>SJXQ01010134.1:9492-66785 GCA_006408695.1 Aepyceros melampus | reverse complement strand
CGCTGGCTAAAAGTGCAAAGCTGGCAGCCAGGTTCTTCCCCACTCCTCCACTCTCTTCGGATTCGCCAGGTATATTACAAATTGCCCCCCCCCTATCCAATACCTGCACAGAAATAATGCCCACATCCTGTATCTTGCACCCCACCCACAAGGCAGTCAATGTGCAAAGGGCTTTTTTGCCCAAGACATCCTCCCCTCCCAGGAAGACGCACACACACGTACAAGCACACACTCACCCAAATCCCACATCCATTTTCCTCCTTAACCTTCGCAAAATCCCTCCGAGGTGTTCCCGTCAGTGTTGGAAAGCGTCTTTAGGCGGATGCCGCGGCACTGTCGGTTGCTGCGGAATACCGTCCTAGTCGTTCCTCCCCACCCTTACCCCAATCAAGTTTCTAAAATGTCTTTCACGAAATAAGTGAGCAGTTTGAAAATGGAAGGAAAACCTGAGCAGTGGGAGCAGTATGGGAGAGAGGGAGAGGACTCTGCTTCTTGCTAATCTTCTATGTGTCCCTTTTCCTGATGAAAATGAGTCACCATGCTTATAATCCGGAATGTTAGTCCGTCTTTGGTCACTACAATTCCAGGAAAGATGCAAAGGAAGGGGAGAAGAGACCTGATTTCCAACAGGTAATTCTCCGCTCGTCTTTCCCATCCCGTCGGTGCTCAAAGCTCCTAGGGGCGTGGTCCACCCTCTCGGACCAGCTGGTGCACAATCGACTGAATTTTCCCCTTCTACATGGCCAATTTCTTTCCCAGCCCCGGCAGCCTCTGGATCCTCTTTTAAAAATCTCCCATATTACAGTTTCATTCATTCATTGAAAAATAAATTAATTCAACCTTCACATGTTTTCCCATTAATACCTGCGCCAATGTGCAGCTCATGCATGTGGGAAATAGGGCTTCTTCCGCAGCACATGTGAGAAAATTGTACGATAGAACAAGCAATGCTCATTACCGAATATGATTCTTTCAACCTCCCGGTTTTTTTGCGAATAATATAAAGGACTGCCTCCCCATCTTGTAGGTAGAGCCCACATTTTCTCCCCCACTCCTCTCTTCATATCCACACCGGCAAAACCAGACACCTAAAAAAAATATCTTTTTTCTAGCCAAACAGACGTATTTTTTTTTTCTAACCTCCTCCTAATTAGTAGCAGCATTCCAAAACCAGACCATGAAAGAACAGAATAAAAGCTGGGATGCAAGCATCAGTTGCCATATGCTAAGGAAACGGGAGCACCATGGCCAGAGCAGAAGCGGTTAAAATATTTTTTCTACCTTCCCAGGGAATATTGCACACTGGTAATTTCACAAGAAGAAGAAGTAAAAATCTTTAGGTCTACCTGTTTGGTTCTTCGCATACAGCACAGCATGGTTGTATCGTCCCTTGCCTTCTTCCTGCCTTCTCTCCTTTCCTCCTCTCTCTCTCTTACTCCCCCCTCTCCACCTCTTTTCTGCTCGCTTGCTCACTCGCTCTCTCTCTCGCGCTAGCGCGCGCTCTCTCCCTCCCTCCCTCTCTCTCTCCCTCACACACACCAGGGCAGTTAGCAGCAACTGTAAGGTCCACAGCTATTGCTCACCGCACATGCTCGCTCTCCCCCTCTGGCTCTCACTCTCCTCTCTTGCCTCTCTTCCTCTTTTCTCATCTCCCCACCCACCCTCTGCCTCTCTCTCTTTTTCTTCTCTGTCTCTGGATCTCTTTCTCAGAATTGTTCACTAGCTTTCACTTGACTAATGACTAATCACTTCCCCCAGCCCCCACCTCCATTCTAGACAGTCACCCCCCTCCCAGTCCCCTGCCAGCCTCATGAATATTTAAACATCTCCAATCTGGACCCAATTACCCACCGACTTTCCCACTGCATTGAGAGGATGGTGCGGTGGGGGCATAGAAGGGTATTCCAGCCTGTTCAAGAGATTTTATGGAATATGTTTTAGAGAAGAGGAGCTTGAGGAATGCTAATATTTCTTTACTAATTCTTTTCTCTTCCCAATACTGTAAAAGCAAAGAACTGCTATTCTGAAAGAGTAGTCAGACCTATACAATACATTATATATGCTATTTAGATTTTATGCACAGTTAATCATTGTGAGGGTTAAGTTCTCCCCCCAAAATGAAACATGTGAATATCCTACCCTGTAGAAACTGTGCTCAGTACTCATAAAACTTAAATACATGTGTTTTTAAATTTATGTTCTACATAAATTTAGACATGCACAAATGTATCTCATACATGCTCCAAAAGCCTTGAAAAACCCACATGAATGTACTGCATTTTAAACATTCTAAGCACTCAAGTTCAGAAGTAATACTAATGTTTAGGATTTAGCATTCATATATAAAAATCACATGGTAGTTTTTTTTTTCTTAATGCACATACACCTGTTTGAAAATTGGAGTTTCTTCTAATTTTACTGAAAAAACTGAGCTAGCTGTGTAATGTGAATAGTGTCTATTGACTGAAGTAAAAACACAATGTGAGAGCTCTGAGTTTCCATTTTACTTTTTCCATTTTACAAAACTGGGAATTTGTTAAGGACTATAGCCTGGGAGACAGGCTCTCAGAGAGTTCTGAGGAGCTGCTGAGGTGAGTGGGAAGGTCGGCACACAGGTGGTCTTGGTGACATATGCTTGGTCCATCTTGGTGTAAGAGTATCTGTTCCTTGCTAGACACCAGGAACAGATATCTTGATTAATGGTTTTAGTGCTTTTATCTTCGGTAATGGTTTTAGAGCTTTTCTAAGAATGGAAAGGTACAAAAATCCATGTTCTTTAAAAGTTTTTCCTAAACATATCCATCAGAAGGCCAATTCTGCCAGTTTTCTCAGAGCACAGGGTGCTTCATTCCTGATCTCCACCCTGAACTTTCAGGGTGTATTAAAGGTCAGTGTTAGCAGGGCTAATGACATAACCCTTACAGAGTTAGATAGTGAGTGACATTCTTTGTTTGGCGAGCCCGGAATGATCGTTTACAGTTTGGACAAGAAGAATAAAAGTAAATTCATCTGTCATGAGAAGAGAAAATATATCATGAAGGCTATTTCTTCAATTTCATTTATGGTTTTTCATAATTTGGGTGGAGGAAAATATGACTTTAAAGAAAGTATACATGACATAGATTTTAGATATATATAGTGCCGTGTGATCTGGGGAATGTTACTGAACCTCTCTGCGGCTAGTTTTCTTTATATATATGTGTGTGTGTGTGTGTTTGGCTCTGCCAGGTCAGAGTTGCCGCACATGGAATCTTCAATCTTCCTTGTGGCATGCGGGATCTTTAGCTGCAGCTTGTGGGATCTAGTTCCCTGACCAGGGGTTGAACCCTGGCCTCTTCATTGGGAGCTCAGAGTCTTAGCCACTGGGCCACTAGGGAAGTCCCTGCACCTAGTTTTTCAATCTGTAAAATGGGGATAATAATGTCAACCTTGTCAACATGTTGTGAGGACCAAATAATATAATTCATGCAAAGCACAATAGAGTCATTCTCAGTACATAGTAGCTTTACCTCAAATACTGTACTTTTCTGAAATTTTGGTGATGTTTTCAAGTAAATATCTTGAAGAACTTTTCAAACTCTTTCTTGTTGTTTATTAGTGATGATAAACATTCCCAATTAAAGTAACTAAAGTATTAGTCGCTCAGTTGTGTCCAGCTCTGCGATCCCATTGACTGTAGCCTGCCAGGCTTCTCTGTCTGTGGAATTTTTGAGGCAAGAATATTGGGTGGGTTGCCACTCCCTTCTCCACTGGATCTTCCCAACCCAGGGGTCCAACCCAGGTCTCTTGCACTGCAGGCAGCTTCTTTACCATCTGAGGTACCAGGGAAACCCAATTAAATAGTTCATATTCTTTCTAGTCCATCCCAGACATGAGTCCATCAACCAGACAACTTATTATCATACTTATTATCAAGATCACTAGGCTTAATAGGTGCTCAGCACATTTTGACAAAATTCAAGGTATGCTTACCTTAGAATGGACTATCTCAGAGAGATTCCCAGTGGGGTAATGGTTATAAATTATTCCCAGAGGACTTCTTGAGTATGACCTGCTTCAGATCCAGCCTTACTTGTTCTTTTACTCCTCTCAGTTTGCTTCTTAGTTTTCATATTTAATGATAAAAAAAAAATTAGGTTCTGAGTTTAATATTTTTTTAATGTTGTAATGAGACCAGTCAAAGCCAAGTTTTCAAAAACAACCATCTATATATTTAAGTGATAGAAGAGGTAAGTGATAGAAGAGGTAAACAATGGATAAGAAACAGCTTCGTCAGAGTCATTCCTATGGGGGTTAGTGTCTGCCTACTTAGCCCTCTGAGGGCTGGAGGGTGATAAAAGGAGGAAGCAGAGGGATGAGACTGAGAGCAAGAGAGAGAGAGAGAGAGAAAAGAAAGCATAATTGGGTATTTAAACAGATTCATAGATAAGATCATTGCATCAACACTCTGGCCTAACAAGGACCATAGTTGGCTATGGAAAAGGGCCAACTCCTTTCCCTTTCAATAGACTCCTCAGCTCTCCCATTTATATCTTCTTTACCCTTTTATTTGTGGGGAGAAAACTTGGAAACCACATGGCATGATTAAATCAGAGTCTAGAGTTCAAAATCAAGCACAGGCCTGGTTGAACTATGTGACTTAGTATGTTAAACCACCTTTGTTAACCCCAGTTTTCTCAGCAGTTTACATACATTATTTCACCTAATATTCAAAATGAGATAGATACAATCATTCATTTCATTTTTATGAGACTATTTCAACTAATCAATTAAGTACCTAGACGAGGACACACAGGTAATAAGAGGTAAAGCCAAAACTCCAGACCCCGTATCACTAAAATATAGCAACTCTCAATGGGGTACTACACCTCATTACTTCTGATCCTTAGGAGTTTAGACCATGTAGTGGAAGATTTTGTGTTGAAATGAAATCAGCATCCTGAAAGGTCCACCTATTAGCCCAGCTGTTACCCTCAAGATTCATGAAGAACGCATTGATACCTGCATCTAGTAGCAAGTTCTCAGTATATATCCACCCAGTGTGTGTGTGTGTGTGTGTGTGTGTGTGTGTGTATCCTCAGTGTATATTCAACCATCCTCAGGTGCCTCAGCATTTAGAGTCCTCAAAATTTTGGATGCTTCCCTCTGGACATAGTACATTCTGTCAGTGAGCTTCTAAAAATTACATCCCAGAAGGGAGATCAAGATTCTAAATTTAATTTGAATAATATGGAATAAATTCTAATGCATTACTTCTCCTTTAAAGCAAGGGAGGTTCAAATGTTAGTCACTCAGTCATGTCTGACTCTTCGCAACCCTGTGGACTCTAGCCCATCAGGCTCCTCTGTCCATAGAATCCTCCAGGCAGGAATACTGGAGTGGTTGCCATTCCCTTCTCTAGGGGATCTTCATGACCCAGGGATCGAACTTGGGCCTCCTGAATTGCAGGAGGACTCTACCATCTGAGCCACTGCTGCTGCTGCTGCTGCTAAGTCGCTTCAGTCGTGTCTGACTCTGTGCGACCCCATAGATGGCAGCCCACCAGGCTCCCTTGTCCCTGGGATCCTCCAGGCAAGAACACTGGAGTGGGTTGCCATTTCCTTCTCCAGTGCATGAAAGTGAAAAGTGAAAGGGAAGTCGCTCAGTCGTGTCCGACTCTTAGCGATCCCATGGACTGCGGCCTACCAGGCTCCTCCGTCCATGGGATTTTCCAGACAAGAGTACTGGAGTGGGGTGCCAACACCTTCTCCATCTGAGCCACTAGGAAAGCTGAATGGAGGTTATAGGATGGTAGAAGGAATGAGGAAGGAATAAAGCACACATTGATAGGATCTTGGGAAAAAAAAAAAAAAAAGTATATATAGAAACAAGTTAAATAACTATTATTGTCCTGATCCCCACCAGCCAACTCTACAGTGGATCCACTAATCTGTATACATTTATAGATAATCCCAGAAAACCCTTAAATGTAAACTCTTAAAATAATTTAAGACTAGGGATTAATTCACGAGACTATCAGGTAACTTCCTGACTATAGGTTAGGCAATACCATCATTCTAGAAGAAGGTGAAGAGTGGTGAAGGCCAGATCCCAGTTCCTTTCTGAGAGCTCTTTGAATTTCATACTAAAGTGATGTTGCTTTTCATAACAAACCCAGGAGTTGCTAGGCTTTACTAATGGCTCTGTCAGATAGCCTACCATTTTATGACTGCTACTTGAGAAAAGAACATTGTCCAATCAGGTAGAGAATATCTTCATCTTTTCTCTCCCCTTTGCAGGAATTTTTTTTTTCAACTTTTAGTCAGCCTTTTACCTGTTGTAGTAGTGTGCTATGATTACTATAACAAAATACCACAAACTAGGTGGCTTAACAGAATTTTATTTGCTCACATTTATGGAGGCTGAAGACCAAGGTGCTTGCAGGGTTGCTTCCCACTGAGGGCCAGGAGAGAAGTGTCTATTCCAGGCCTCTCTCCTGGACTTGCAGATGGCTGCCCTTTCACTGCCGCTTCATGAAGAGGTCCCTCTGTACACTTGCACCCCTGGTGTCGCCCTGTATCCAAATATCCCCTTACTAAAGGACATCAGTCAGCTGGATTAGAGCTAACTCATATAAACTTGTTTAACCTTACTTTCCTGTCCAAGGTCAGGAGCAGTTGCCATGAGGAGATACCCCACGTCCAAGGTAGGGAGCAGCAGCTGTGCTTTGCTGGAGCAGCCGTGAGAGATACCTCACGTACAAGGTAAGAGAAACCCAAGTAAGATGGTAGGCTCTGAGAGAGGGCATCACAGGGCAGACAGACTGAAACCACAATCAAAGACAACTAGCCATTCTGACCACATGGACCACAGCCTTGTCTAACTCAATGAAACTAAGCCATGCTATGTGGGGCCACCCAAGACAGACGGGTCATGGTGGAGAGGTCTGACAAAATGTGGTTCACTAGAAAAGGGAATGGCAAACAACTTCAGTATTCTTGCCTTGAGAACCCCAAAAACAGTATGAAAAGGCAATAAGAGAGGACACTGAAAGATGAATTCCCCAGATTGGTAAGTGCCCAATATGCTGCTGGAGATCAGTGGAGAAATAACTCCAGAAAGAACAAAGGGATGGAGCCAAAGCAAAAACAATACCCAGCTGTGGATGTGACTGGCAATAGAAGCAAGATCCGATGCTGTAAAGAGCAATATTGCATAGGAGCCTGGAATGTTAGGTCCACGAATCAAGGCAAATTGGAAGTGGTCAAACAGGAGATGGCAAGAGTGAACATAGACATTCTAGGAATCAGCAAACTAAAATGGACTGGAATTAATGAATTTAACTCAGATGACCATTATATCTACTACTGTGGGCAAGAATCCCTTAGAAAAAATGGAGTAGCCATCATAGTCAACAAGAGGCTGAAATGCAGTACTTAGATGCAACTCAAAAATGACAGAATGAAATTTGTTCGTTTCCAAGGCAAACCACTCAATATTATGGTAATCCAAGTCTATGCCTTGACCAGTGATGCTGAAGAAGCTGAAGTTGAATGGCTCTATGAAGACCTACAAGACCCTCTAAAACTAACACCCCCAAAAGATGTCCTTTTCCTTATAGGGGACTGGAATGGAAAAGTAGGAATTCAAGGAACACCTGGAGTAACAGGCAAATTTGGCCTTGGAGTATAGAATGAAGCAGGGCAAAGGCTAATAGAGTTTTGTCAAGAGAATGCACTGGTCATAGGAAATAGCCTCTTCCAACAACATAAGAGAAGACTCTACACCAGGACATCACCAGATGGGGTCAATACTGAAATCAGATTGATTATATTCTTTGCAGCCAAAGATGGAGAGGCTCTATACAATCAGCAAAAACAAGACCAGGAGCTGACTGTGGCTCAGATCATGAACTCTTTATTGCCAAATTCAGGCTTAAATTGAAGAAAGTAGGGAAAACCACTAGACCATTCAGGTATGACCTAAATCAAATCCCTTATGATTCTACAGTAGAAGTGAAAAATATATTTAAAGGAGTAGATCTGATAGACAGAATGCCTGAGGAAATATGGACAGAAGTTTGTGACACTGTACAGGAGAAAGGGATCTAGACCATCCTCAAGAAAAAGATACGCAGAAAAGCAAAATGGCTGTCTGGGGAGGCCTTACAAATAGGTGTGAAAAGAAGAGAAGCAAAAAGCAAAGGAGGAAAGGAAAGCTATACCCATTTGAATGCAGAATTCCAAAGAAGAGCAAGGAGAGATAAGAAAGCCTTCCACAGGGGTCAATGCAAAGAAATAGAGGAAAATAATAGAATGGGAAAGACTAGAGATCTCTTCAAGAAAATTAGAGATACTAAGGAAATATTTCATGCAAAGATGGGCTCAATAAAGGACAGAAATGGTATGGACCCAACAGAAGCAAAAGATATTAAGAAGAAGTGGCAAGAATACACAGAAGAACTGTACAAAAAGATCTTCATCACTCAGATAACCATGATGGTGTGATCACTCACCTAGAGCCAGACATCCTGGAATGTGAAGTCAAGTGGGCCTTAGGAAGCATCACTATGAACAAAGCTAGTGGAGGTGATGGAATTGCAGTTGAGCTATTTCCAATCCTAAAAGATGATGCTGTGAAAGTGCTGCACTCAATATGCTAGCAAATTTGGAAAACTCAGCAGTGGCCACAGGACTGGAAAAGGTCAGTTTTTGTTCCAATCCCAATGAAAGGCAATGCCAAAGAATGCTCAAACTACTACACAATTGCACTCATCTCACATGCTAGTAAAGTAATGCTGAAAATTATCCAAGCCAGGCTTCAGCAACACATGAACTGTGAACTTCCAGATGTTAAAGCTGGTTTTAGAAAAGGCAGAGGAACCAGAGACCAAATTGCCAACATCTGCTGGATCATCGAAAAAGCCAGAGTTCCAGAAAAACATCTACTTCTGCTTTATTGACTATGCCAAAGCCTTTGACTGTGTGGATCACAGTAAACTGTGGAAAATTCTGAAAGAGGTGGCAATACCAGACCACCTGATCTGCCTCTTGAGAAACCTATATGCAGGTCGGGAAACAACAGTTAGAACTGGACATGGAACAATACACTGGTTCCAAATAGGAAAAGGAGTACATCAAGGCTGTATACTGTCACCCTGCTTATTTAACTTCTATGCAGAGTACCTCATGAGAAACGCTGAGCTGGAAGAAACACAAGCTGGAATCAAGATTGTCAGGATAAATATCAATAACCTCAGAAATGCAGATGACACCACCCTTATGGCAGAAAGCGAAGAGGAATAGAAGAGCCTCTTGATGAAAGTGAAAGAGGAGAGTGAAAAAATTGGCTTAAAGCTCAGCATTCAGAAAATGAAGATCATGACATCCAGTGCCATCACTTCATGGCAAATAGATGGGATAACAGTGGAAACAGTGTCAGACTTTATTTTTGGAGGCTCCAAAATCACTGCAGATGGTGACTGCAGCTTTTTCTTGGAAGGAAAGTTACAACCAACCTAGACTGGATATTAAAAAGCAGAGACATTACTTTGCCAACAAAGGTCCGTCTAGTCAAGGCTATAGTTTTTCCAGTGGTCATGTATGGATGTGAGAGTTGGACTATAAGGAAAGCTTACTGCCAAAGAATTGATGCTTTTGAACTGTGGTGTTGGAGAAGACTCTTGAGAGTTCCTTGGACTGCCAAGAGATCCAACCAGTCCATCCTAAAGAAGATCAGTCCTGAATATTCATTGGAAGGACTGATGTTGAAGCTGAAACTCCAATACTTTGGCCATCTGATGTGAAGAGCTGACTCATTTGAAAAGACCCTGATGTTGGGAAAGATTGAGGGCAGGAGGAGAAGGGAACAACAGAACATGAGATGGTTGGATGGCATCACCAACTCAGTAGACATGAGTTTGGGTAAACTCTGGGAGTTGGTGATTGACAGGGAGGCCTGGTGTGCTGCAGTTCATGGTGTTGCAAAGAGTCGGACACAACTGAGTGACTGAACTGAACTGAACTGAACCTTACTTTCCTCTTTAATAGCCCTGATTCCAAACACAGTCACATTCTGAGGGACAAAGGTAGAGAGCTTCCATGTGTGACTTTTCAGAAGACAAGCCAGTAACAGGGGCATTCTCTACCAGCACTTTCTGACTTCATTCACTTATCTAACATTTTCTATGTTGCAAAAACATCCTGCCCTTAAGGGTATACATATGTGAAATGGAAAAAAAAAAATGCGCCATCTGAACCAAACAGCATTCAATGTCAAATGTGTGCTAAAAGAATTCAGAATAGGACGGAAATCACTGTGGACTAGGGTACATCTTTTATTTCATGATTAGGAGTTAACAAGTAGAGAAGACATAGTTTCAGAGAAGGTAGAAGAACTACGTCAGAAAAGGCAAAATTCACAAATATCCACCACATGATCACAGGACTGTCAGGACTGTCAATATGCAGAAGAGGGGGAGCTATAAAGGAGAGCAATAAGAGAAAACCTTGGAGAGCTGGCTACACTGAGACCAAGAAGGACCCAAGGGCCAGGCAAGAGGAGTGTACTGCTGTCCTAGGGCTTCCATAGCATATTTATTCTCTCACATTTTTAAACTCTGAATTTGAAGTATTAGTTGAATTAGTTCCTCCTGCAGGCTCTGAGGGAGAATCCATTTCATACCTTTATTCTAGGTTCTGGGGGCTGTGGGCAATCCTTGCTATTCCTCGGTTTGAAGGTGCATGAATCCAGTCTCTGCCTCCATCTTCACATGGCCTTCCCTTTGTCTTATAAGAACATCTGTCATTGACTCCAGGATCCACTCTAAATCCAGGAGGATTTCACCTTCATTCACCTAATCACATATGCAAAAACCCTTTTTCCAAGAAATGTCACATTTGTAGGTACTGGGGATTGGGACTTGGATACAGCTTTCTGAGGATGTCAACCCACTGGAGGGGATTAGACATAAGGCTTGTGAGAAGGAACACTGTAGAGAATTTCTGTAGTGACATTGTCTAGTATGGATGAAGAGACAGATACAGTGGGGCTCAGTGAGAGGGGCATTCTAATGCCTAGACCAGGAAGGGGAGGTGGAAAAGAAAGCAAACGGTTGAGTGCCTAGTATGTTTCAGATATCACATGTTTTATGCTTTACATATTCTGTCTCATTTATCTCACAGAAGAATATCAAGAGGGAAGAGAAAAACAGAAGAATCACAAGTGGCTTGGAGACTGAACCCAGGCAGCCTGGAGAATGAGAATACAAAGCTCGGATGAGTGGAGGTCCAGATGGGATGTGGTATTGTAAGGGGAAGTGATGAGTCAGTTCTGAAAGTTCTCATTTTATGGAAGCATTGAAAAGTCCAAGTACAAAAATAAATAAATAAAAAAGTTCAAGTGCAACACAAGACCAGATTGTAAGAGAAAGACTCAGAAGTTGTCTGAGCTTGCCAAAGTCTTCCAGGCAGACATGCTCCATCCGGTTCCAAGGAATGGCAAGCAAGCCTCTGTGATGTAATGTCATCATATTATTAAGCTGAGAGCATTTCCGTATAGCCTCATCGCCAGAATTCATCCTGCTTTCTGCAAGCAGATGAGAGTTTGAAGCCAAGGCCTGGATCATTTTTAGGACCCTCTAAATCTTTGTCCATCTTTCCAGACTTGTCACCAATCCTTTCAGACTGTCTGCTTCCAGCATGCTCTGTAGGCCATCTGAGTATCTGAGTAGCCAATATTCCAGAACAAGGGTATCTCAGGGAGGGAACCATATGCTGATAGCAACAGAAGAGAAGACGAAAGGCATGTAGCCTCAGTAGCTACACAGTGACCAGGGAAGTTTGAGATTGTCTGCATGGGCAAATTGAAATCAGTGGCTTAATGACTGCTTTAATAAGCTGATGTGAAAAATTCCATCAACTTACACAAACTTCTGCTACCGAAACATCATAAGAGTCGGAAATTAGAGCATTTTGTCTAGCTGATGAAACTGATCATTGAAGGAATCACAGAACTTTACACACATCTCTCTTCAATCCCATTCAAGTATTGTAACAATTCACTTACCAGCATACCTCCTAACTGGAATGCACATCTCTGCGTTGCAAATGCCATTTCCTAATTTTTTTTTTTAAATGCGTTCTGGTATTTCCTGCAGGGGCATAGATGGATTTTAAGATTTAAACCTTATATGATTTGGGGGATCCTTATTTAAGAGGATGAATACAAGTTAAAATTGAAAGTGAATATTTATTTGGAATAAGAAATCACAAGTTACATATTTCAAAAATTGGGATGTACCATCAGTTCAGTTCAGTGGCTCAGTCGTGTCCAACTCTTTGAGACTCCATGAACTGCAGCACACCAGGCTTCCCTGTCCATCACCAGCTCCTGGAGCTTACTCAAACTCATGTCCATTGAGTCAGTGATGTATTCTCTGTCTTCCTCTTCTCCTCCCACTTTCAGTCTTTCCCAGCATCAGGGTCTTTCAAATGAGTCAGTTCTTCTCATCAGGTGGCCAAAGTATTGGAGTTTCAGCTTCAACATCAGTCCTTTCATGAATATTCAGGACTGATGTCCTTTAGGATGGACTGGTTTGATCTCCTTGCAGTCCAAGGGACTTTCAAGAGTCTTCTCCAACACCACAGATCAAAAGCATCAATTCTTTGTCACTCAGCATTCCTTACAGTCCAACTCTCACATCCATATATGACTACCAGAAAAGCCATAGCCTTGACTATATGGACCATGGTTGACAAAGTAATGACTCTGCTTTTTAATATGCTGTCTAGGTTGGTCATTACTTTTCTTCCAAGGAGTAGGCATCTTTTAATTTTATGGCTGCAGTCACCATCTGCAGTGATTTTGGAGCCCCCCCAAAATAAAGTCTGTCACTGTTTCCATTGATTCCCCATCTATTTGCCATGAAGTGATAGGACCAGATGCCATAATCTTCATTTTATGAATGTTGAGTTTTAAGCTAACTTTTTCACTCTCCTCTTTCATCTTCATCAAGAGGCTATTCTTCAGTTTCTGCCATAAGGGTGGTGTCATCTGCATATCTGAGGTTATGCAGGTTATGCAGGTTTGATATTTCTCCTGGCAATCTTGATTCCACCTTGTGCTTCATCCAGCCCATCACTTCTCATGATGTACTCTGCATATAAGATAAATAAACAGGGTAATAATATACAGCCTTGACGTATTTCTTTCCCTATTCGGAACCAGTCTCTATTCCATGTCCAGTTCTAACTGTTGCTTCCTGACCTGCATACAGGTTTCTCAAAAGGTAGGTCAGGTGCTCTGGTATTCCCATCTCTTTCAGAATTTTCCACAGTTTGTGGTGATCCACACAGTCAAAGGCTTTGGCATAGTCAATCAAGCAGAAATAGATGTTTTTCTGGAACTCTCTTGCTTTTTCAGTGATCCAGCGAATGTTGGCAATTTGATCTCTGGTTCCGCTGCCTTTTCTAAAACCAGCTTTAACATCTGGAAGTTCACGATTCACATATTATTGAAGTCTGGCTAGGAGAATTTTAAGTATTACCTTACTAGCGTGTGAGATGAATGCAATTTTGCGTAGTCTGGACATTTCTTTGGCATTGCCTTTCTTTGGGATTGGAATGAAAACTAACCTTTTCCAGTCCTATGGCCACTGCTGAGTTTTCCAAATTTGCTAGCATATTGAGTGCAGCACTTCACAGCATCATCTTTCAGGATTTGAAAGAGCTCAACTGGAATTCCATCACCTCCACTAGCTTTGTTCATAGTGATGCTTTCTAAGGCCCACTTGACTTCACATTCCAGGATGTCTGGCTCTAGGTGAGTGATCACACCTTCGTGATTATCTGGGTCGTGAAGATCCTTTTTGTACAGGTTGTCTGTGTATTCTTGCCACCTCTTCTTAATATCTTTTGCTTCTGTTAGGTCCCTACCATTTCTGTCTTTTATTGAGCCCATCTTTGCATGAAATGTTCCCTTGGTATCTCTAATTTTCTTGAAGAGATTTCTAGTCTTTCCCATTCTATTGTTTTCCTCTATTTCTTTGCATTGACCCCTGTGGAAGGCTTTCTTATCTCTCCTTACTATTCTTTGGAACTCTGCATTCAAATGGGTATATCTTTCCTTTCCTCCTTTGCTTTTTTGCTTCTCTTCTTTTCACATCTATTTGTAAGGCCTCCCCAGACAGCCATTTTGCTTCTTTGCATTTCTTTTCCATGGGGATAGTCTGGATCCCTGTCTCCTGTACAATGTCACAAACCTCATTCCATAGTTCCTCAGGCACTCTGTCTATCAGATCTACTCCCTTAAATCTATTTCCCACTTCCACCATAGAATCATAAAGGATTTGATTTAGGTCATACCTGAATGGTCTAGTGGTTTTCCCTACTTTCTTCAATTTAAGCCTGAATTTGGCAATAAAGAGTTCATGATCTGAGCTACAGTCAGCTCCTGGTCTTGTTTTTGCTGACTGTATAGAGCTTCTCCATCTTTGGCTGCAAAGAATATAATCAATCTGATTTCAGTATTGACCCCATCTGGTGATGTCCTGGTGTAGAGTCTTCTCTTATGTTGTTGGAAGAAGGTGTTTCCTATGACCATGTGTTCTCTTCACAAAACTCTATTAGCCTTTGCCCTGCTTCATTCTATACTCCAAGGCCAAATTTGCCTGTTACTCCAGGTGTTCCTTGACTTCATACTTTTCCATTCCAGTCCCCTATAAGGAAAAGGACATCTTTGGGGGGTGTTAGTTCTAGAAGGTCTTGCAGGTCTTCACAGAGCCATTCAAGTTCAGCTTCTTCAGCGTTACTGGTCTGGGTATAGACTTGGATCACTGTGATATTGAATGGCTTGCCTTGAAAAGGAACAGAGATCATTCTGTTGTTTTTGAGATTGCATCCAAGGACTGCATTTTGAAACCTTTATTGACTATGATGGCTACTCCATTTCTTCTAAGGGAATCCTGCCCACAGTGGTAGATATAATGGTCATCTGAGTTAAATTCACTCATTCAGTCCATTTTAGTTCACTGATTCCTAGAATGTCGATATTCACTCTTGCCATCTCCTGTTTGACCACTTTTAATTTGCCTTGATTTATGGACCAGGGCTTCCCTTGTAGCTCAGTTGGTAAAGGATCTGCCTGCAGTGCGGGAGACCTGGGTTCGATCCCTGGGTCAGGAAGATCCCCTGGAGAAGGAAATGGTAACTCACTCCAGTACTCTTGCCTGGAAAATCCCATGGATGAAGGAGCCTGGTAGGCTGCAGTCCATGGGGTTGCAAAGAGTCGGACACGACTGAGCGACTAACACACATGGACCTAACATTCAGGTTCCTATGCAATATTGCTCTTTACAGCATCAGACTTTACTTTCATCACCAGTCACATCCGCAATGGGGTGCTGTTTTTGCTTTGGCTCTGTCTCTTTATTTTTTCTGGAGTTATTTCTCCACTGATCTCCAGCAACATACTGGGCACCTACCGACCTAGGGAGTTCATCTTTCAGTGTCCTCTCTTATTGCCTTTTCTTACTGTTTTTGAAGTTCTCAAGGCAAGAATACTGAAGTTGTTTGCCATTCTCTTCTCCAGTGGACCACATTCTGTCAGACCTCTCCACCATGACTGTCTGTCTTGGGTGGCCTTAGAAGGCATGGCTCATAGTTTCATTGAGTTAGACAAGGCTGTGGTCCATGTGATCAGATTGGTCATTTTCTGTGACTGTGGTTTTCAGTCTGTCTTCCCTCTGATGCAGAAGGATAAGAGGCTTATGGAAGCTTCCTCATGGGAGAGACTGACTGAGGGAGAAACTGGGTCTTCTTATGGGTGGGGCCATGCTCAGTTCAGTTCAGTTCAATTGCGCAGTCGTGTCCGACTCTTTGCAACCCCATGAATCGCAGCATGCCAGGCCTCCCTGTCCATCACCAACTCCCGGAGTTCACTCAGACTCACGTCCATTGAGTCTATGATGCCATCCAGCCATCTCATCCTCGGTCATCCCTTTCTTCTCCTGCCCCCAATCTCTCCCAGCATCAGGGTCTTATCCAATGAGTCAACTCTTCGCATAAGGTGGCCAAAGTACTGGAGCTTCAGTTTGAGCATCATTCCTTCCAAAGAAATCCCAGGGTTGATCTCCCTCAGAATGGACTGGTTGGATCTCCTTGCAGTCCAAGGGACTCTCAAGAGTCTTCTCCAACACCATAGTTCAAAAGCATCAATTCTTCTGCACTCAGCCTTCTTCACAGTCCAACTCTTACATCCATACATGACCACGGGAAAAACCATAGCCTTGACTAGACGGACCTTAGTCGGCAAAGTAATGTCTCTGCTTTTGAATATACTATCTAGGTTGGTCATAACTTTTCTTCCAAGGAGTAAGCGCCTTTTAATTTCATGGCTGCAGTCACCATCTGCAGTGATTTTGGAGCCCAAAAAAACAAAGTCTGACACTGTTTCTACTGTTTCCCCATCTATTTCCCATGAAGTGATGGGGCCAGATGCCATGATCTTCGTTTTCTGAATGTTGAGCTTTAAGCCAACTTTTCCACTCTCCTCTTTCACTTTCAACAAGAGGCTTTTTAGCTCCTCCTCACTTTCTGCCATAAGGGTGGTGTCATCTGCATATCTGAGATTATTGATATTTCTCCCGCAATCTTGATTCCAGCTTGTGTTTCTTCCAGTCCAGCATTTCTCATGATGTACTCTGCATAGAAGTTAAATAAGCAGGGTGACAATATACAGCCTTGACGTACTCCTTTTCCTATTTGGAACCAGTCTGTTGTTCCATGTCCAGTTCTAACTGTTGCTTCCTGACCTGCATACAGATTTCTCAAGAGGCAGGTCAGGTGGTCTGGTATTCCCATCTCTTTCAGAATTTTCCACAGTTTATTGTGATCCACACAGTCAAAGGCTTCGGCATAGTCAATAAAGCAGAAATAGATATTTTTCTGGTACTCTCTTGCTTTTTCCATGATCCAGCTCAGCAAATCTTTAATCCAGTTTTCTGTTGATGGGTGAAGCTGTGTTCCCTCCTTTTTATTTCCCTGGGGCCAAACTATGGTGGAGGTAATGGAGGCAATGGTGGCCTCCTTCACAAGATCCCATGCAGTACTGCTGCACTCACTGCTCAGGCCACCACTGACCCATGCCTCCACTCCAGACTCCTGGGCATGCCCGGGCAAGTCTGGGTCAGTCTCTTGTGGGGTCACTGCTCCTTTCTCTTGGGTCCTGGTGCACACAAGATTCTGTTTGTGCCCTCCAAGAGTCTATTTCCCAGTCCTGTGTAAGTTCTGGCAGCTCTATGGTGGGGTTAAAGGCGACCTCCTCCAAGAGGGCTTATGTCATACCCAAGTCTGCTGCACTCAGAGCCCCTGTCCCTGTGGCAGTTCCCTGCTGACCTGTACCTCCAGAGGAGATGCTCAAACACAGTGCTGTCTCAGTCTCTGGGGGGTCCCTGGGTCCTGGTGTGCACAAGGTTGGTTTGAGCCCTCTGAGTGTCTATACAACTTTTAGTTGGATAGTAAAAGAAATTTTGGATATATAGCTTCATATTACTTAATGTACTCATCTTGGCTTGAAACCTTAATAGGTTTTACTTAAACATTTGATTTCAACTCTCATGCAAAGAGGGTGGCCCATCCTATAATCCAAAACTGTGGGTCCCCCCTCTTCCCTTTCTTCACTCCACCATGATTTTATCAAAACTAGAACTGAGTTTCTTTGTTTCACATACTTGATCCTTTCTTGTCTGAAATTCAAGTCTACTCTTGTTTACACTGAACTTATTCACAGTGAAGCCATCAAAACACACGTGTGAGTCTAATGTATTCTGTCCATGGAATTTTCTTGAACATTCTCTGTCCTTAAGGTTCTGGAATGTATATATTCCCAATAATCCTCATCTGATCTCCCTTTAAATCCATCCTAGTACCTGTAAGAGTCTCCCCAGTTCCTTGGCTGATTATTTAATGTTCTACTTCCAGGTTCTTTATTTCTTCCTTCATTTCAAAATAGCAAATGTTTCTAAAATTCAACCAAAAATTCCATCATTTAGGCTTCTCAAGATTCTTTGTTAATTAAAATATCCCCTCTCTGAATTTCCCAGACAAAATTAGCATGTAATAATTCTCCCAGGTTATCTACAAGTACACTATACTATAGACCACACCATGGCCTCTCTAATCCACATATAAATGTTGAAGACTAGAAGGTGATACTATATTTATGTTTTTTAATCCAGTCTTTAGATTATACAGCATTGAGAGATTAGAATTTTAGAAAATGGAGCTCAAAAATATTACCTTGTCTGTCTTCCTGACACTAATGGCTCCAAAGTTTAGTTTCCTTTTTTTAAATCGAGGAAATCTCTCATTAAGGTGTTGTCATCCTCATTCCTAATATCTGATGTATTAGGAGTTTCTTTCCTTCACATTAGCAGATTGTCATCTTCTGGGCCTCCATCAGAGTACATGTGTTTAATGGTCTGATGGACAAGGAGGATGTGTTGCTCCCTCTTAGTAAGTCTTCAAATAATCAGCTTCACAGAAGTTGAGCCCTGCATGTCTTCAGTCATTGTATTGCTTGTCCCTGAGCTTCACAGATCTCATGAGGTTGGATGACACCTATAATGTCATCTGGCCCAAACTCTCCATTTGACTTGTGCTTGAAGGAAACCATGTTACTTCCAAAGCTTTCATTTTTAACTTTTGACAAGTGTTGGGATGGTCTCTCCTGTAGAAACTGATATTTGTCTTTCTCTAAGCATCTCCTTTCACTTTTCACTTTCATGCATTGGAGAAGGAAATGGCAACTCCAGTGTTCTTGCCTGGAGAATCCCAGGGACAGAGGAGCCTGGTGGGGTCACACAGAGTTGGACACAACTGAAGTGACGACGCAGCAGCAGCAGCAGCAGCAGCAGCAGCAAGCATCCCCTGGTAATCCTGTTTGCATTCCCTGGGGCCACCGCAAATAATATCTCTTTCACATATTATTCCAGCAAGTGTTTAAATACAATTCATCCATCCTCCTTGAGTCTTGTGCACACTAAACACCTCTAGAGCTCTTCTTAATAAGATTTTGAGGCCTTTCATTCTGGTAACATTTCTACCTTAACACACTACAAATGATTTTTATTCCTTAAAATGTAGCATCCTAGCTAATAAATATGCTTGCATGAGAAAAGAATAAATCCCTTCCGTATTTTAGATGTTAAGTATCAATTAATAGATCATGGAACTGTAAGAGCTCTATGTGTGTATGCACACATGTGTACATATATGTGTGCCCTGCTACTACATTAATGAATTGTGACCTTATTCAGTGGTGTGCTGGTGTATGTTTAATGACTGGCTCTCCAGAGGCTGGGGTGGGAGAGACATGATTGTACTCTTTTCCAATTTCCTTGGTGTAAATACTCCTACCATGGCCTTTTTCAAACTGCGAATGTGACATCACTGAATGCAAAGCTGGGGAGAGATGCACAACAAAGCAACATGCTATAGAATTTTCACCAAATAGATACAATAGATGGAAATAATCTCAAGAGCATAGATAACAGTTAAAAAATTTTAAATTAGGAAGTGATATGCTTTGAGCCTTTATTATTTGCTTTTAATATGTTATTTAATCTTACAGTTTATAAATAGTTGACTTTTTAATAATGCTATGTTTAACTATTGGCGTGCAAAATTCCTAAAAATATAACAGCTTGCAAAACTTATCCAGCCACATCTAGCACACTACTTATTTATTCCAATTAGAATCTTGAAATCTTTGTCTATGTGTGACCCTGTGAAACCGAATACCCTTCACACCTTCCTGAGGTTGTCTAGTTCTGTTGTTACCTTGCTTTTTCCTCTGGGTAAAACATTGTATATATTCTTGTTTACTTTTTCTTGTTAGAGTTGGCCAGTCATCTCACCCTGTCAATAATTCTTTAGATCCTAATTCTGTCATCCCACATTTCTGTCATCTTTATCCCTTCTGGCTTCATGTCATCTACACATTTGATGAGCAAGCCTTATATATCTCTAGCTGGGGCATTGAATTAAAAAAAAAAAAAAAAAGCCTGACAGGACAGGGCCAAGGACAAAATCTTTGGGCATGCAAATACAAAGCTCTCTTCACACAAGCACTAAACCATTCATCAACATTGATTCAACAAGGTATTTGTTTACTGAATTGCCTTTGTATCCAGTCCAAATTTCTCTACCACATCTATAAGACTCTCAAGACACTATTTCTGAGGCACAAGACTAAAGTCCAGAAACCCTTATCTTCCTTCTTCTCATGTCAGAGAAAAAGATTACACTTCCCCTTTGCAAAACTGATCACTTTCTCCAGGATTCATCAATTCTGCTTCCTCTCTTTTGTCTTTTCAATATCCCTCTTCTTCCTCCATCCCACTAGCATATCAACATAGCATATAAGCAGTGCTGGAGACTCTTCATGCTGTTCTTTGCCCATTTGGAAAATTGCATATTTCATATTTTTTAATTTTTATTATTTCTTTTCTCCCCTTTATTCTCAGCATGACCAATACCATACCTTTGCTTTCACTTAGAAAGTAGAGGCGTTCAGGCAGGGATTCCACCCATCTGTTGTTTTGCCACCCTCAGACTTACACGCACCCAAACCTGGCAAAGTGGAGATGAAGGTTTCCCTTGCATATTTGAAAGATCTTCTCATAATTCCTCAGAGAAGTTAGTCCCCCTGTTCCTTCTGTATTGTTATTGCCACCTCTCAACTGAATCTTCAGCTTCATCTTTTAAAATATTCTAGCTTCTTCCACCTCTTCATAGATAAAACACTCTCCTTTACCCCAGCTCTGCATCTCATTGTGTCTCTGCCTACCATCTTCACTTCTTCACCTCCCATTTAATTCTCACTTCTTGGAAATTTGCCTTTTGTGTTCACCAAGCCATAGCTTTTAATTAGGTCACCAGTTCCCTCTCTCTTTCTCTTATACACACACACACACACACACACACACAGACACACACACCATTTTATTTCTTACCTTATAAGGCTTCTCTGCAGCTTCAAGACTAACCACTCTGTTTTGTTTTTTCTTTAATTTGTTTGTTTCTTTGTTCAGTGACATTTCACTTGCCTAGTTCCCCTTCTCCATCTCTAATGCCATCTTTCTTCTTGTCAGATTTCTCTTCCTCAGTCACCACTTGCCTGGGGATCCTGAGCATGGCCCACAGCTCCCACTATCACCACGTCTTTCTGTACGACTCCCAGTTCTGTATTTTCAGCTGAGAACTTGTTGCAATTGTGCTTCAGATGCAGATCTCCACACGCATGATTCACTCTCCAAAAATGAACATCTTATCATCCTCCCCACATCTTGTCACCAAAATATGCACCTCCTCCTATAATCCCTATTCTGATTTATAGGACTGGCCACTCACCCACTTGCTTGGGCCAAAAATGTGCTGGAAACCTCTCTCTTTCTCTTCACCCACATTCAGTACGTCATGAAATCTTCTAGACACCAGTACTTTAGGTTTGCATTTCTTGTCTGATTTTTGTGTGTGTGACAGATTTCTAACTTTTATTTCCCCTGTCTGCAGTGTCGATTAATTGATCTTCTGTGCGTGCATGCATGCTAAGTTGCTTCAGTGGTGTCCAACTCTTTTTGACCCAATGGACTGTGGCCCACCAGGCTCCACTTCCCATGAGATACTCCAGGCAAGAATCCTGGAGTGGGTTGCCATGCCTTCATCTAGGAGATCTTCCTGAGTCAGGGATTGAACTGCATCTCTCATGTCTCTTGCATTGGAAGGCGGGTTCTTTACCCACTGCCAGGGTCATCTTTCTAAAACAACCTTTGCAGATCATGAAACTCCTCTGCTTACTCTCACACAGTAATGCCCAGTTAACTGCAAAATAAATAAATAAATAAATAAATAAATAAAATAAAAAATCAAAACAAAACAAAAAACAAAAAAAACCCACAAACAAACAAACAAAAATAACTGTTCAAATGCCTCAGTATCTCACAGCCTACCAATCTACCTCTCCAGTGATATCCCTAAACACTTAATTCATTGCATTTTCCAAAGACCTCTATGCCTTAATTATCTCCTTGCTGTCACATATGTAGACTACAATTCATAGAATACTTTCTCCCGTGGTTTAGTGAAGTAATTTCTATTCTTCCAAGTAGCAGCTAAATTCTCTTCTATGAAACATAACTTTTCTCCAATTGCCATTTCTTATATGTTACTACTCTTCAATTTCATTCAGGCCCTTGTCAAGCACATCACACATTATTGACCACATTTACTTAGCTCCCTATTTCCATTATTACACAGAAATTAAAAAAGAAAAAAACAAATTTCTTAAAGAAAGGAACTGAATTTTATTTATCTTTGTATCTCCATTTCTTGGCACATGTTCCAGTATATCCTAGGTAACTCAGTAAATTTTCACAAATGAGTAATTTCTTTCTTTAATATTTTATACCTCAGCCAAAGGAAGTAATGTGGAGACTAGTATGAATTTTTTTCTTGGGGAATCAATGCTGGCGTTTGGAGATTAGTATTTCCACATCTATATTCCCAACCCAGACTTCCAATATTCAACTCTAGATAAATACACCAATATTAAACTTATTACTTTATGGGATAAACATTTTTTTCATTTTGGGTTTTGAAAATAGAAATAGGATTTTTCCAAATCCAACTCTCCTGTCCCAGAAATGGTTCTGTAGACACATTTTATCACTTTCATAAACATCATCATTGTTGGGTAAAATTTTTTGGAGTGGCTGTAGTGTGTTAATACAAAACCAGGAACAAAACAGGTGTATTAAGAAGATTTTAGAGCTATAAATAACTAACCACAAATAACTAAATTTAATTATGACCTACAAATAAGAGTTGAGCTGTATTCTGTAACAAGAAACGTGCTCATAGGCAATTGTTTGTGTTCACTCATCACATGGCTGAAACCACTAGGGATCCTAGAAGAAAGTGAGCTCTTTCTTCTTCTCTACCATTTTTAGCTGCATCTCCCCATCCCACCCTGCCCTCCGGACATAACTCTGTGTGTGGCCTCTGGTGGTAAAATGATTGCTGCAGCTCCAGATATTATAGATGTTTTCCAGGCAGGTATGGGGAGGTGGGGGGAGGGGCAACACTGATATCTGTCCCTTTTATAAGAAAGTAATAGCTTTCCCAGAATCTTCCCTGTGAATTTTACCCTATGACTCATTGGTCAGAACTATGTTGAGTGATCATACCTGAAAAATTGGGCTTCCCAGGTGGCTCAGTGATAAAGAATCTGTCTGCCAAGTAGGAAACTAGAGTTTGATCCCTGGGCCAGGGAAATCCTCTCGAGAAGGAAATGGCAACCCACTCCAATATTCTTGCCTGAGAAATCCCATGGACAGAGGAGCCTGGCAGGCTGCAGTCCATGGGGCTGCAGAGAGTTGGACGTGACTTAGCAACTAAACAACAATCTGAAAAATCAAGGAGATTAGAAAAGTAAGTACCTTGTTTTTCTTCTAAGCTTTTATGGTGGAAGAAAAGTAATAAAAAATGGGTTGGAAATTAAGCCCTGTCTACGTTAGTGGGTGAAATTATATGGAAGTCTCTGATCACTATCCTATGTTTCCCAATCTATATTGGTTCTTATCTTACATTACTCCACTGCTTTCTTAATTCAAAAAATGTATAAAATGTGTCTCTGGATAGTTTGAACAATGTTTACACTGCCTTTCCCACATGCACAACATCTATTTTGAATAATTTTTCCCTTTTGATATATTTGATAGCACTTTTTAAGGCAAAAGTTAATCTTTTTACTTATGTTTTTAAACCCTTTAGGTTATTTTATTTTCTCTTTACCAGTGCTAATGAACAACTAAATTTTAATATTATTCACAATTTTCACTAGTGTTCTGCTTATTCCCTTTTCTAGATCATAAGTATAATACTAAATAGAATCAAATGAGTATGTATGACACTGACCTTTGAGTCACCCTAATAGAAACGTTTCTCACCAAATATATACATGCTCAGTTTATATTTTCTTCATATCTCTAAGCCAAATGTTAAGCCTTTTCATAGAGTGAAAGAAGATCAGATTTAAAAGGAGCATCTAGCATCATGTGCTCTAACCCCCTTCATTATAGAGGTCAGATAACCGAGAACCAACTGTCAAAATGGCGATGCTAGAAACACTGGTTTCCTGGGCCCCAGCTTCATGTTTCCTTTGCAAAGGTGCTAGGGTGAGACATGAGTGAGTGGGTTTTGCAGGGGAAACGTGTTCAATATTAGAAGCATTGGGCCAGTGGAAGAGGAGCCAAGAAGATAGACTGTTGAGGTGGTCTCCCAAAGTATAAGGACAAAACCCAGGTGGAAATGGTAGAGCAAGCTCAGGCATGATTCAAGCAATCTTGGGCACCAAGTCCAATCTGGTAGGACAGGGCACAGCAGTGGGGGAGCCCTTGGGAGCCAGGCAGCTGCCAGTCATGATTCTGGGAGGTGTGCCCATATGTTGTAGAATCCCCACCAGAAGGCTATTGTTTGGGCAAGGCTCCAGTTCCTGGAGTGGAGAGCTGACAGGTGCCAGGTGGGGTCCAGGCCCTAGATGGAGGCACAGCTGTTGAGAGTGGGGCTCTGGTCATAGGAAGTAGATAACTGGTTGCAAACCAAAGTGGAGAAAGTTGAGCAGAAAAAGATATGGTGGCCAGTGCCAACATCAGAGGTGGTACTATAACACAGATTACATAGACATCCAGGGCTTACCCTGGAATTCTGGCACTTGGAGATGAGGGACTGCAAAGAATAATTGAAAAGCATAAAGAAAACCCAGAGCTACAGTTGAATGTTTAGGCCTCAGAGGTCTAGAGGTGAGGAATTTATTTCAATGTCTCAGCAGGCTCAGTCAGCAGTGGCTCAAGCTGGAAGACAGAAACAAGCTCTTAGGTTTGCAGCACTAATGAATGCAGTCAGGAGATCCAGGCACCACACCTGGCAGCTGCTAGAATCTAATTTACACTTAATGTTTGACCTAAAATTATAAACCCGCCTGCCAATGCAGGAGACGTAAGAGTCGCAGGTTTGATCCCTGGGTTGGGAAGATCTCCTGGAGAAGGGCATGGCAACCCACTTCAGTATTCTTGCCTGGAGAATTCCATGGACAGAGGAAGCCTGGCAGGCTACAGTCCATGGGCTTGCACAGAGTCAGACATAACTGAAGCGACTTAGCCTGCCTGGGGGATGGAAGAAGGCATGTCAGGATCTACAAACCTTAATTTAATACATTCCATAGGAAAAGTTTATCTTGAAGCTTTTAAAAAAACATTTCAGTAGTAGGTGGTGTTCATGAATTCATTATCTACAATATGTTTACAGATTTGTATGTCTTAATATAGTTATGTTGTTGGTTTGTGTTAATTTTAGTTCTCCTTCAGCAGCTTCTTAGTTCTCTGAGACTTAAAAAAATACAGACAGCTGGAAACAGCTCTAAGGACAGCATATGGATTATATCAATTGGAGATGGAGGGAATGCATGGTGGTCAGGTTTCTGCACAGTCAATACAACTGGGTCGTTAAGGTGACCAAGACCACCAGACCATGAAACACTTGGTCCAATCATTTCATCTATCTTAATGACCAAATCCAACTAACTGCACAAAGACACAATCAATTGCTCAGCAACTATCCATTATGATGGCACAAAACAAAACAAAACAAATTGGGAGTGTTTTGGTCAATTCAGTAAAGCTACACAGACAAGATTGCCAGCATGCGCTGGCTCCTAGTGATCATGGCTTTTGTGGTTCAGATGCAGTTCTTTCATTCTGATTACTTAGGATACTCAGCTCACCAATGTTTATTTCCAGCTTGCTTTTTGCCATTAGTTTATGTCACTGTATTGTCTTCGATTTATCTTGTTAGTAACAGATTTTTAAATCAATTGGTCTTTCCTTTCTTAAGCATCATTCTTTTTATATCCCTAATTATTATATCTTATTAGAAAACCTATTTTGTTCTGTGTTTCAGTTTTATCTGCTGCATTTATATGAGCCTTCCAATTGGCCTTACTTCTCTTTAAAAGCATTAAACAAAACACTGATATAAATTATATTTTACATACAAGCAAAAATAAAATAGTTGCATATATATTTTCAACGTTTATGTATATAGATATTTAGCTTATAGTTATCTTTGCTGCTGCTGCTGCTAAGCTGCTCCAGTCGTATCCGACTCTGTGCAACCCCACAGACAGCAGCCCACCAGGCTCTCCCGTCCCTGGGATTCTCCAGGCAAGAACACTGGAGTGGGTTGCCATTTCCTTCTCCAATGCATGAAAGTGAAAAGTGAAAGTATCCGACTCTTCGCGACCCAATGAACTGCAGCCCACCAGGCTCCTCTGTCCTTGGGACTCTCCAGGCAAGAGTACTGGAGTGGGGTGCCATTGCCTTCTCTACCCATGCCTATATAGACTGGCTGTAGTGTTAGTTGCTCAGCCGTGTCTGACTCCATGCGACTTGATAAACTGTAGCCCGCCACGCTCCTCTGTCTATGGGATTCTCCAGGCAAGAATCCTGAAGTGGATTGCCATGTTCTTCTCCAGGAGATCTTCCCAACCCAGGGATTGAGCCTGGGTTTCCTGCATTGCAGGCAGATCCTTTACCATCTGAGCCACTTCCACGTTCAAATATTTAGACCGTCTATCTCAGTACCTAGTATCTATAAATATGATGCTCATACCTTGAAAATGGATTGACTTATTTTTTCTCACTGGAATTCTACTTTAGTGTTGTTATCGTTGTTCAGTCACCCAGTTGTGATGACTCTTTGCGACCCCATGGACTGCAGCATGCCAGGGCTCTCTGTCCCTCACCATCTCCAAAGTTTGCCCAAGTTAATGTCCATTGCATTGGTGATCCCATTCAACCATCTCACCCCTTGATGCCTTCTTCTTCTGCCTTCAATCTTTCCCAACATCAGGGCCTTTTCCAGTGAGTCAGGTATTTGAATTAGATGACCAAAATACTGAAGTTTCAGCTTCAGAATCAGTCCTTCCAATGAGTATTCAGGGTTGATTTTCCTTAAGATTGACTGGTTTGATCTCCTTTACTGTATATCCAGCTTTAATTTTCTTTTCTTTCTATACTGGTCAGGTTCTACCAAGTTTTATCATTGCATTGTATTCCCTTAGCTTTTCTAGGCTGGGTCCACATAGTGCTTTATTAAACAGGATTTATTTGATATTATTATTATTTGATAATAATCTACTAATTCTTTGTATTTCTTTGCTGTAATGAAATTATTAGAATTGATTAACTGCTTTGATACATGTAGGCACAGAAAATAATTTTGTAAAACTTCATTTCCTGGAAAAACTTTTGATTAAAGAGAAAAGTTTATATTAAAGCTTTAGAGAAAAGAGGGAAAGTGTCAGAATTACTTATTCTCCGGGAATTAGCTTTACAGCATCTGACCTTTGGCTTTGTGTATGGAGCTGTTTGTGTGTGTATGGGTGTGTTGTATGTATGCCTGCATGTGGGTGCATGTTTATTTTTTTTTTTCTTGGTCATCATCGTTGTTAAACTAGTGGTGTGAGACTCACCACGATAACTGAATTGCAGGTGCAGTGTGCATATGCCTCAGGCTCGGCTGCAGGAACAGATCGTATTTGAGGCCAGGTCCTACCAATTAGAACAGGGAACGGATTATAAGGATTAATGGTGGCTAGGTAAGGGTGTGAGAGGGGTCAGAGTAGGCAGCTGTTATTGGGGTTGACTTGAAGTCAGAGAGACAAGGTTTCAGGCTAGGCAGTCAGGGCATGAGTGGGCTTTGGATATATGAGTAATAAAAGCACTTCATACAGAAACTAGCCATGGTCTGAGCAGTTCTCCTCAAGTAGATTAACAAGCTTGAAGATCCAGGTAGAGTTAGTGACTCAGTTGTGTCTGACTCTTCGCGATCTTCTGTCCATGGAATTCTCCAGGCAAGAATACAGGAGTGGGTTGCCATTTCTTACTCCAGGGGATCTTCCTGACCCAGGGATTGAACTGGGTCTCCTGCACTGCAAGCAGGTCCTTTACCATCTGAGCCACCAGGGAAACCCAGAGAAACCTTTTATTTTCAAAGTCTCAAACTTCTAAATTTGCCTCTTCTAGATAGAACGTCAGTTAGCATCTGTGTGCATGCTTAGTAATGCAGTCATGTCCAATTCTTTGTGACCTCGTGTATTATAGCATACCAGGTTCCTCTGTCCATAGGATTTTCTAGACAAGTACAATGGAGTGGGTTGCCATTTCTGACTCCAGGGGATCTTCCTGACCCATCAAACCTGTGTCTCTTGCATCTCCTACATTGGCAGACAGATTCTTTACCATTGGGCCACATGGGAAGTCCTTCAGCTAGCATAGCTGGCTTAAACTTTTTTTCTGTTTATAGATTTCCTTCTATTCTTATATAAGCAAATAGGGCAGGGAGTTCCTGGAGAAAGATGACTATCTTAACATATGACAAACAAGTTTTGGTATAAGCCATTTTATGACCTAAGCCTGGCCACAATGTTTTGCTTTGAGCAGGTCTCAAGATTAATGATCTCAAGGGAACAAAGTAACACAGGAACAAACTGTTATCAGGCAAGAAAAGTAACAATAGCAAAAATAATATATCAGTTGTAAAGACTTCCAGTTCTGTTTCAATGGTAAAGATTAGCCTAAAATGCTCAACCACTAGATCAACTGGAAACTAAGGGATGATGAAATTGACCTTTTTTTTGCCCTTGATGAAAATGCATGTCACTTTAGCTTAAAACTTTCCAGTTTCGTTGTTCAGGAAGATATTGCTTTGGAAAAGATCCTCTGTGTTCTCCTTATTTGCTGCAAGTAATAATAAATCCAAACCAAACAAATAGAGGAAAATACTAGAATGGAAAGACCATTCAATGAGATCTCTTCAAGAAAATTAGAGATACCTAGGGAATATTTCATCCAAAGATGGGCTCAATAAAGGACAGAAACAGTATGGACCTAACAGAAGCAGAAGATATTAAGAAGAGGTGGCAAGAATATGCAGAAGAACTAAACATAAAAGATCTTTATGACCCAGATAAGCACGATGGTGTGATCACTCACCTAGAGCCAGATATCCTGGAAGGCGAAGTCAAGTGGGCCTTAGGAATCTTCATTACGAAGTTAGTAGAGGTGATGGAATTCCAGCTGAGCTATTTCAAGCTATTAAAAGATGATGTTGTTAAAATGCTGCACTCAATATGCTAGCAAATTTTCAAAACTCAGCAGTGGCCACAGGACTGAAAAAGATCAGTTTTCATTCCAATCCCAAAGAAAGGCAATACCAAAGAATGTTCAGAGTACCATATAATAGCAGTCATCTCACACGCAAGCAAAGTAATGCTCAAAATTCTCCAAGCCAGGCTTCAATAGTACATGAACTATGAACTTCCAGATATTCAAGCTGGTTTTAGAAAAAGCAGTGGAACCAGAGATCAAATTGCCAACATCCGTTGGATCATCAAAAAAGCAAGAGAGTTCCAGAAAACATCCACTCTTCTGCTTTATTGACTATGCCAAAGCCTTTGACTGTGTGGATCACCACAGACTGGAAAATTCTTAAAGAGATGGGAATAACAGACCCCCTTACCTGTCTCCTGAGAAATTTGTATACAGGTCAAGAAGCAACAGTTAGAACAGGCGACGGAACAACAGACTGGATCCAAACTGGGAAAGGAGAGGTCAAGGCTGTATATTATCACCCTGCCTATCTAATTTATATGCAGACATCATGCAAAATGCTGAGCTAGATGAAGCACAAGCTGGAATCAAGGTTGCTGGGAGAAATATCAGTCACCTCAAATATGCAGATGATACCACCCTTATGGCAGAAAATGAAGTGGACCTGAAGATCCTCTTGATGAAAGTGAAAGAGGAGAGTGAATAGCTGGCTTAAGACTCAACATTCAGAAAACTAAGATCATGGCATCTGGTTCCATCACTTCATGGCAATTAGATGGAGAAACAGTGGAAACAGTGACAGACTTTGTCTTCTTGGGCTCCAAACTCACTGCAGATGGTGACTACAGCCATGAAATTGAAAGATGCTTGCTCCTTGAAAGAAAAGCTATGACCAACCTAGAAAGCATATTAAAAAGCAGAGACATTACTTTGGTGACAAAGGTCCATTTAGTCAAAGCTATGGTTTTTCCAGTAGTCATGTATGGATGTGAGAGTTGAACCATAAAGAAAGCTGAGTGCCAAAGAACTGATGCTTTTGAACTGTGGTGTTGGAGAACACTCTTGACAGCCTTGGACTGCAAGGAGTCCATCCTAAAGGAAATCAGTCCTGAATATTTACTGGAAGGACGGATGCTGAGCTGAAACTCCAATACTTTGGCCACGTGATGAGAAGAATTGACTCATTTGAAAAGACCCTGATGCTAGGAAAGATTGAAAGCAGGAGGAGAAGGGGATGACTGGGGATAAGATGGTTGGGTGGCATCACTGACTCAGTAGACATGAGTTTGAGCAAGCTCCAGAAGTTGGTGATGGACAGGGAAGCCTGGTGTGCTGCAGTCCATGGGGTCGCAGAGTTGGACATGACATAGTGACTGAACTGAAGTGAACTGAATAGTAACTCCTTTCTACTCCTGATACGTGACTTGGTTGTGTGTTTTGGCTCCACACCCACCAAGAGGTGAAATCAGTTTTTTGGGTAACACTAGTAAGATCTTCATGACCCAGATAATCATGATGATGTGATCACTAATCTAGAGCCAGACATCTTGGAATGTGAAGTCAAGTGGGCCTTAGAAAGCATCACTACGAACAAAGCTAGTGGAGGTGATGGAATTCCAGGTGAGCTATTTCAAATCCTGAAAGATGATGCTGTGAACGTGCTGCACTCAATATGCCAGCAAATTTGGAAACCTCAGCAGTGGCCATAGGACTGGAAAAGGTCAGTNGTCCAGTAGCATATTGGGCACCAGCATTAGGATGAGAAAATTGTTTTTTTTTCTCACACATTAGAATGCTATAGAAAAATTTAGAAAAAAACAAAACTGATACATGCAGTGGTGAAGGTCGACTCTCCTGGACATAATATACAGCAGAAACAGAAGAATATCTCTGTATGATTCTGTTTATAAAACGTTCAAGACAGGGTGAAACCAAAGTGTAGTGAGAGAAGTCAGTCGGCCTTTCTCTGATGTGGGAGTTGTCATGAGGGAGTCTCTGGGTGCTGGAAAGGTTTTACTGATGTGGGGAGTGGTTACACGCATGGGTAGTATATGCAAACACATAGGATTAGCTGTAAGAGCTGTACACATAGGATTAGTACCTTCTGTTATGTATATCATACAGCAGTTTAAGGAAACCTTCCTCTGAACAGAAGATATTTTTTGGGTCTCTTTTAAGACCTGACTTCCCTACTAACAAATACCCTCCACTTGGATTCCTCCACTGGACACTCAGGTACAGCTCTCACCTGGTGCTTCTGGAGACGCCACAAGGTAGAAGGGAAGTTACTCTGACACGTGTGGTCGTCTTCCAGTAACTAATCTGGAGCAGGGCGGATGTGACCTTTCAGGAAGAAAGCACCTTCCACTGTCCTAAAACACATCTCTCCTCCTCCATGTATGTGGGAAAGGGAGGCACTCCTTAGTTATAAGAATGTTTTATGAGTACATTTTTTGAATATAACTTGTTATAAGTTGAGACCAAACTATTATTATTAAATCATATAGATGAAGCAATTGAAATGACATATTTTACCTTTAGTTTTGTAGGCGTTGGTTTAAAAGAGGATACATAAGAAATCATTTTTATTTCCAGGACCGCATGGTGCAGCTGCTGGTTTTGGCAGTGCTTTCACCGGACAACAAGGGCGTGAACATTCAGGACCTGGGTTCTGGACTGGCCTGGGAACCGGAGGGATATTAGGATATTTGTTTGGCAGCAACAGGTAGGCTTTGCATTTATTTCATCTGCTCTTTAATTCAGCCTTTCTTTAGAGGCTTCTTTGTTTGTAAATCTGACTGGATTTGTTAAAGAAGTAAATTCTGATGACATTACCCTGTTAAATCAGATTCTCTGGGGGTGGGGAAGGAATGCTGTCTGTGTTTCGATCAGTGTTATATGTCTTGTTTTCTTTCCCATGTCATGCTTACAGATTTGAGATAGGAGAAAGATGTTGACATCTGAGAAGGCAGGAAAGAATGCAGCATTTGGGGCACAGTTGGCCTTCTGGTTAGTTGAAGAATGGTAGAAGCAAGGGTCAGAAGAGCTGGGGACCCATTTCTTTAATGTCTTCAGTGTTGACTGTAGTTTAAGTTTGTGGTGTATTTGAGTGTGAATTCAGAAAGGAGCCTTTATTTGCATCATTTTCTTCCTTCATAGCAATGATCGTAACAAGGGCAGAAATATAAAACAGTATTTATTTCATGTTAATCCTCATATGGTGGGCTTGCCTCGTGGCTCAGTGATAAGGAATCCCCCTTCCAATGCAGGAGACCTGGGTTTGATCCTGGGTTGGGAAGATCCCCTGGAGAAGGGACTGGCAACCCACTCCAGTATTCTTGCCTGGAGAATCCCATGGTCAGAGGGGCCTGGCGGACCACAGTCCATGGGGTCTCAAAGTGAAAAAGTGGAAAGTGAAAGTTGCTCAGTCGTGTCCAACTCTTTGCAACCCATGGACTATATATAGTATGTGGAATTCTCCAGGCCAGAATACTGGAGAGGGTAGCCTATCCCTTCTCCAGGGTATCTTCCTGACCCAAGCATTGAACCGGACTCTGCTGCATTGCAGGTAGATTCTCTACCAAAGAGTTGAACAGAACTTATCGACTATATAACAACAGCAAATCCTCATGTACCAGAAACACTGTGGGAAAAAATACTTGATAAAAATTGTTTCCTGATAGTTTAGGAACAGGAAAGGATTTAAAAATCATAGTCACAAGGAAAAGGCCTGCCCTGCTTTTTTCTTTCTAGAGCAGCAACCCCCTTTTCAGACTCGTGGTACCCATCCTATCCTCCGTCATATACCGCCCGTGGAATAGCCGGGCTTACTCACCACTTCGAGGAGGCCCCGGAAGCTATTCAGCATGTTCAAGCTCAGAGCCAAGAACCAGAACAGCATCAGGTGAGAGCAAAAATCAGTAAGTTCCTGTTCAGTAGAGTACAGAAGTAATTTGGACCTTACGTTGATTATATATTTAGCAGTTATGGTTTATGTGGTATACCTGCCAGAAATATTAATTGCATAATTAATTGAGATAAAAATACAATTCAGATTCATTCTTTCCTTCCACTTCTCTTCTTTAAAACTCAAACAGGAATTTGGTTTAAAGACTCACTTCTACTGCTAGTCAGGGTTTTAAGTTAAACCTTCCTGAACATTGGTATTTGTCTGTGTTTAATTCTGTTAAATCTCTAGAGGTCCTTTAAGCTCTAAAGTGGGAATTTTCTAGGTAGAAGGCTGAACATTTCAGTTCAGTAAAGCTCAATAAAAATTTACTGAGCCATTCTTCAATTTACATTATTGTCAAAAATATGTTTATTGCAGTTTCTAAGAGGAAATTTTGTAAAGAAGCAGATATATATATATAAATAAATTAGTTGGGGTTAAGCATCCAGCTAATTAGCAGAGAATGGGAGAATGGATGAAGCAGTAATAGATTGCTATGGGTTGGGTTTTTCTTCTCTTAGCAGAGGGTAGGAGTTACAGAACAGTGAATAATTCTTGAAATTAGGAGAATAGAAAACTCATTCTCCGTGGAAACAAGAATTGTAAGAAACCATATATATCAACTAGAAAGAAATTTTTCTTCTTACATGAAGAAAATCATAAACATTAGCAAATAATTTACAGGAAAGTCTGATAAAGAGAACAGATGGAAACACTCGTGGTCTTGTAACATGTTAGCGTATGTGCATGCATGCGCGTGTGCATGTCGACTAACATTTACCATCAAAAGTCCATGACCCTCCCCCAAGTTACTTCTGTTTGCCGCTGGAGTCATGAGAGGCAGCAGGGCCTGACCTAGGCTTTAGTGGCCTCTCTGCTGTTGGCTTAGACTTTGAGAATCGCCTGTATTATGTCAGGCCGCCCCCAGAGGACACATCTTTGGTTTCCTGATTAAGTTACTCCCAGCAACCATGATGCTGATGGGAGGACTGGAAGGGCTGCTGGGGGGCCAGGGCGGATGCGCTGTGTCCGGCACAGCCCTGGACCACAGCCTGCTTCTCTTCTTCCCTCGTGTCTCTTACTCGTTTGCTGACAGTAAACGTGCATTACTGTTGTCATTTTATAAGCAGTTTTCGTGCATTTAAGAAAACTAACATGAAATTTGCTCTTCTCCTTCTAGGATACGGTGGAACCAGAAGACGATAAGAAAGTTAAGAGTTGGGGTCAAACACTGGACGCAAATGTTCTGATGTTTCATCACTTTCTCTTATAAAACGTGCTCCCTACTAACAGCTGGGGAAAGGGAATATGCAGAAGTTCTGTGGTGGTGTCCTGTATGGCTCTCTGTATTCTGTTACTTGAGGCTAAGAGTTGACATATGACAGAATGCTTCTGTAGACAACTGTATGTTTGTGTAACATGCAGATGTGTATTATATTTGAAAGTGATGACTCCTGTTAAATGCTAGGAATGTATTGTGTAATTTCTAAAACCTGTGATGCCGTAAGAATAAGAATGAAGGCTTTATACCAGTAGACACTGAATCAGAAATTTTCAGTTTTAGGGGGTTTTAGTTGTTGATTCATTACTATCATAGAAATGATAATAAGCTTTTTGGTATGTATTATTGAGTGTTTGCTGTTCTCCAAATATTTAAACCAAGCTTTGGACTGCTAATTATACTTTCCTGTATGTTTTGATCACTTCTGAGCTCAGGAGCTTTGAATCTGTCAGTGGTGGGTGGGGTTCTGGTAAATGAGAATTACCTTTTTTTTTTTTAGGAAAAGGTAGAAAATAAGTATCTAGAAGGTTGTCATGAATGACTCTGCTGTCAAAAATGCTTAAACCTCCATATTCATTTTTTAAAGAAGGAAAGTTCAAGTGCTTCAAAGTTTTCTAATAGAGCATGCAGTTTTCTGTGGAATCTCAAATGTTGTGTAGCAGTCTGTTTCAATCTTACATTAAAATGACAGAAAAAATAAAAACAAAGAGTTTTGTTCTTTCTATCAGCCTCGACACAAATTGGTGTTACTTTTTCCCAAAGGAAAAGGGATTCATGCAGAAGTTCTCTCTCCCTAAAGAGTAGTTTCCTGTGGTCGTCTTGCCGTAACTACCCGTCACACAGAAAACCTCAGTTCAGGAATTCCCAGTTACACTCATTAAACATTATTTTGCTGTGGAAGACAAGAACAGGTTTGTGTTGTTAGGATCACTACATATGCTACTAATTCTTAAAAATTTTCTTTTCTTTTATTGAGATAATAGTTGATGTACAATATAGTGACTCAACAATTTTTAAAGGTTAAACTCCCCTTATATTTTGTTGTTCAGTTGCTCAGTCGTGTCCGACTCTTTGTGACCCTGTGGATGGCAGTACGCCAGGCTTCCCAGTCCATCACCAACTCCCAGAGCTTGCTCAAACTCATGTCCATCGAGTCGGTGATGCCATCCAACCAGCTCATCCTCTGTTGTCCCCTTCTCTTCCTGCCTTCAGTCTTGCCCAGCATTGGGGTCTTTTCTAATGAGTTGCCTCTTCGCATCAGGCGGCCTACTACTAATTTTTATATCTACAGTAGTCGTTATGGCTTAACCAGTGGATTTCAGGATTCTTGCTTTTTAAAAATTCCTCCAGGCTTCTTGCTTCCTTGAAAATTATGGATTGGATAACTTTGGAAAGCAATGCCAGGTTGTATTTTTTCTGACATAGAATGGCTCATGGTATCTCCTAATGAAAAACTGTTAAGAAGTCACCTGTCATGGCACAGAGAATCTAAAACTTCAAAATGTGTATTGGCAGCATTGGTTGCCACTGCCTAGCTTTTCCTAAATTCTTTTTTTCTTTTCATCACTAGAGGGCAGTAATGCTCCACTTTACAAAGTTAGTGGGCAGTGACGTCTCTACTTTGAATATTTTGTGGGCTGTAACCTGCTGTAGACCTATTAGGGAGATAAGCTTCTCCAGGCCTGCTACCAGAATATAAGGGTTGGTTATATTACAGTTTTTCACACAAGATGTTTCTGATCTATTAGAACCAGAGACACTTGGTCTTCCATTTTCAGTCACACAGGACTTAATTCTTTTCTATACAAGAGAGTAAATCCAGATTCGGATGATGTCTCATCTTTTCCACTGTTGCCACGCAGGTTCAAGTCACCATCGTCTGTCAGTGAGGTCTACGCTGATGGCTTGCATCCATTAAGATAGACCAGTAACAAACAATCCCCAAGTCCGACTAGCTTAAATCAAACAAGTAGGGGTTTCTGCTCATCACAGTTACTCAGGGATTCTGGTTGATTGGAGACTCCTGGCATGTTCTGCTGTGGCTGTCATAAGGGAAGGGTTTGTGGAGAATCACACACTATTAAATGGCCAGCTTTCCTCAAATTAATGAACACCTGTTCAAGAACATCAGCAACATCTATTAAAGTAGGACAAGCTTTTTAAAAATAAAACACCTCATTTGGCTTCACTTAAAAATATACGAAAGAAAAGTGAAAGTATCAGTCATTCAGTTGTGTCCAACTCTGTGACCCCATGGACTATAGTTAGTTCACCAGGCTCCTCTGTCTGTCCATGGAATTCTCCAGGTAAGAATACTGGAATGGGCAGCCATTCCCATTTCCAGAGGATCTTCCCAATCCAGGGATGGAACTCTAGTCTCCTTCATTGCAAGCAGATTCTTTACCTGAGCCCTGGTCTGAGTCACTAGGGAAGCCCAAAAATATATGAGCATCACCTAAAGCATGAATTCCAACCTCCATTTAAAGAAACTGAAGTGTAATTGATATATAATATTGTGTTAGTTTCAGGTATACGACAAACTGATTCAGATATGTATATATACGTGTGTGTGTGTGTATTTTCCATTGTAGGTTATTAGAAGGTATTGAGTATAGTCCCCTGTGTCATGCAGTAAATCCTTGTTGCTATGTAATCTCCATTTGATAAGTTTTCATCAGTATCTTGAAACAACTGTCCTGGGTATTCTTCCCTATCTACTAGTTTTGTCTGACAGTCCTCTACCCTGCGCTGACCCAGCTCACTGTGCGGCCCCTGGGAAAAGGTCCAGTCATGGGGCCTTCTCTCCTGTCTGCAGTGCCTTCCGTTCTGGGTCCCTCACTTCTTTCTGCCTGCGGCCACTCCTCTTTCTTTTCATGCTGTGAAAGAGTGGGCCTTGGAGTTTAACGAGACTGTGTTGGTAGGACTGCACAAGACGCAGTGAGAGGAAGAGGACAGGTGGTGGGACCACGCCTCTGGCTGCACCTCCGCCTTCCCCACTGCCAGCTGCCACTGTCAGCCGCTGGTCCCAGCGCAGGGGAGTGGCATCCTTTTTCAATCCCTCCGTCTTTTCTCAGAGTCCCTAATGTGGCCCGCTCCCTTGACTCACGTTGGGGTGACGAGACTGACTCTCTGAACTGCAGCTGTGGGAGGGAAGGAGCCGGCGAGCAGGCAGGAAGCCCCAGAGGCGGCATCACCAGTGCTCACAAGCCACGCCCCAGGCCAGGAATGTGACTGGTCCTCTGGTCCCATCTGGTTAGAAGGTCAGATACCCAAAGTCAATGCCTTATTTTTTTCAAACCTTGGGTCAGCGTTTTGTTCCCTCTGATCAGAGGAAGAGAAAAGTGGACTTGCAGCTGGCAAATCAACAGATTGTGATGCTGCTCATGAACCATAGTTAATCTTAGCTATTAAAACAACATCTGGGTTCCTCTTCTTGAAAGTGTCTCAAATGTGACTTTTCTTTCTCAGATATGGTGTAGGGGAAACAGGAATGAGAATCTCTGCCTTGGTATATACTATGTCCACCTTCCTTGGTTCGATTTCCTCCCCACCCCAGGCGCTAGGCTGTTTTCTTGCAAGTGATGTCACGGAAATTTTGTGAAGAGAAGCAGTGTGGAACATCTGGATGCCTTGTCCTCTCTCCCATGTCAGGTGTCTGCAGAGATCAAAGCAGCAAATTCAGCCTCTGTGGTCAGTTTTAGATTTTCTCGTGCATAGTTATATTCATTTAAAAATGTATTACAGAATATATCAAGTATGAGAGAAGTATGGAAAAAAGTTTATCAAATATCCTTGTATCTACTATCCAAATGACAAAATTTTGTCATATCTATTTCAGATCTCTTTTTCTTGCAAGTGATGTCACGAAATTTTGTGAAGAGAAGCAGTGTGGAACATCTGGATGCCTTGTCCTCTCTCCCATGTCAGGTGTCTGCAGAGATCAAAGCAGCAAATTCAGCCTCTGTGGTCAGTTTTAGATTTTCTCGTGCATAGTTATATTCATTTAAAAATGTATTACAGAATATATCAAGTATGAGAGAAGTATGGAAAAAAGTTTATCAAATATCCTTGTATCTACTATCCAAATGACAAAATTTTGTCATATCTATTTCAGATCTCTCAATCTATCCATCTAATAGATATTATAATCTATTGTATATATGTATTCAATCTATATGTATATGACATTTATTATATACATAACTATTATATAGGATATTATATTATTGGTTTCATTTGCTGTGCCAAAGCTTTTAAGTTTGACTAGGTCAAATTATTTACTTTTGTTTCTTGTTTCCCTTACCTGAGGAGACAGATCCAAAGAAATATTGTTAAGACCAATGTCAAAGAGTACAACCTATATTTTCTTCTAGTTTTATGGTTTTAGGTGTTACATTTAGGACTTTATATTGAGTTTCTTTTGTACATGGCATGAGAAAATATTCTAATTTCATTCTTTTACATGTAGTCCAGTTTTCCCAATATTATTTATGGAAGAGACTGTCTTTTCCTCATTGTATATTCTTGCCTCCCTTGTAGATTAATTGACCATATATGCATGGGTTTATTTCTGGGCTCTCTATTTTATTCCTATGATTATTTTTATGCTTGAAAAACTCAATCCCCTTCAAAAACCCTTCCAAAGACTCATGCATTATGCGTTGAACTATATGAAATTGCCATGATTGTAGGTCAAAAATCATCAAAAATTGGTAATTTTGTAAAGTTTTATTTAATACTTGCTTCAGAGTATAAGTTCTATTTTGAAATTATGAGAGGAAGAAACAGCAGAAGGATGAAATTTTGATAATAGAATACAGATGAGGGCTCTGTCTCTGGGGACAGAAAAGTCCCCAAGTGTTGAATTTATGCCCCCTTAATCCTTCATTTCTGGTTATTTTTTCAATTTTATTGTAATTTAGTTACTCGATTTTAACATGGCCTAGTTTAAAGTTTTATCAGAAAGTTGCAGAAAGATTATATATTGCAGTGTGTTGGATTGGCTTATGTATTCAAAATGTCAAAAATCCCGTTTTTGAAGTGATCATTAGGAACAGGAGCTGGCCAGCTTGCTAGCTAGTTGGCCAGGACCTCATTAGTGAGCTTGTAAGGTGGCCTGCCGAGTGATGGGGACAAAGAATCGAGAGTGAATTTACATACTTCTCCATCTGATCTTGTTAACACCGGAGAGCTGATTAATAATTGTGGAGAGAATAAAGGTCCTGCCAGGTGGCCCACGGGGAGCAGTACCTAATTAGAACCAACATCCCTTGCCAAACAGAGAGCTAGTGCCGTAGGGCTGATGAATAACCTTCTGACACCGGGTGCTGGAGTCTAGCCGAGCTCCTGTCACTTGCTCAGTAATTTGACTGTGTGATTCACTGACACAGGAAAAGTGGCTCCGTGGAGGTAAACCCTCCTACACTCGAGCCCCTCACATGCTGTCAGACTCCGTTTGAATTCCCTCCTCTTGCAGAGACTGGCAATTAGATAATCTCTCTGACTCTGTTTTTATGATTAAGGTAAATTAGAAGATGGTGTGCATGCTCAGTCATTCAGCCATGTCCGACTCTTTGTGACCCCATGGATTGTAGCCCATCAGGCTCCTCTGTCCATGGAATTTTCCAGGCAAGAATACTGGAGTGGGTTGCCATTTCCTTCTCCAGGGGATCTTCCTGACCCAGGAATCAAACCTGCGTCTTGCGTTTCCTGCATTGGCAGGTGGATTCTTTACCGCTGTGCTACCTGGGAAACCCAATTAGTGACAATTAAATCTGCTATGGAAGAGACTGAGTTAGTATATTCAGTACTGTGGTGTTGGAGAAGACTCTTGAGAGTCCCTTGGACTGCAAGGAGATCCAACTAGTCCATTCTGAAGAAGATCAATCCTGGGTGTTCTTTGGAAGCAGTTCTTTACCGCTGTGCTACCTGGGAAACCCAATTAGTGACAATTAAATCTGCTATGGAAGAGACTGAGTTAGTATATTCAGTACTGTGGTGTTGGAGAAGACTCTTGAGAGTCCCTTGGACTGCAAGGAGATCCAACTAGTCCATTCTGAAGAAGATCAATCCTGGGTGTTCTTTGGAAGCAGTGATGCTAAAGCCGAAACTCCAGTACTTTGGCCACCTCATGCGAAGAGTTGACTCATTGGAAAAGACTTGATGCTGGGAGGGATTGGGGGCAGGAGGAGAAGGGGACGACGGAGGATGAGATGGCTGGATGGCATCACCGACTCACTGGACGTGAGTTTGAGTGAACTCCGGGAGTTGGTGATGGACAGGGAGGCCTGGTGTGCTGTGATTCATGGGGTCACAAAGAGTTGGACACGACTGAGCAACTGGACTGGACTGAACTGAACTGAATATGATCGCGGGATTTCCAGTAGTTAAGAGACCAGTAACCGGTTAACACACCACACCTCCACTGCAGAGGGGATGGGTTTGATCCCTGGTCAGGGAAATAAGATCCCTCATGTTGTGCAGCAGGGCCGAAAAAAATAGAAAAAATAAAATTGCCTCAAGACTTGGGCCCAGCTAGCTTCATGGCTGGTAGGATTTAATATCTATTCCTGCCCTCAAATGAAATGGGAGCGAATGTTGATTCAAATGACAGGGTGGTTATTACCACATCTCCCAGAAGACAATGGCTCATACCTTTCTCTTAAATTATTCTTTAAAAAAATTACATAAGTCATCAGTGATAACTTCCATGATAAAGATAAAAGAGAAAACCAGAGTCAGTTGCCCCATGATCACTCAGACATGGCCTGATGAACACCTTGGGTGGACAGTCTGACCCTGAGCGGAAAGAAGTTTCAGTCCAGAGTACACATGGAGAAAAATGAGTTTCATTAAGGAAAAGGCACTTCCTCTATGTAACAGAGAAAGAAGATAGTAGTTATGAATAGAGGCTTGCTGGCTGAAATACGAGGGATCTGGCATGGAGCGCTCTAGTCCTCAGGAATGAGCACCAGCTGACAACAGAGAGAAGGAGGAAGTCAAGAGTTTCAGTGGAGGGGAGAGGTAAGAAATTATCAAACATGGGAGAAGGGCTTAGCAGAGAAGGAAGCAGGAAGGAGCAGGAAGATTTGCTCCATTGTTGAGCATAGCTTCGGGCTTGGTCACATGAATTTGACCTGGTAGCATCGTGACTAGTTGGGGGTTTTCTCCAGCAATAACTAGACTTCAGGTTGAGGCCCAGAGATGGTAGGTGGTCTTGGATCCATGCATGGTTAGGGTTTTGCTTTGGAAGGAGAAGATCAAGGAACTGAAGGTGTTTGCAAATGCAGTGTTGGACCCTGCAACTGCAGCTGGATGAGGAGGGACACGACTGATAAAATGTTAGGAAGTGTTGGTGTGTTGGTGACATTGATGAGGTCAAAGAACTCTGGTCTTGGAATAGGAGGAACTTGAGAAAATGACGTGAAGGCAAAGGCTGTGGTAGGAGATTAGGCTTTTGAGTTAGTGCCTTTAACTCATCTCCCTCCCTCTCTCCCTCCATTCCTTCCCCAAGTCCTTCCTTTTACTGAGAAGCTCAGTGGAAGAGGAAGTATAGTTCTTTTGGAGTGATTGGAAAGGCTCAATGAGGTGAGATTTGAGCTGGCCTTGGAAAGATTGGTGGGGCTTCCCTGGTAGCTCAGTTCGTAAAGAAACTGCTTGTAATGCAGGAGATCCTGGTTCGATTTCTGGGTCAGGAAGATCTTGTGGAGAAGGGACAGGCTACCCTTTCTAGTATTCTTGGTCTTCCCTTGTGGCTCAGCTGGTAAAGAATCCACCTGCAATGTGGGAGACCTGGGTTCAATCCCTGGGTTGGGAAGATCCCCTGCAGAACGGAAAAGTTACCAACTCCAGTATTCTGACCTGGAGAATTCCATGCACTGTATACATACAGTGCATGGGGTCACAAAGAGTCGGACATGACTGAGCAACTTTCACTTTCACTTTCTGGAAAGACTTGTAGGAGCAAAGAAGCTGCAAGTTATGTGGAGCTGTAATTTTGGTGAACGTATCTAACAGTGAAAGTTCACATTTCCCTTCCTTTGCAATGAATAGCTTTCCTCAGTCATTGCTGATTTAGAGGAACATAACTAGTTTGTTATGTCAGACAGGCTCTCAAGGGTGTGTGTGTGTGTGTGTGTGTGTGTGTGTGTGTGTGTGTGTGTGTCTGTACAGGATCTTGACATTTTAATTCAATGACTTCCATTGTCATTTTATCAGGTACTTTGCCTTTAGGGGACTGAGTCATTCTAGGCAAATCTAAAAAAGAATGTGTGATAAATTACAAAATTCCTACTGCTAAAGTTTCAAGACAAGAAAGTTCCTGTGGGCAGATCAGCACGTTCTTCCCAGTCTATTTCTCTTTATCTCTCTGCACAGGTATCATTATCTGAGCATTTAGTTATGTTTTGCACTATTTACTGAGGGCTTACTATGTTCTGGGCTTCCCTTGTGGCTCAGCTGGTACAGAATCCGCCTGCAATGCAGGAGGCCTGGGTTCAATCTCTGGGTTGGGAAGATCCCCTAGAGAAGGGAAAGGCTACCCACTCAGTTTTCATTCCAATCCCAAAGAAGGGCAATGCCAAAGAATGCTCAAACTACCGCACAATTGCACTCATCTCACATGCTAGTAAAGTAATGCTCAAAATTCTCCAAGCCAGGCTTCAACAATATGTGAACCGTGAACTTCCTGATGTTCAAGTTGGTTTTAGAAAAGGCAGAGGAACCAGAGATCAAATTGCCAACATCTGGTGGATCATGGAAAAAGCAAGAGAGTTCCAGAAAAACATCTATTTCTGCTTTATTGACTATGCCAAGGCCTTTGACTGTGTAGATCACAATAAACTGTGGAAAATTCTTCAAGAGATGGGAATACCAGACCACCTCACCTGCCTCTTGAGAAATCTGTATGCAGGTCAGGAAGCAACAGTTAGAACTGGACATGGAACAACAGACTAGTTCCAAACAGGAAAAGGAGTACGTCACGGCTGTATATTTTCACCCAGCTTATTTAACTTGTATGCAGAGTACATCATGAGAAACGCTGGCCTGGAAGAAACACAAGCTGGAATCAAGATTGCTGGGAGAAATATCAATAACCTCAGATGTGCAGATGACACCACCTTTATGGAAGAAAGTGAAGAGGAACTAAAAAGCCTCTTGATGAAAGTGCAAGATAGTGATAGTGATGTTGCTCAGTCGTGTCCGACTCTTTAGAGAGTGAAAAAGTTGGCTTAAAGCTCAACATTCAGAAAACGAAGATCATGGCATCTGGTCCCATCACTTCATGGCAAATAGATGGGGAAACAGTGGAAACAGTGTCAGGCTCCAAAATCACTGCAGATGGTGATTGCAGCTATGAAATTAAAAGACGCTTATTCCTTGGAAGAAAAGTTATGACCAACCTGGATAGCATATTCAAAAGCAGAGACATTACTTTGCCGACTAAGGTCTGTCTAGTCAAGGCTATGGTTTTTCCTGTGGTCATATATGGATGTGAGAGTTGGACTGTGAAGAAAGCTGAGCACCGAAGAATTGATGCTTTTGAGCTGTGGTGTTGGAGAAGACTCTTGAGAGTCCCTTGGACTGCAAGGAGATCCAACCAGTCCATTCTGAAGGAGATCAGCCCTGGGATTTCTTTGGAAGGAATGATGCTAAAGCTGAAGCTCCAGTACTTTGGCCACCTCATACGAAGAGTTGAGTCATTGGAAAAGACTCTGATGGTGGGAGGGATTGGGGGCAGGAGGAGAAGGGGACGACAGAGGATGAGATGGCTGGATGGCATCACAGACTCGATGGATGTGAGTCTGAGTGAACTCTGGGAGTTGGTGATGGACGGGGAGGCCTGGCATGCTGCGATTCATGGGGTCGAAAAGAGACATGACTGAGTGAATTGAACTGAACCCCCTCCAGTATTCTGGCCTGGAGAATTCCATGGACTGATAGACCATGGGGTCACAAAGAGTCGGACACGACTGAGTGACTTTCACTTCCACTTCACTACTATGTTCTAGTCCCATGATATGTACTTTGATTAGCTCATTTAATCCTCATGACAGCTCTATGAGGCAGGCATTATTATCATTCCCATTTTTTACACAGGAAACTAGACTTAGAGAGGTTAAGTGTTTTGCTTTCGTTCATCTACCTGGTAGAGCTGAGTGTCAAATGCAGCCTATAGACTAACCAGAGCTTGAGTAACTTAATTCTGTGCTAGGTGTGTGCACATACATGTGTGTGCTATAGGGTTGTGCATGCTTGCTAAGTCGCTCCAGTGGTGTCTGACTCTTTGCGATCCTATGGACTGTAGCCATAGCCCACCAGGCTCCTCTGTCCATGGGATTCTCCAGGCAAAAAGACTGGAACTCGCGTCTCTTGTCTCTTGCATAGGTAGGTGGGTTCTTTGCCATTAGCACTACTTGAGTTGTGTGTGTGCACACACACACACACACACACACACACACACACACATTTAACAATTGAGATAAAATTCACATACATACATTCACCATTTTAACCATTTTAATGTGTACTGTTCAGTGGCTTTTAGTCTCTTCACAAGGCTTTGACCATCACCACTGTCTAACTCTGACCACTTCATCCTTGCAAAAACAAACTCCATGCCCATTAGAGTCACTTCCTGTCTTCCCTTCCCACCAGCTTTCTGCAACCATTCATTGTCCTTCTGTTTCTCTGAATTTCTCTGTTCTAGACGTTTCATATGGGCTTCCCTGGTGGCTCAGATGGTAAAGAATCCGCCTGCAGTGCAGGAGACCTGGATTTGATCCTGAGTTGGGAAGATCCCCTGGGGGAGGGCACGGCAACCCACTCCAGGATTTTTGCCTGGAGAATCCCATGGACAGAGGAGCCTGGTGGGCTACAGTCCCAGGGGTGGCAAAGAGTCAGACACGACTGAGTGACTAAGCACACGCGGATGTTCCATAAAGATAGAATCATACAGGATGTGGTCTTTTGTGCTTGGCTTCTTCCATTTGTTTTTAAGGCTTATCATGTAACATGATCAGCACTTCATGCCTTTTAATGGCAGAATAATATTCCGTAGTATGGATATGCCACATTTTGCTTATCCATTCATTAGTTAATGATATTTGATTTGCCTTTTGGTGGAAATTTTGGCTATTATAATAACTTCTCTAAATAATACTGCTCTAAACACTGTACAGTTTTTATTTCAACATACATTTTTTTTTTCAACTCTCTTAGGTGGCATCTGGGCTTCCTTGGTGACTCGGATGGTAGGTAATACCTAGGAGTAGATATGCTGGTGGTATGGTGACCCCAACTTTTTGAAGAGCCACCAAACTGTTTTTCATAGTGGCTGTTTTCCATTTTACATTTCTACCTACAATGTATGAGGGTTCCAGTTTTTTAAAATTACAGCAGTCCTACTGGGTGTGAAGTGGCATCTCAGTGTGGTTTTGAGTTGCATTTACTTAATGACTGATGATACTGAATTTTTTACTTCATTATTGTAGTCAGGCTTCTGTTGACTAAAACAAGATGTACACCTTTTTTTGTGAGAATTGTGAGTTAATTTTTATGTGGGGCAAAATAAGGCCTGCAGCCTGGGAGGCAGAATCTCAGATAGCTCTGAGAGTCTGCTCCAAAGCGGCAGTGGGGGAAAGTCAATATATAAGGTTTCGGTGAAGGGGGAGTTCAATACCATGAAGCACTCACTTTACAAAAGGTTTTTTGTTAGTCATGAGGGAATGATGTCACCATGAAGGGATTTAGCGCTTCTCTAGATATGAGGAGATACAAGGATTGAGATCATAAAATCTGTTCCTAAAAACATCCAACTATCTAAAGAGCTGTCCCACCAGATTCCCTGGAGCACAGAGTGCCTCTCTCCACCCTGAACTCCCTCGGAGGTTGCTGAAGGTCATCAGCTACAGCAGCAGGGGCTTCAGTCTCTGTAGAGGCAGATGGCAGACGCCTTTGTGGTTCAGTCGTTGGCAGTGCTCTTGGTAAGCGCCAATTTGTAGTTGACACTGTCACTGCTGATTCATGCAAGAAAGACTTCAGCACTGGCGTTTCTTGAACGAGCTTGGCAGAGATTGCTAGTGCTGTGATCTCCAGTTTTCTAACCCCTTCTGGACAAGTGGAAGGAGTACTCTCTTCTCTTTCATGTACTAGCTCTGGCCACTGAGATGTGAATAAAACCAACACTTGTCACTTCTGGGCTGCACCATTTATCCATTTGCATGAGACACTCCACTGTTGATATCTAGAAGCAGACTTGCTGGCTTGTGTTGTCTCATACAACTTCAACCGTGTTATATACTGTCTGCTTTTGCTCTTTGTGCCAGTTGCAATAATTCAGATTATGACCAAGGTGATAAGAAAGGGCCATTTCTCCACATCATCACCCAATTTCTGAAAAATTTGAAGTATTTTGCCAGAATTTTCTGCTGGTCTAGCAATTAGGACTCTGAGTTTTCACTGTCGAGGGCCTGGGTTTGGTATCAGATGGAGGAACTAAAATCCTACAAACCATGTGGCAAAAAAAAAAAAAAAAAGCAGCAATCTATTGTCTATAAAATAGTCTATTTTTTGTTATAAATTTGCATTTCCATGATGACTAGTGAAACTGACAATCCTTTCACATATTTATTGGCCATTGTTTCATTTTCTGTTTGGTCTTTTCTGTAGGGATCTTGCTTCATTTATCACTGCTCTAAGTATTCTCTCTATATCTCAATAACTGTCCACATGCAGACTCCTTCTTGCACAAGGATGATGTCAGAAAACAAAACCATGTCAGGCTCTCTTGTAACGAGAGTGTGGTGTCTAACCTAGACTCGTCCCAAAGAAGACTTTGTTTAGAAGTGAACGATTTGAGTGATTTCCTTAGGGTAAAACAGTAGCTGCTGTTAGAAAACCTCATCCTCAGCACTGAAACCCAATATACACTTACTTCTCATAACAAAATCTGATGCTGCAGTTCTTGGTGGAGCAGACTTCCACATGGGCTCTCAGAAACTTGGGCACTGGAAGACGCAACAGAGAACCATTTGCAGGAAGATTTTACGGGCTCTTCTCGGAAGTGGTGTGCTTCTTTTCCTGATACATCCTATTGGCCAGAACTCAGGCACATACCACACCTAACAGCAACAGAAATATAATCTGGTCATGGCTTTTGGCGAGTGCATAGAGTTCAACTATGTGGTGAAATTACTCTTTTGACTAGCATGGTGACAGATGGCTGGTTTCTTGGGGGAAGCAACGGTGGAGCTTTAGAGCGTTTAGCCTTGAGAGCCATAGACAGAGCAGGACAGCAAGGTGGTTCGCTAGAAGTTTCTGCAGTGTGGTTGGGTGTTGTTCCTGCTCGCCTAGCTTCAGTGGCTGGCTTTTTACCCCTCCCAGGAATTCTCATGGCTGTCTAAATATCCTTCAGCAAGTTCATTTTCTGCTTAAGTTGATTTCATTTCTTTTTCTTGGTTGCTTTCAATATTCTCCACCAGGTGGCTCTAGTCTCTCAATGTAAACCCTGACTACAGCCAGCTTTTGAACCAGGCTTACTTTTGTGGATTACTCCCCTCTGCACAATCGATTTCGACTCTCCTCCAAGTCTTTAGACAAAACCATTTCATAGGCTTGAAAGCATCTTCTTCCTGTCTTCCACAGTACATTACTCTCCTTGTTTAAACTACTGGAGAAGGAAATGGCAACCCACTCCAGTATTCTTGCTTGGGAAATTCCATGGACAGGAGGGCCTGGCGGGCTACAGGCCATGGTGCTGCAAAGAGTCAGGCATGACTTAGCAACTAAACGAGAAGACTCAGCCCAATAATTTGTTATTATTTTTTGATGACACTAAGCTATCTTCTACCACAATTTCTACGGTGGGTGGTGACCAAGCCTAGTTCTCCACATCTGAAGCTGGCCCACTGGTGCTGTCAGAGGTAGCAGACAGTATGCCCCTCTGTGCAGCCAGGAGTTGCTCATATGGCTTAAGAAGTTCCTTTGAAAGTGGACAACCTGAGATTCTGGGCTCTTCCATTTTGGTGGATTCCTTACTCTGCTTGATCTGATGAAACCATTCAATTCTGGGAGCCTCTCCATGTGGAATTAGGAGCAGTCAGGAAGTAGTCATCATCTTAGACAGCATATTAAAAAAGCAGAGACATTACTTTGCCAACAAAGAGTCATCTAGTCAAGGCCATGGTTTTCCCGTAGTCATGTGTGGATGTGAGAGTTAGATTATAAAGAAAGCTGAGCGCCAAAGAATTGATGCTTTTGAACTGTGGTGTTGGAGAAGACTCTTGAGAGTCCCTTGGACTGCGAGGAGATCCAACCAGTCCATCCTAAAGGAAATCAATCCTGAATATTCATTGGAAGGACTGATGTTGAAGCTGAAACTCTAATGCTTTGGCCACCTGATGTGAAGAACTGACTCACTAGAAAAGACCCCGGTGCTGCGGAAGATTGAAGGTGGGAGGAGAAGGGGATGACAGAGGATGAGATGGTTGGATGGCATCACAGACTCAATGGACATGAGTTTGAGTAAACTCCAGGAGTTGGTGATGGACAGGGAGGACTGGCGTGCTGCGGTCCATGGGGTCGCAAAGAGTCGGACACAACTGAGCGACTGAACTGAACTGAGGAAGTAGTCTGCTCATCTATAGCTTTCTTGTGTATATTCACTTCACTGCTCATTGGGTGGTTGAGTACCAAGCAAAAGCAGAAACAACCTTAAACTAAGTCCAAATCATCATTCTGACAAATCACTGAATTCAGATAGTTTTGTGAGGTGATCCCAGCTCAGACCCTCATCAACTATTTCCTTAAAATAATCCTTATATTAAAAATACATCTGTGTATACATGTGTGTGATAGTAATTGGAAAATTAATAACTTGTTTCCTTCTGCTGTGGACTGAGCTAGAAAGAATGAAAAACACTTTTCCATTCTCCACTCCTGAGTTATGTTGTTTTTGAAGACCTAGGTCCATTAGGGGAGGGTTCTGTTGGCAGAAGAATGTTGGATGGACAGTATAAGGAAAGGAGGAGATGGGAGACCTGGCATATCCATTATTCATTCAACAGATATCTGTCACTGACATGTGCCAGGCACTTTTCCAGGCACTGGATTGTTGTTTTAGTTGCTAAATTGTGTCCGACTCTTTTGTGACCCTATGGACTTCAGCCCGCCAGGCTCCTCTATCCATGGGATTCTCCTGGCAAGAATACTGGAGGGGTTGCCATTTCCTGTTCCAGGGGACATTCCTCACCCAGGGATCAAACTCATGTCTCCTGCATTGGCTGATGGGTCCTTTACCACTGAACCACCTGGAAAGCCCAGGCATTGGATACATTCCAGAAAGTAGGATTTGGCTCTCAGGGGATTTATGTTCTTCCAAAGAACACAGAAAATCAACACAAAGTCCATAAATCAAGTGGTTTCAGATACTGATCTGTGCTATGAAGAAGCTGTGACCAGGCTGTGGGGTGTAGAATGCCAGGAACAGCTGTTGAACTGAGGCCTGGAAGGAAGGGGAGGTAGTAGCTAAGTCCCCCAGGGCTGGAAAGAGGCTTGTGAGTTTCATAAAGTGGGAAGAGCTGAGCTAACTTGAATGCAACAGCTCAGAGGTGGAAAGACATACAAAGGCTGTGGCTGCTGGGCTGAGTGAGACTTTCCCTCATGGTTGAACTTGGCACAAGGAGGGGTTAAAAGTGCTTGCCACTAAACACACCTAGCATATAGCTTGGACAAGGAACAAGGCAGCGTCTATGTCCTGGTGTGATAAGCAGGAGCTGCTTCTTTTTTTTTAAAATCATAAGCCCCATGATTTCTTATGCTCATGGGAGATGGAAAGAACCTTCTGAAATGACAGACACTAGACTCTTCATCACTTTTGGAAAGGACAGTCTTAATAGATTTAATTTGACTAAAATATAGAAACTGGCACTTTTAATGTCTTTTTATCATGGAGCTGTACAAACCAGCTACACATACATCACCTACAGCTGCTCACCTGAATTCTCTTGTGAGAACACAAGTGCCTTGAGGTCAGGGAACTGACTTTGAAAGATGGAATATTTTCTGTCATATCAGTAAATAAAAGATGTCACAGTCATCAGCACTTGGCAGCCCCCAGGGAAGGTGAGCTGGTGAGCCCTGAGGGAACTCAGGAAAGAAAGAATACCTGCCATCTAGCAGCCATGGAAAAGAAATGCAAAAAAGCAAAATGGCTGTCTGAGGAGGCCTTACAAATAGGTGTGAAAAGAAGAGAAGCGAAAAGCAAAGGAGAAAAGGAAAGATATAAGCATCTGAATGCACAGTTCCAAAGAATAGCAAGGAGAGAGTGGGGGGCTGGAAAAGGGGTGCTGAGGCAATGTGTTGATTTGATATGGCTCCCGAGTTGTAGACCTGTCTGAGAGGTCTTGAAAACCATGCCCAGTGGTTTGCGTCAACCTAATGTAGGCAGTATGATGCTCCTGAAGAAATTCAAGCAGGAAGTAGAGTCTCTCTGGGCATTTCCCCCTTCCTTCCAGCCACCTTCTAGAGGCTTCATAGATACCTGTTTTTATATCATACCATTGCCACTTCAAACTTCATACAACTCTTTTCCCTGCCACATCTCTATAGTCACAAAGATGATCCAAACTTCTGATTCTAAGATTGGCTCTAAGATTCTAGTATGTTACATGCTTTCCCTCCTCTAGTTCTCCTATTATCTCCTCTCTCTCACTTCCTTTTGCCCTGATCTTTATTCTTTGAAATAAAAGTTTGTCCTCTGGCTTTGTCACTAACTATTTGGCTCCCCATGAGGAATTTATTTAATCTCTTGGAAATCAGGGTTTCCACTCCAGGAAAAAGGGATATACTCTGCATATCTAAAGAATGAAATGAGTCTGTGTGTTAAAGAACTTTGTAATCTGCTAGACAGCATCTAAATAGAAGTGATTTACAAACTGTGATGCTGACATATTATTGGCTCAGCAGGCCTGTTTCTTGAGTCAGCTGGAGGGTGACCATCTGACAGCATAGAGATCCTCTCTTCAAGTGGTATTCTGACCTGATGGTGAGTTGGTTTCTGAGCAGGTATGCAACAGTCATAGACTTCCTGCCTTACCCTGGCTCATTTCTAGCTTCTCAGTGAGAAACGCTGGACTGGAAGAAACACAAACTGGAATCAAGATTGCTGGGAGAAATATCAATAACCTCAGATATGCAGATGACACCACCCTTATGGCAGAAAGTTAAGAGGAGCTAAAAAGTCCCTTGATGAAAGTGAAAGAGGAGAGTGAAAAAGTTGGCTTAAAGCTCAACATTCAGAAAACGAAGATCAAGGCATCTGGTCCCATCACTTCATGGCAAATAGATGGGGAAACAGTGTCAGACTTTATTTTGGGGGGCTTCAAAATCACTGCAGATGGTGACTGCAGCCATGAAATGAAAAGACGCTTACCCCTTGGAAGAAAAGTTATGACCAACCTAGATAGTATATTCAAAAGCAGAGATATTACTTTGCCAACAAAGGTCCATCTAGTCAAGGCTATGGTTTTTCCTGTGGTCATGTATGGATGTGAGGGTTGGACCATAAATAAAGCTGAGCACCAAAGAATTGATGCTTTTGAACTGTGGTGTTGGAGAAGACTCTTGAGAGTCCCTTGGACTGCAAGGAGATCCAACCAGTCCATTCTAAAGGAGATCAGTCCTGGATGATCATTGGAAGGACTGATGCTAAAGCTGAAACTCCAGTACTTTGGCCACCTCATACGAAGAGTTGAGTCATTGGAAAAGACTCTGATGGTGGGAGGGATTGGGGGCAGGAGGAGAAGGGGACGACAGAGGATGAGATGGCTGGATGGCATCATCGACTTGATGGACATGAGTTTGAGTGAACTCTGGGAGTTGGTGATGGACAGGGAGGCCTGGCGTGCTGTGATTCATGGGGTCACAAAGAGTCGGATACGACTGAGTGACAGGACTGACTGACTGACTCAACAGCCATCTGCAGCCACTCCCTACAGTGAGGAAGTTCAGGATGTGAAAAACACAAGGAACTGGCCCCAGATAACTGAAGTGCATATCAAAGGAAGGATTTCAGTGAGCTAAGACTCTTGTGTTTTTCCACACATAGAAAAGCCCGAACTCTTGCATTTTTTCACACGTAGAAAAGCCCTAAATTCCTTAACTTGGGATATTTGGTGTACTTTAATTTACAACAAAACTTTTGATGTTCAGAATACCTGCCCTTCATTGCAAAACTTCTATATAACCTGGCTCTCCAACAACCACCCCTGTGGCCCCCTCCTTCCCTGCCCCAGAGTAGTTCTCTCAGGGTTACATGAGATGCTGCCTCCTACACTAAAAATTTCCACCGAATAAAACATACTAATAGGTCTCAACTTTTAGACTACATGTATTTTTATATTTTTTCGGTCAACAACTTCATGCTCAGAAAGTTCCAGTGATCTGAAATTTGAAAGCTAACATTCAGTAGCCATTTCAACACAACAACAACAAAATTTTTTTTTAAGTCAAACTGTTCCAGCTGTGAGGAGACCTTTATGAAAATAGAGCATCATTTGACTGGTCCAGGGTGGGACCAGTAAGAAGTTAGACCTGGAGACCTGTGTTCCAGAGGGCTCCAGAATCTTCTATTTGCTGCTCAGTGGCTGGAGATGACAATTTTCCTCCTGGAGGCCTCCATGATCTGGGTCTCTCCTGGACCTGGTGTCTCTGTGACCTGGCAGGAGCTGTGGGCAGGGAGGTGTAGGCAGAGCCTTTCATGACCTAGAAAACAGCGCCCAGTTCCTGTGGGGGTGAGTGACGGATCCTGGATGGTTGTACAGAAAGGGCTGCATCTCGCCCCAGGAAGCCAGCTCCTGTGAGCCTCTGGCTCAGGAAGGGCTGGAAGGTGCCAAGAAACCTGCCTTTCCAGAGGGCTCCAGAATCTTCTATTTGCTGCTCAGTGGCTGGAGATGACAATTTTCCTCCTGGAGGCCTCCATGATCTGGGTCTCTCCTGGACCTGGTGTCTCTGTGACCTGGCAGGAGCTGTGGGCAGGGAGGTGTAGGCAGAGCCTTTCATGACCTAGAAAACAGCGCCCAGTTCCTGTGGGGGTGAGTGACGGATCCTGGATGGTTGTACAGAAAGGGCTGCATCTCGCCCCAGGAAGCCAGCTCCTGTGAGCCTCTGGCTCAGGAAGGGCTGGAAGGTGCCAAGAAACCTGCCGGGAGGGGGTCGCTGCATCCGCGGTGGGCGTTCAGCGCCTCCACCGGAGGCCGTGCACGCATGCCACCTGTTTTCTGTGTGCTCTGAGGCCTGGGTCCGGGGTTGGGGGCCCAAAGAAGCCAATGCAAATGTGAGCTTCTGGGACGGCCACGTGGCCAGGGGCCAGTATTCTGGGCCATGTCCTCTCTCTTTCTCTCCAGCTTCTTGGCTTCGCTGGAAGGGGTGGCGTCAAATTAGAAGATTATGTGCTGGTCCCTTGACCGTGTGCCAGGTTTTTGAGTGAGCAGGTGGTGTTAGCTGCCGGAGCTAGTTGCTAAGGTTTGAACCCAAACCAGGAAAAGGGTGGGTGTGGAGGATGGAAGAGTCCGGAGGGAGAGCACCTGTGAACGGTTGGGGGTAGGAGGTGAGTCAGCCAGAAATGGCCACCTCTTTCCTTGTCTGTCCATCCAGCTGGCACTGGAATCCAGAGGCGAGGCAGCCCAGCAATGGTTCCTGGCTCTGCCAGCACCCCACTGCCCAGGCTGGCTCTAGGCTACTGGGCGCTGAACATCTTCCCTAGCTCAGGAGAACACAGGCCTGCCAGACCTTAGGTGTAAATGGAGCCTTCTCCAATCCCCTCCTTTTTTGCAGACTCCTACCAACATGACGGAGAAGGCAATGGCACCCCACTCCAGTACTCTTGCCTGGCAAATCCCATGGATGGAGGAGCCTGGTGGGCTGCAGTCCATGGGGTCGCTAGGAGTCAGACATGACTGAGCAACTTCACTTTCACTTTTCACTTTCCCGTATTGGAGAAGGAAATGGCAACCCACTCCAGTGTTCTTGCCTGGAGAATCCCAGGGACGGAGGAGCCTGGTGGGCTGCCGTCTCTGGGGTCACACAGAGTCAGACACGACTGAAGCAACTTAGCAGCAGCAGCAGCAGCACCAACATGGCAGAGAAAGCCTGCAACCAAAGCTCGACCTACTCCCTTGCTTGGGCAGGTGCCTCTTCTGAGTCCTTTCTTTAGCTCCAGGTTCTGTGCAGGGAGATGGTGACCCCATGACCGCAGGTTTCCTTCCTGACATCCTCTGTCTCTCTGGGGAGTCATGCCATTCACTGCAAGTCATTTAGCCTCATCCCCACTAGTGACGAAGTGTTACTGGACCACCAGCAGGGCTAAATGTATTGTCATTGCAAGGCTGCCAAGTGGATTAATGGATGATTTCAAAACACACAAGGCTAGGTGGCAAGAGGAACCCACTCCCATTTCTATAGCCCTCTTTCCAAAAGAGGGAACACTGGAGCAACCAAGTTTGGGTTGCCAGGTGATTGAGGGCCCCTCCCACTTCCAGGAGAGGTGGCCTTAGCTCTGCAACCATGAATCTCTGAGCCTCTGTTTCTTTACCTGTAAAATAGAGGCTGGTAAAAGGTGAAAGGATGGATGACCATAATCTCTTCCATCTTTGAACTGCACAGTTCTATCCTAGCAGCTGGGATTGGTAAGAGCTCGAAGGAGAGTTTGCTGGGTGGTGTGGGCAGCAGTTTGGCCTTCTTTCTGGCCTTAAGGTTGATGGCTCTGAAGGCAGAGCAGATTGATCAAGACCACAAGAAATGAGAAATCTCCTCTCCTCTGGATCAATGGAAAAATTCATCCAAATCTCTCTAAAAGAACTCATTTTTTCCTTTTCTTTTCACATGTTTTTCGGTTATAGGAAAAATAATTTGGGCAACTGACAGTAAAGTTTTTGTTACTCCTTATAGTAAAGAACATTTATTAAGATCCTGTTTGACCTGGAAATACAGATGGAATCAAATTATGGTTTTCTTTTATCAGAATGCTTTCCCCTTCTAGTGATTCTGAGCTGGATCCTGCTGGTAAAGTGTTGAAATCACAGGAAGACATGGGAGGGGTGGGGCTGGTACTGATGCTTTCAGGTTCCAAGGCCTGAATAAGCGAACAATATTCGTGATTCGAGTTTTACAGCAGCTGCCTCAGATACCTGATTCAACCCACAGCACCAAAATTTAGTACTTCCTCCAAAGAAAAGGTGAATATATATATATATATTTTTGGTCTGATGCTCAGAGATACAAAATGAGCTTTTTTATTTCTTTTGATTGCTTTTGTAAGTCAAGGAATGTGTTTGAGATTTTCCACATAGTACGGCACTTCTGTAGTTTTTGATTTTCCTTTTTGAAATGGAATAATTGGTTTTGCTTAGAGTGGTGACTGGTACAGTAACGGAACTGGCTAGTAGAGAAAACATAGTTTTCAATATTAATAGTTTTAGTAGTAAACTGCTAACTAATCTATGGTACCTGTTGTGCTATATCACTGGACTGTATCTTTGGCCTCTTAGCATCAACGTCACCTGGGATTTTTTAAAATAAAGACCACAAACCTATTCCAGACCTACTAACGAAGTTTTTTTTTTTGTTTGTTTAATGGTTTGGATTTGCTTTTTATTTTTTTCTAAATAAACATTTTAATAAGTGTTTATTAAGTTTTTCCGGTGCTCTGTTGTGTGCTGAAGAAACAGACTTAAGTGCCATTCTGCCCTGTCATAGCCCTTATGCTGTTCATTCTGGCTCTGTTTATTTGGCTCACTCTCGCCTCTCTAACTGGATTGTAAGCTTCTGCAGGGCAACCACCACCAGCTTCTCTAGTGTTTAGGGTGTACCGGTGCTATTCACTTTGGAGGTTTACATAAGAGTCTGTACTTTGTAACCAGAAGGTCTGGCACACTTGGGGATTCTGAGGGATAGCTGGTCGTCCTAGGAAGGAGGATGTCGTGAGGGAAGGGGGAGGGGGTCAGGCTTGATGCTTCCAGATGCAAGGGCATGTTTCCTTCCCTTCTTGGAAAGCATCTGCTGTAGGGGTCCTTCCTCTCCCGGAAGTGTGGGTCCTGGGGTTCTGACACCAGAGAAGGGTCTTGTAGGATCGAGTTTGGGGAGTACGTGAGGCTGGAGGAAAGTGAAGGGAGAAATGATGACTCCAGGGCACTGCAATCCTGTTGCTTGAAAATCTCCGAGTTCCCTGGGTGGGATCTGAAACTGGACCTGAATATAGAGAGCAAGAAGAGACCAAGAAAGAGGCAGATTGGTAGGTGGTGGGTTTGATAAACTTTCCCAGAGGCTTAGCTCGGGCAGCTGCAAGAGGAGTGGATCCCAGCATCCACCATCCCGCAGAATCTCAAAAGCCCGCCTTGCTTGCGCACCGGCTCAGGGGCCAGCGCAGTCGCGTGCTCTCCGTGACCACCTCCGCCGCGTCCCTGGCTCAGTGGCCGGCGTCTGCTGGCTTTGACTCTGACCCAGGTGGTTAAAGGCGAACTGGAGACCCCGAGGAGGTCCCGAGGAGAGAGCGGCAGGAGAAGGGGGAGGCACGAGGACCCTCGGCTCCCGGAGAAGCGACCCAGCGGCTGCTGAATGCAGCCTAGGTTAAGACCGCACGTGAGAGCCCGGCCTCGCAGCTCTTCCCGCGGCCGGGCCGCGTTCACAGCGAGGAGTGAGTGACCGTCTCAGTGAGCGGGGTCAGCCCAGCGGACCGGGTGAGCGAGCACCAACGCGGGGCCGTGGGGGAGAGGTGGCCAGCGCAGGGTGGGCGCAGACGCCTGGGCGGACTGGGCGAGCGGCCAAGCAGGGGGGCCCCGCGTCTCCCGGAGGCCGTGGCC
>SJXQ01010133.1:120297-293314 GCA_006408695.1 Aepyceros melampus | reverse complement strand
TGTATTCTTGCCACCTCTTCTTAATATCTTCTGCTTCTGTTAGGTCCAGACCATTTCTGTCCTTTATCGAGCCCATCTTTGCATGAAATGTTCCCTTGGTATCTCTAATTTTCTTGAAGAGATCTCTAGTCTTTCCCCTTCTGTTCTTTTCCTCTATTTCTTTGCATTGATCACTGAAGAAGGCTTTCTTATCTCTTCTTGCTATTCTTTGGAACTCTGCATTCAGATGCTTATATCTTTCCTTTTCTCCTTTGCTTTTTGCTTCTCTTCTTTTCAAAGCTATTTGTAAGGCCTTCCCAGACAGCCATTTTGCTTTTTTGCATTTCTTTGCCATGGGGATGGTCTTGATCCCTGTCTCCTGTACAATGTCACGAACCTCATTCCATAGTTCATCAGGCACTCTATCTATCAGATCTAGACCCTTAAATCTATTTCTCACTTCCACTGTATAATCATAAGGGATTTGATTTAGGTCATACCTGAATGGCTTAAAACTCAACATTCAAAAAATCAAGATCATGACATCTGTTCCCATCGCTTCATGGCAAATAGATGGGGTAACAATGGAAACACCAACAAACTTTCTTTTCTTGGGCCCCAAAATCACTGCACACATGGACCACAGCCTTGTCTAATTCAATGAAACTATGAACTATGCCTGCAGTCAGGAGATCCGGGTTCAATCCCTGGGTTGGGAAGATCCCCTGGAGAAGGAAATGGCAACCCACTCCAGTATCCTTGCCTGGAAAATCTCATGGATAGAGGAGCCTGGTGGGTTGCAGTCCATGGAGTCACAAAGAGTTAGGCACGACTGAGCGGCTAACACTTATTTATCAGCTATGCCATGTAGGGCCACCAAGACTGAGGGTCATGGTGGAGAGTTCTGACAAAAACTGGTCCACTGGAGAGGGAATGGCAAACCACTTCAATGGTTTAATTCTTGCCTTGAGAACCTCATAAACAGTATGAAAAGGCAAAAAGATAGGACACTGAAAGATGAACTCCCCAGGTCAGTAGGTGCCCAATATGCTACTGGAGATCAGTGGAAAATAACTCCAGAAAGAATGAATAGACAGAGCTGAAGTGAAAACAACACCCAGTTGTGGATGTGACTGGTAATGGAAGTAAAGTCTGATGCTGTAAAAATATTATTGCATAAGAACCTGGAATGTGAGGTCCATGAATCAAGGTAAACTGGAAGTGGTCAAACAGGAGATGGCAATAGTGAACATTGACATTTTAGGATTCAGCGAACTAAAATGGACTGGAATGGTGAATTTAATTCAGATGACCATTGTATCCACACTGTGGACAAGAATCTTTTAGATGAAATGAAGTCGCCCTCATAGTCAACAAACAGTCCTAAATGCACTACTTAGGTGGAGTCTCAAAAATGACAGAATGAACTCTGTTCGTTTCTAAGGTAAGCCATTCAATATCACACTAATCCAAGTCTATGTCCCAAACAATAATGTTGAAGAAGCTGAAGTGGAATGTTTCTATATAGACCTAGAAGACCTTCTAGAACTAACACCCAAAGAAGATGTATATTTTATCACAAGGGACTGGAATGCAAAAGTAGGAAGTCAAGAGATACCTGGAGTAACAGGCAAGTTTGGCCTTGGAGAACAAGATGAAGCAGGATAAAGGCTAACAGAATTTAGCCAAGAGAACACACTGGTCATAGCAAACACCCTCTTCCAAAAACACAAGAGAAGACTCTATATATGGACATTACCAGACGGTCAATACTGAAATCAGATTGACCTATTCTTTGCAGCCAAAGATGGAGAAGATCTATACAGTCAGCAAAAACAGGACTGGAAGCTGACTATGGCTCAGATCTTGAATTCCTTATCGCCAAATCCAGACTTAAACTGAAGAAGCAGGGAAAACCACCACACCATTCAGTTCAGTTCAGTTTAATCACTCGGTCGTGTCCTACTCTTTGCGACCCCATGAATCGCAGCACGCCAGGCCTCCCTGTCCATCACCAACTCCCGGAGTTTACTCAGATGATGCCCATCGAGTCAGTGATGCCATCCAGCCATCTCATCTTCGGTCGTCCCCTTCTCCTCCTGCCCCCAATCCCTCCCAGCATCAGGGTCTTTTCCAATGAGTCAACTCTTCGCATGAGGTGGCAGCTTCAGCTTTAGCATCATTCCTTCCAAAGAAATCCCAGGACTGATCTCCTTCAGAATGGACTGGTTGGATCTCCTTGCAGTCCAAGGGACTCTCAAGAGTATTCTCCAACACCAACATTCAAAAGCATCAATTCTTCTTCAGCCTTCTTTACAGTCCACCTCTCACATCCATACATGACCACAGGAAAATCCATAGCCTTGACTAGACGGACCTTATTCGGCAAAGTAATGTCTCTGCTTTTCAATATGCTATCTAGGTTGGTCATAACTTTTCTTCCAAGGAGTAAGCGTCTTTTAATTTCATGGCTGCAGTCACCATCTGTAGTGATTTTGGAGCCCAGAAAAATAAAGTCTGACACTGTTTCCACTGTTTCCCCATCTATTTCCCATGAAGTGATGGGACTGGATGCCATGATCTTCGTTTTCTGAATGTTGAGCTTTAAGCCCACTTTTTCACTCTCCTCTTTCACTTTCAACAAGAGGCTATTTAGTTCCTCTTCACTTTCTGCCATAAGGGTGGTGTCATCTGCATATCTGAGGTTATTGATATTTCTCCAGGCAATCTTGATTCCAGCTTGTGCTTCTTCCAGTCCAGTGTTTCTCATGATATATTCTGCATATAAGTTAAATAAGCAGGTGACAATATGCAGCCTTAATGTACTCCTTTTCCTATTTGGAACTAGTCTGTTGTTCCATGTCCAGTTCTAACTGTTGCTTCCTGACCTGCATACAGATTTCTCAAGAGGCAGGCCAGGTGGTCTGGTATTCCCATCTCTCAGAATTTTCCAGTTTCTTGTGATCCACACAGTCAAAGGCTTTGGCATAGTCAATAAAGCAGAAATAGATGTTTTTCTGGAACTCTCTTGCTTTTTCCATGATCCAGCAGATGTTGGCAATTTGATCTCTGGTTCCTCTGCCTTTTCTAAAACCAGCTTGAACATCTGGAAGTTCATGGTTCACATATTGCTGAAGCCTGGCTTAGAGAATTTTGAGCATTACTTTACTAGCATGTGAGATGAGTGCAATTGTGCGGTAGTTTGAGCATTCTTTGGCATTGCCTTTCTTTGGGATTGGAATAAAAACTGACCTTTTCCAGTCCTGTGGCCACTGCTGAGTTTTCCAAATTTGCTGGCATATTGAGTATAGCACTTTCACAGCATCATCTTTCAGGATTTGAAACAGCTCAACTGGAATTCCATCACCTCCACTAGTGATGCTAGTGGTGCTTTGTTCGTAGTGATGCTTTCCAAGACCCACTTGACTTCACATTCCAGGATGTCTGGCTGTAGATGAGTGATCACACCATCATGATTATTCAGGTCATGAGAATCTTTTTGGTACAGTTCCTCTGTGTATTCTTGCCACCACTTCTTAATATCTTCTGCTTCTGTTAGATCCATACCATTTCTGTCCTTTATCAAGCCCATCTTTGCATGAAATGTTCCCTTGGTATCTCTAATTTTCTTGAAGAGATCTCTAGTCTTTTCCCTTCTGTTCTTTTCCTCTATTTCTTTGCATTGATCATTGAAGAAGGCTTTCTTATCTCTTCTTGCTATTCTTTGGAACTCTGAATTCAGGTATATCTAAATCAAATCCCTTATGTTTACACAGTGGAAGTGACAATAGACTCAAGGGATTCAATCTGATAGAGTGCCTGAGGAACTATGGACAGAGGTTTGTGACATTGTACAGGAGGCAGTGATCAACACCATCCCCAAGAGAAAAAAATGCAAAAAGGCAAAATGGTTGTCTGAGGAAGCCTTACAAATAGCTGAGAAAAGAAGAAAAGTTAAAGGCAAAGGAGAAAAGGAAGATATACCCATTCGAATGCAGGGTTCCAAAGAACAGCAAGGAGAGATAAGAAAGCCTTCTTCAGTGATAAATGCAAAGAAATAGAGGAAAACAATAGAAGGGAAAGATCAGAGATGTCTTCAAGAAAATTAGAGATACCAAGAGAACATTTCATGCAAAGATGGGCACAATAAAGGACAGAAATGGTATGGACATAACAGAAGCAGAAGTGGAAACAGTGTCAGACTTTATTTTCTGGGGCTCCAAAATCACTGCAGATGGTGACTGCAGCCATGAAATTAAAAGACGCTTACTCCTTGGAAGAAAAGTTATGACCAACCTAGACAGCATATTCAAAAGCAGAGACATTACTTTGCCAACAAAGGTCCGTCTAGTCCAGGCTATGGTTTTTCCAGTAGTCATGTATGAATGTGAGAGTTGGACTGTGAAGAAGGCTGAGTACCAAAGAACTGATGCTTTTGAAACGTGGTGTTGCAGAAGACTCTTGAGAGTCCCTTGGACTGCAAGGAGATCCAACCAGTCCATTCAGAAGGAGATCAACCCTGAGCAACTGAAGTGAACTGAGACATATGTCTGTGCAGTAAGCTTGATAATTACACATGACTTAGTCCATTTAATGTATTTAGGAATGTAAAATGTTGAGATTGCTCACATACACTAAAATCTTGAAAGATATCCAACAATGGTCATACTTGAGGAGAGGGAGACTGGTGAGAAGGGAATGAAGCTTGATAACATTTTATTCTGTAATGTTGGGATTTATTTCAATGAACATGATTGTTTTCATAATTTAAAAGTAATAAAATTTGAAAAATAGAAACAGCTTCTTTCAAGGCAATGTAAATATTTTTTCTGCTTCTATTGAAGCAGAACAATTTTTTCTCTGGAGGCTCTTAGCTATAGATTCACTGCAAGTGTTTAAGATTCTATGGGACTTTTTTTCTGGGAAGATAAACACATCAGTCCAGTGCAGGTAGTAGCTATTGTTCAGAACACTGTTGCCAAGTCTGCTCAAATTTAGAGTCTCCATCTCAACTCACACATTCATTAATCCAGGGCAACAAATATGCCTGTATTTTCATAGGTTAAACTATATCATTCCTTAAAAATACATGTATTTGTCATGATTTTTTTATGTATAAACAATCAGAAGCAATACATTTTCCTCATTTTGTTTCATTTTTCTGAACTGCATTTTAACTCACATTTGGGTTTATGAAACAAAAAGTTTTGGTATAAGCAGGAGAAATGAACCTAGATCTACAAAACATATATTGCCTATATGTGTATATGTGTCCGACTGTGCAACCCCATGGGCTGTAGCCTACCAGGCTCCTCTGTCCATGGAATTCTCCAGGCGAGAACACTGAGATGGGTACTCAGAGACCGAACCCGAGTCTCCTGCATTGCAGGCAGATTCTTTACCATCTGAGCCACCATAAAAGCTCTATATTGGCTATAAAATAAGTAAATAGTCATTGCTGGAAGAATTACACATTTAGATATCTTCTTGTAAAGCAATAGTCAACTGCATTAGAGAACCAACTCAAGAAAAGTAAACTTACAAGCAGAGAAAACGGAATTTTGTTTTGACATTGAGAAATCTGACAGTTAAACCTGACAATTAACACTGAACAGATTAGAGTATTTCTGAAATAAGGAGGTTGATTTGCCTGATTCATTTTAGGTCACTTACATGTATTTGTCTAAGGCTTCTGGCTGACTCTTAAGAAAAGCTGTTTATATTCCAACAATGTGAAAGTCAAGTTAAGGAAAAAATAATCTATATTTTCAGCTAAATAAGAAATGCAAATATTTTACTTCAAAATTATATTAACAATCTCAATGGTGGCCAAGTCATTAAAATCATGTTATGAAAAGCAATAGGTACCACTGATACTAAAGCTGCTTATTTGCCAATGACCCAAAGTAAGTTAACTGAATGTTTACACTGAAGAAAACAATAAGCTTTGTGATGCTAAACAAGGAAACGGATAGAAAATAATGTGAAAGGATCATGTTGTTACTAGTTAGAAAACTAAATACTTGTGTCTGTTTACTGTAATGTTTTCTAGCAAAATCTCCCCCAGAATATATTGATATTAAAATGATCATGGTTTGAGGCAAGAATGACATCTTAGGCAGAGCTACATCCTTTTCTTTGCATGTCACTAAGCTCCAGTACTTTGGCCACCTCATGCGACAAGTTGACTTACTGGAAAAGACTCTGATGCTGGGAAGGATTGGGGGCAGGAGGAGAAGGGGACGACCAAGGATGAGATGGCTGGATGGCATCACGGACTCAATGGACGTGAGTCTGAGTGAACTCCGGGAGATGGTGACGGACAAGGAGGCCTGGTGTGCTGCGATTCATGGGGTTGCAAAGAGTCGGACACGACTGAGCGACTGAACTGAACTGAACTGAAACTCTTCTTTGATGCTGATTTTACTGAAACTTAAAACTCTGCTATTGACTCCCATTCACATACTTTCAAAAATGTTAGTCAGGTCCCTTCCAATTTCAGCTCTGTATTATAATTCTGTGTGTATATAAATAGGATGTCTTTCTAATCTTTATATTCTCCCAATTCATAGCCCAATACATTAACCAGAATGCCTATTAATAAGTGCTTTATGAACAAATGACTGACAACTAGTGCATAGGTTCACTGAAGATGTTCCATCATCTTAACTATAACACAATAATGCACTTTTTATTTTTCAGTACCCAGCAATTAAATGTTCTTGCCTCCACAGAAACCTAAGCTTTTGGTTATTGTGACATGTTAGTGAAAATAAAAGTGTTACATCTCTTCCTCTAGGAAGGCAGTAAATTTGCCTCAATTCAGTTATAGACTATTTAACCTGATTTTTTTTTTAATGTACTTTTTGACAGTCTGTAGAGTTGTACTAAAATATATAAAACTAACCTCAGAAAGTTTTTTATTTTTGTCATTGCTGTTTGTTTTTTCCTCAAAAAGCTTTTATGGTGGGGGATGGCGGGGGGTGGTGGTGGGGGGACTTCCCCAGTGCTCCAGTGGTTATGACCTTGCCAATCAATGCAGGGGTGATGGTTCGATCCCTGGTGGGGGAGCTAAGATCCCACATCTTCAAGGGCCAAAACCCCCAAAGAACATAAAACAGAAACAATATTGTAACAAATTCAAGACTTTAAAAATGATACACATTGAAAAAAAGGTTTTTATGGACATTTAAGGGAAATCAGTGTCCAACTATCTAATGGTCTTTTCTTTTCTAATATTATATTATGAAAATTTCCCAACGACTAGAAATTATACTAACCATTTTGGCTAAATAACATTTTTTAGGCAAATTTAATTCCCTTTTAAATGTTACCTATTTGAACATTGTCAAGTGCTAATGCTAAAGCACAAAGTTAACCATTTCAAAGGCAGTTATTAACTTTCCATAATTCTAAATTATTATATTCAGGGTACTATTTACTTCCTTCCTGATTCTCCAAAATGTGATTTCTCCACATTTCTTGGACATTTAATAAAAGAATATGAAATATGCATTTATATCATTTGTATCTGACAATTAATATAGCAAAAAAGTTCCTAATTAGAAATTCAAAATAAAGACAGATAAAAATTTCTCCTGTATCTCTGTAATGATTTTACATGCAAAACATGGTGGGAGTCAACAAGCTACTCTGAACACAATAATCAGAACAGATTACCACTGGAAGAATAAAATTTGTTATCATGAAAGAAGATGTTATATCTTCCCCCTAGAGAGAAATCATGATTTAATGTTTACATTTTAGTCCTTGCTATATCTTCATCCTTGTTTCAGAGTAATTGCAATATTCTTGTTCTTACCCTCACATCCCCTACTCCTCTTCCTTTAGAGGCATCTTGGCCAAATCTTTTCTTCTGAAATAGAAGGATGAAAGAGCTCTCATTAGCTCTTATGACAGATTATGTTGGATCTTCCCTCTGATAATAAACAGTTAACTTAAAGAATAGATCAAATAGAGGGAATTTTAGGTACCATTCTACAAGTTTCTAAAACATAGATATGTGCATAAGTGAATAGGTCCATTTCAGGAAAGATTATGTCAAAACCACGAACTTGTGACTAGGAAAAGATAATATTGAACAATTATTATTTACCAGCATATTCACAGGCACTTGCTAAGGTTTAGCATGTGGTGGTGGTGGTGGTTTAGTTGCTCAGTCGTGTCCGACTCTTGTGACTCCATGGACTGTAGCCTGCCAAGCTCCTCTGTCCATGGGATTCTCCAGGCAAGAATACTGGAGTGGGTTGCCATTTCCTTCTCTAGGGGATCTTCCCCACCCAGGAATCGAATCTGGGTCTCCTGCACTGCAGGCAGATTCTTTACTGACTGAGCTACAAGGGAAGCCCAATTAGCATGTACCTACTGCTCAATAACATCAACAAACATCTTCTGAAAACTTATCAAGCAAGACACCTGTAAAAAGAAATAAAGACCTAATTTCTATTCTCAAAAGCTCACAACTTAAGGAGGAAAATAGACAAAAGTAGATTAAAGTGCAAAATTGTATGTCATAATTGCAAGTCAACTTATTGCATTGATAATGACTAGTGGGCAATAATAATAGCAAATACATATCTAATGTTTGTTATGTACCAGGAATCTACTCACAATAAAGGACATTACTACTATTATACTCTCCATCTTACAAATGATAAAAGTGAGGCAAAGAGGTCAGTAATTGTTTTAAAGCTCCAGAGCTAGTGTGCAACAAAGCTGTGATCAGCAGTGGAGCTATGGGCAGAAAGGAGACTAACACAACTTGGTAATAGTGCTTTGATTTGACACTGTAGTTATGAAGACAAAATAAAGAGTCATACAAAGCACTCTACTCTAATAGTAAGTCTATTTCTCACAGAGGTATATGTTAGCAATCTGAAAATTATTTTATACATGTACTGAAACTCAACAAATAAGTAAGTATACTGTAAATGTTGAGAGTTCCTCACTGTCAGAGAATACTACTCAGCAATGTAAGATTATAAATATGCACAAGGGGCTTGTTAGAGTGCATCCTGTGAGAGTGGCTTGGAATTGGAATATTTGTAAGAATTGGGCTTCCCTGGTGGTTCAGACGGTCAAGAATCTGCCTGCAATGCAGGAGATCTGAGTTCAATCCTTGAGTCAGGAAGATCCCCTGGAGAAGGGAATGGCTACCCACTCCAGTATTTTCGTCTGGAGAATTCCATCAACAGAGGAGCCTGGCAGACTACCATAAGAATTCATCTTATTTTAAGGTATATATTTTAATGCATGTTGTATGTGTTGTGTGCTCAATGGTGTCTGACTCTTTGCGACCCTCTGGACTGTAGCCTGCCAGGCTCCTCTGTCCATGGAATTTTCCAGGCAAGATACTGGAGTGGGTTACCATTTCCTGCTCCAAGGCATCTTCCCAACCCAGGAATCAAATCTGCATTTCTTATATCTTCTGCATTGGCAGGTGGATTCTTTACCACTGTGCCACCTTGGAAGCTCAAAAAGAGGATAGTGGCTTTGTTGCGGAGAAATCTGACAGGCACCACCTGAACTGATGATCAAGATTAACATCACCAGTCATCAGACATGTTGATAGCATTCAACTCTGATACAATACACTAAAAAAGGCACATCTCTTCTGTGGTTTTCTTCCTCAAAATTCATATTCTCAGTCTAATCATTATGAAACATCAAATGAACCCAACTGAGAGACGTTCCATAAAACACCTGACCACTACTCTTCAAAAGTGTCAAGCTCATAAAAGTCAAGGAAAGATTGAGAAACTATCTTAGGCTGGAAGAAATGATGGAGACATGACAACTAATGAATACATGACAACTAATAAATACAGTCCTGGGTTGAACTCTGGATGCAAGAAGGACTTAGTATAAAAACCAGGGAACTTTGAACAAAGTCTATAGTTTCATTAGTAGCCTTGTACCAAGATTTAATTGCTAGTTTTGATTATTTTACCACTGTTATGTGTGATGGTAACACTGGGGAAATTAGAGTGAAGAGTAAATGAAAATTCTTAATACTATTTCAATTCTTCTGTAAACCTAACATTTTTTGCAAGAGTTAAAATGAAACCCAGTAACAAATATAAAATGTGCTCACACAAATGTCCAAAGCAGCAACACTCTTAATTGTATTTTTTAAAAAACAAAACAAAACTAGAAACAACCCTAACATCCATGAACAGTTGAGTGAATAAATATGTTGTGACATTTATATAATGGAGTATTACTCACCTTTGGGGGGAAAAAAAAACTATAGCATGGATCACTGTCAAAAAATTTATGCTAAGCAAATGAGACACATCAAAAAGTAACTACTGAATGATTCTATTACTATGAAATCTATGAAATTTTAGAATAAAAAAAAACCCTAATCTATAATGATAGAAAGCACAGAAGTCATTGCCTGGAGTTTGTGGTGGTGGAAATAAAATACCGACTGAAAAGAGACATAATGTAATTTTGGAGGACAATGAAAATACAGTTTGATCAAGATGGGTTCCATGGATAACTGTATTGTTCAAAACTTATCAAACCTTGCACTTAATGGGTTCATTTTATTGTGGCGCATGGGTAAAGAATCTGCCTGCCAATGCAGGAGATGCAGAAGAAGAGGGTTCGATCCCTGGGTCGGGAAGAACCACTGGAGTAGGAAATGGTAAGCCACTACAGTATTCTTGCTTGGGAAATTCCAAGGACAGAGGATCCTGGGGGGCTGCAGTCCATGGAGGTCACAAACAGGCATGACTGGGCATGCACACAAAAATTGTATCTCAATAAAATTGATTGAAAACTAAGAAAAAATAATCACCAAAAGATTTAATTTACATGCTTTGTTATTTTCACATGGTGGCATAATGTGGCCATGATTTTTGGTGTATGAATGGTTTCTGTGCCCGCGTTTTCATGTTTCGCATTGCCCCAGAACTATTTTCTGTGGAAACATCCTCTGCCAGCCCTGTGCTGAGATAGAAAAGGCGTCTCTTCAGACAACTGCTCTGATTGGCTTCTTAAGTTTCACTGAAAACTTTGATTCTTCTCCTCAATCTGGCACATTATCAAAGCCTATGGATCTGTCCTGAGATAGCAATATAAAATATTGCCTTTCAGGTCTCACCAGAAATTGAACCCTGGAGCACCATGTTGCTAATTCTCATTAAAATTGTGGCTTGGTTTTTTGGTTTTTTTTTTGGATCTTTGTTGCTGCGCACCTTCTTTCTCTAGTTTGGGTCAGCAGGGGCTACTTTCTAGTTGCGGAGTGCAGTTTTTCATCATGGTGGCTTCTCAGTGCAGAGCACATCCTTTAGGCGAGAGGACTCAATAGTTGTGGAGCACGGGCTTAGTTGCTCCTTGGCATGTGGGATCTTTCTGGACCAGGGATCGAATCCCTGTTCTCTGCATTGGCAGGTGGATTCTTAACCACTGACCTGTCAGGGAAGTCCCTAGATTTTCTTTGAATTTATCATACTTTGGCATGACTTTCAGCTTGAGTTGAGAAAACTATTAGGGAAAATATAAAACTCAATATTGTATCTACTAATTTATTCAACTTTTAAAAACTTGATTTATGATGTGCTAACATTGAGGAATCTGTGGGAAATCCAAGTGGCTATGTAATATAGCTAGTGGAGTTTCTAAGTCTCAGGTAGTGAATTGTTTTAATTGAGAGATGGTAGCCAATATATTGAACAACCTGTGAGTTGTTGAACAACCTGTGAACAACAACCAACTCACAGACACTGGTCCACCAGGAGGGACACCTCTGGAGTGCTGGAGCAGTGATGAAGTATCCTTGCTTTGCCAAATTTCATCCCTGGTTGCTGGATGTTGTGGACAAGCAAGGAATACAGAGGGATGGAGCAAAGGCATTCAAGGCAATGGCTATTTTATCAATCAGTAAGTTGGACACACTGAAGCGACTTAGCAGCAGCAGCAGCAAGGAAGTACTTCAGCATTTCAATAACCAGGATGGCCATGCTAATAATGCATACTCACTGAATAGCAATCCTGAATGGAGTTGAACATATTTATTAGTGTACCAGCTAATAGCTTATTTATGAAGACCACTGGGAGAAATTTCTTTCAGAATGATATAAAGCTATATAGTTCTTAAGCATCTGGCTTTTTAAAAATGTATCCCAAGGACATTCTGAATCTCAAAAATCTCTTTTTGTCTCTGGCTACTTGGAAGCATAGAACTGTATTTGCAGCCAAATTTAACTATGCTATTAAATATTTTAAAAGAAGATACCTTGTATTTCTGCATTTGGCTGTGCTTTATCTTTGTTCTAATTTCTTATCTTTTGAGGACTTCTTCTTGTAAACCTATTTGTATAATATTCTGTACATTTCTTAGGGAAATTTTTAATTTTAATATATTTTCAGTTAAATACACATATTATACACATAAAAGGGATGGATTAACTCTATCTGAGTTGGTGAAAAGAATGATATCTGAACTGGGAATTAAAGACAAAAGTGTTTACTTAGTAGACACGGGAACAAGGACATTCCAGAGAGAAGTCACTGTATGTTTAAAGGCATAAATTTGTAACAGCATGACATGCTGTTAAACTTCAAGTAGTTCATTTTTAATTAGAACAAGTGGATGGAGTGAGGAGAGGTTTGCAGAGGCCAACTCACAAAACAAAAACAATAAGCATGACTCCTGCACCTACTGGCTATATGCACATGGGCAAGTTATTTAACCACTCTGTGTCAGTTTCCCCATCTGTAAAATGGAGATAAAAATAGTACCTACATCATGGATGATTTTAAGGATTAAATGGGTTAATGCTTGAATTCACCTAAAACAGTATTTGACTGATATATATATATGTGTATATATATATATATATATATATATATACATGTATATATGTGTATATATGTGTGTGTGTGTATGTATATATATATATATATATATATATATCATATATATATATCAGTCAAATACTGTTTTAGGTGAATTCAAGCATTAACCCATTTAATCCTTAAAATCATCCATGATGTAGGTACTATTTTTATCCCCATTTTACAGATGGGGAAACTGACAGAGTGGTTAAATAACTTGCTCATGTGTACATATCCAGTAGGTGCAGGAGTCATGCTCATTGTTTTTGTTTCGTGAGTTGGCCTCTGCAAACCTCTCCTCACTATATATATATATAAGCTCTTATATATATATAACAGTTTGCCCTTTTTGTTACATATGGTCTATTAGGGTAGGTCTGATGAGACTCAAACTTAATCTCTCCTATGGTGAGATGAAAACTTAACTCCTCTAACTCCAAGCTCAGTGCTCTTTTTATCTCACCATTGACTTATTAGGAGCCAAAAGAGAGGTGCAAGGAAAAGACCATAGCAAAAGAGGACAGTAACCACTCCAGCATTCTTGCCTGGGAAATCCCGGGGACAAAGGAGCCTGGTAGGGTACAGTCCGTGGAGTCGCAAAGAGTCAGACACAACTTAGTGACTATACAACAACAGCAAAATCTCAAACACTCTTTCATCCCTTTGTGATTTTCCTGAGGGCTGCAGTCCATGGGGTCACTAGCAGTTGGACACGACTAAGCGACTTCACTTTCACTTTTCACTTTCATGCACTGGAGAAGGAAATGGTAACCCACTCCAGTGTTCTTGCCTGGAGAATCCTAGGGATGGAGCCTGGTGGGCTGCCATCTATGGGGTCGCACAGAGTTGGACACGACTTAAGCGACTTAGCAGCAGCAGGAGCAGTGCATGCCTAGGGTCTGTGGCTTTCAATATTTAATAAAGCTACATGCAGCCCCTGCATATCTTAAAGAAAGGAATCTCTCAATTTATCACGTAAAACACTATTTCTCAAGATGAGACTAGCTTATGTATTTGAAACATTTAACAAGAACATTATGGTTCTTCTTATTGCCTAGAGTAAAATTCAAATTTTCAAATGGTTTTAGATTCTAATCATAGTAAAGTAGTTCTAATTCTAGACAACAGCAGCATTCTCTGTTCCCTCTCAGGGAAACCTGGCATCACAAGCTGGTTAGATTGTTCCTTATCTGATTGGAGCTTTGTCAGTAATTCTCATCTCTTACACCGGTCTGTAAGGTGTAAGAGGCAACGCCACTTCAGATCATTGACTCATGGCACTGGAATGAAACTAACAATTGGGAATGAAACTAGAAGTCTCATTGACAACAATGGCATCATAGGCTCATGAACCAGAGCTATGGCTTCACGTTGATAACAAGTCGTGGCTAGGACATTTTCCCTGCAGTTAAATTCCTGAGACACTTCTTCCTTGGATCAGATCAAAACTCACATTTTAAAGCAGGTATTTCTGAACTTCCTCCAGCCTCACCTGTGAGTATAATATATTAAAAACATTAGAGCTGCAACCTGGCACAGGGTGAAAATGCGGGGTGGGGGAGGGTAGAAGGGAAGTTTGAGAGGGAGAAGACATGTTATGGTAAGGCAGAAACCAATATAACATTGTAAAGCAATTATTCTCCAATTAAATAAGTAAAAGAAGATACTGTATAAAGGAAAAATAAAAATATTAGAGCTGTATATTCCAGACAAGCGTTGCAACTACTATAGGGTGTGTTTTTAAAAAGTGAAACATCAATTATCTTATTCTATTGTGAAGACAAAGCAACTATAGAATAAAACAAGATATATGGACCTTTAACAATTGCCCTTAAAAAAGAAAACGGTTCTGCTGTTAATAAACACAAGCATTTGGCAGAGAAGACTGCTAATCCTTCTTTGATCTCCAGACATAGTCATTTAACAAATGCAGCCATAAACAATCTAACGCCATCCCTTTTTTGTGTGCTTGTTTGTTTCAAAGTCTGGGCAGGACACTTCACTGCTCTGTATTCCTCTTCTTTATACACCATGAAGATGATAAAAAAAAATGTATTACTATCTGAAACTAATTAACTTTTAATTGATCTGAATGGTGATAAAATGCTCTATAATAATGACAAGTACAATATAAATTATGGACAAAAAGCAGTCATCTGGAAGACTGTATTACTGAGGAAGCATTTATGATCTTTCTCAAACATTCTGCAAAAGTGTAAATCAATATGGAGGGTGCTAGACAATAGAATGGGTGGAGATGGTTTTCATTCAGAATAAGTGAGAGCCACAAGAGTCTAGGCAGATAGTTCAAAGGTCAAAGTGCTTTCACAGGTACTCACATACACATGAATTAGCATCCATACTGAGAGGTTAAAGCATCTGCCTACAATGTGGGAGACATGGGTTCGATCCCTGGATCGGGAAGATGCCCTGGAGAAGGAAATAGCAACCCACTCTAGTATTCTTGCCTGGAGAATCCCATGGAAAGAGGAGCCTGGTAGGCTACAGTCCATGGGGTCGCAAAGAGTCGGACACAACTGAGCAACTTCATTTTTCATTCATTTTCATACATGAAAGAACTTTACAGATCTTTAAGCTTTATAGAAATTTTATTTATGTGCACCTGTAAGACCTAACAGCCTTTTCTCAGGATCTGTCGCTCTAAAGACCACAGTGACTCGAATTCGATGCAACAGCAAGAGGATTTATTAGGCCGGCGCGCCGGGGTTCAATCTCCACCCAAGGAGATGAACCTCGAACACTAATCGCGAGGAACTTTTATACCGAAAAATCACAGGCAGGTGTGGGTGGGGTCAGGATATTGGGAACAATGTGATAGGGAGCCATAGGCAGGTGTAGGTGGGGTGAGGACGCTTGATTGGTGGGATAGGTCTGCAGGTAATTAAGTCGAAACAGTTGACTGACCACCCTGTGGCCCTTGGCCAGTTCTTAGAAGAACAATTACCCGGAAAAGTCCGACAGAAAATACATCTTTTTGAGAGGGGGTCTCTTTGCAAGGTCAGGAAACTAGGTTGTAAGTCATCAGTTAAGAATTAATAGAATGGGGCTTTGTTAGGGACCAGGAGACTCTGAGTCACCAGATAAGGGGAAAGTTATCTTCCGTGAGGCATGGCCTGCCTCCGGGGTTTTAACATAAAGGGGACTTAAAATTTTAACCTAGGTTCTTCACACCCTTGTGTGTTTTTTTACTGATAATCTACAAAGTCAATAAACAGAGATTCCCCTGAGCACCAGTGAACTGACAGGCATGTGCTTGGTTATGAAGCCAAAAGGAAGCCTACTGTGACTAGAAAGGAGAAAATGCAAAATGCCAGTTCATTTCAGTTCAGTCGCGCAGTCGTGTCCGACTCTTTGCGACCCCATGAATCGCAGTACGTCAGGCCTCCCTGTCCATCACCATCTCCCGGAATTCACTCAGACTCACGTCCATTGAGTCTGTGATGCCACCCAGCCATCTCATCCTTGGTCGTCCCTTTCTCCTCCTGCCCCCAATCCCTCCCAGCATCAGGGTCTTTTCCAATGAGTCAACTCTTCGCATAAGGTGGCCAAAGTACTGGAGCTTCAGTTTTAGTATCATTCCTTCCAAAGAAATCCCAGGGTTGATCTCCTTCAGAATGGACTGGTTGGATCTCCTTGCAGTCCAAGGGACTCTCAAGAGTCTTCTCCAACACCACAGTTCAAAAGCATCAATTCTTCTGCGCTCAGCCTTCTTCACAGTCCAACTCTCACATCCATACATGACCACAGGAAAAACCATAGCCTTGACTAGACGGACCTTAGTCGGCAAAGTAATGTCTCTGCTTTTGAATATACTATCTAGGTTGGTCATAACTTTTCTTCCAAGGAGTAAGCGCCTTTTAATTTCATGGCTGCAGTCACCATCTGCAGTGATTTTGGAGCCCAAAAAAACAAAGTCTGACACTGTTTCTACTGTTTCCCCATCTATTTCCCATGAAGTGATGGGGCCAGATGCCATGATCTTCGTTTTCTGAATGTTGAGCTTTAAGCCAACTTTTCCACTCTCCTCTTTCACTTTCAACAAGAGGCTTTTTAGCTCCTCCTCACTTTCTGCCATAAGGGTGGTGTCATCTGCATATCTGAGATTATTGATATTTCTCCCAGCAATCTTGATTCCAGCTTGTGTTTCTTCCAGTCCAGCATTTCTCATGATGTACTCTGCATATAAGTTAAATAAGCAGGGTGACAATATACAGCCTTGACGTACTCCTTTTCCTATTTGGAACCAGTCTGTTGTTCCATGTCCAGTTCTAACTGTTGCTTCCTGACCTGCATACAGATTTCTCAAGAGGCAGGTCAGGTGGTCTGGTATTCCCATCTCTTTCAGAATTTTCCACAGTTTACTGTGATCCACACCAACAATCATAAATTGGAAGTGGAATCCAAAGAGCCTTCTTTAACCTCAAACTTAGTGGCTTTACCAGGAATAACTAACTAGCTAACTAACTAACTCTTCTTTCACTCTCTCTCCACTCACTCTGTGTGTATGTGTGTGTATAATATTTAGATATATGATATGTATATCTGATTCTGTACACCTGTACCATATATAAGACCCCTGTGGCTCAGATGGTAAAAAAAATCCTCCTGCAATGCAGGAAACTGAGGTGCAGTCCTGGAGTTGGCAAGAGCCCCTGGAGTAGGAAATGACAACCCACTACATTATTGTTGCCTGGAGAATTAAATGGACAAAGGAGCCTGGTGGCCTACAGTCCATGAGGTTGCAGAGTCGGACACCACTAAGCAATTAACACTATACCATATATACTTGTGCACCCATGGTACCTACATAACATATTGCTATTGCTATTGCTATTGCTAAGTCACTTCAGTCGTGTCCGACTCTGTGTGACCCCATAGATGGCAGCCCACCAGGCTCCCCCGTCCCTGGGATTCTCCAGGCAAGAACACTGGAGTGGGTTGCCATTTCCTTCTCCAATGCATGAAAGCGAAAGGTGAAAGTGAAGTTGCTCAGTCAGGTCCGACTTAGCGACCCCATGGACTGAAGCCTACCAGGCTCCTCCATCCATGGGATTTTCCAGGCAAGAGTACTGGAGTGGGGTGCCATTGCCTTCTCCGACATAACATATACATGCCTATAAATACACAGTCACACATCTGTCTATAAAACACTGAACAATCCACTTCCCCTTAATCTTATTCTTATAAACTGAATTTTCAGCCAATAATGTGATGTTTCAGAACCAAAATTACTTGAAAAAGAACTTAACACCTAGCTTGAGCCTTTTTAGATCTTTTTCCTGTGGCACTGTGTTCTCAAACTTTACTTGTGACATTTAAAAAGCCTTGCTGCTGATCTTAAATCATAGAACTTAACACATAAACAATATAGGCTACATTTTACAAACACTTTGAGTCTATTCATTAATCTATATAATATCTTTGCAAAGTGAATAATTATAATTTTCACTGGGTTTTTCCCCCACCCCCCATGACAAAACTGAGACTTGGTTAAATAAAGTATCAGATAAAAAAGGACATTTATGAAACTTAATTCAACACGTAATTCAACTTAATTCAACACCAATGGTCAATACTGAAATCAGATTGATTATATTCTTTGCAGCCAAAGATGGAGAAGCTCTATACAGTCAGCAAAAACAAGACTGGGAGCTGACTGTGGCTCAGATCATAAACTCCTTATAGCCAAATTCAGACTTAAAGAAAGTAGGGAAAACCACTAGACCATTCAGGTATGAACCTAAATCAAATCCCTTAAGATTATACAGAGGAAGTGAGAAATAAATTCAAGGGATTACATCTGATTGTCTATCAATCAGCCTGAAGAACTATGGATGGAGGTTCGTGACATTGTGCAGGAAACAGTGATCAAGACCATCCCCAAGAAAGAGAAATGCAAAAAGGCAAAATTGTTGTCTGACAAGGCCATACAAATAGCTAAGAAAAGAAGAGAGATGAAAGGCAAAGGAGAAAAGGAAAGATATACCCATTTGAATGAAGAGTTCCAAAGAATAGGAAGGAGAGATAAGAAAGCCTTCCTCAGTGATCAATGCAAAGAAATAGAGGAAAATAATAGAATGGGAAAGCCTAGAGATCTCTTCAAGAAAATTAAAGATACCAAGGGAATATTTCATGCAAAGATGAACACTTGGTATGGACCTAACAGAAGCATAAGATATTAAGAAGAGGGGGCAAGAATACACAAAAGAACTGTACAAAACAGACCTTCATGACACATATAACCACGATGGTGTGATCACTCACCTAGAGCCAGACATCCTGGAATGTGAAGTCAAGTGGGCCTTAGGAAGCATCACTATGAACAAAGCTAGAGGAGGTGATGGAATTCCAGTTGAGCTATTTCAAATCCTGAAAGATGACGCTGTGAAAGTGCTGCACTCAATATGCCAGCAAGTCTGGAACACTCAGCAGTGACCACAGGACTGGAAAAGGTCAGTTTTCACTCCAATCTCAAAGAATGGCAATGCCAAAAAATGTTCAAACTACCACACAATTGCACTCATCTCACACGCTAGCAAAGTGATGCTCAAGACTCTCCAAGCCAGACTTCAACAGTACGCGTACTGGAACTTCCAGATGTTCAAGCTGGATTTAGAAAAGGCAGAGGAACCAGAGGTCAAATTGCCAACATCCACTGGATCATCGAAAAGGCAAGAGAGTTCCAGAAAAACATCTATTTCTGCTTTATTGATTACGCCAAAGCCTTTGACTGTGTGGATCACAATGAACTGTGGAAAATTCTGAGAGATGGGAATACCAGACCATCTGACCTGCCTCCTGAGAAATCTGTATGCAGGTCAAGAAGCAACAGTTAGAAATGGACATGAAACAACAGATTGGTTTCAAATAATGAAAGGAGTACATAAGGCTGTATATTGTCACCCTGCTTATTTAACTTATATGCAGAGTACATCATGTGAAATGCTGGGCTGGATGAAGCACAAGCTGGAATCAAGATTGCCTGGGGTGAAAAAAAAAAGATTGCCTGGAGAAATACAAATAACCTCAGATATGCAGATGCACCACACTTATAGCATAAAGTGAAGAGGAACTAAAGAGCTTCTTGATGAGAGTGAAAAAGTTGGCTTAAAATTCAACATTCAGAAAACTAAGATCATGGCATCTGGCCCCATCAGTTCATGGCAAATAGATGTGGAAACAATGGAAACAGTGAGAGGTTTTATTTTGGGGGGCTCCAAAATCACTGGAGATGGTGATTCCGCCATGAAATTAAAAGATGCTTGCTCTTTAGAAGAAAAGCTATGACTAATCTAGACATCTTGCTAAAAAGCAGAGACATTACTTTACCAACAAAGGTCCATCTAGTCAAAGCTATGGTTTTTCCAGTAGTCATGTAGGGATATGAGAGTTAGGCTATAAAGAAAGCTGAGCACCGAAGAATTGATGCTTTTGAACTGTGGTGTTGGAGAAGACTCTTGGACTTCTTGGACTTTTGGACTTCTGGTTGGACTGCAAGGAGATCCAACCAGTCCATCCTAAAAAAAATCAGTCCTGAATAGTCACTGGGAGGACTAATGTTGAAGCTGAAACTCCAATACTTTGGCCACCTGATGTGAAGAACTGACTCTTGGAAAAGACCCTGATGCTGAGAGAGAATGAAGGCAGGAAGAAAAGGGGACGACAGAGGATGAGATGGTTGCATGGCATCACTGATGCAAGGGACATGAATTTGAGTAAGCTCTTGGAATTGGTGATGGATAAGGAAGTCTAGTGTGCTGCAGTCCATGGGGTCTCAAAGACTCAACATGACTGAGGATCTGAACTGACTGATTTCAACACCATTATTTACAGAAGGAGAATGACATAGGAAAGATGAAATGATAGTTCAATAATATTTACTGGGCCCTTATTATGTGCCTTACAAGTGAAGGAGAAAAAGCAATTATTTCTTGCCAGGGGCCAGCGTGAGGAACTCCACCCATGGCAAAGGTCATGAGGAAGGAGGCTTGGCATACGCAAAGGCGTGATCAAGCCTCAGGAAACCCCCTGTTCCTGAGCATCTATCCCCAAAACCAGAGTCTCTTTTATGCTCTCAACTACACCTCTGACTTTGCAGGGGGCTCTCCCCCATAACCATTTCTCTCGGAGAAGGAGTTAACTTGCAGCTCCAGTTGATAAAAATTCCTGGGCATGACAAGAGTGTATCAACTTACGAACTCCTCTGAAGTTTATCTAGCCTCCCTGCACAGGTTCGTCCAGCCACATGTGATTGTTTACAGCCTCCCAACAGTGGGAGGCATGAGATGTTTTAGACTTACTAAAGGCAGATTCTTTTGGGAAGTTAGAATTTATTAGTATAGTGGGTTGGTTAAGAATTATATTGGTGAAAGGTTTTTTATTTGTTGTGTCAATAATTGCTGCTAATTCCCTGCCCTGGGTGTGACAAGGGTATCTCAGGTCAAACCTCTCTGCTGACAAACTAGCTTGTGTGATAGGATTATCCATACTCTTGCCAAGCACATGATTGTTTACTACCTCTCAACCATAAACAGCACAGAGAGTTTGGGGTATTTTGAAAGTCTTAATTAGCATAGGGCTTTTCTCATTGTTAAGTCAATGATTGCTGCCAGGCCTCCACGTCCTTAGGCACTGGGAATATATTAATCAATGTATTTGGAATATAGAAAAGGAAACATAGTAGTTTTTGATGTCAGCAATACTAGACTTTTTGAGTTAACGAATTTTCTCTTTTGTTATAGGTCACTGTACTTTGTTATCAATCACTGTGTCTTTGCTATGTAAAAATGTAACTTTATCACTATCTTAAGACTAAATAGATCTTAAGGGGAACATTGGTGAAGGGATTTCATTTGTTGGGCTGATGTTTGCTGCTAAATCTCCATATTCCCTGCCCTTATAATGAATGTAACTAGTAAATAGGAGAAATAAGTATTAACCTTTAAGATTAATCATGTTAACCTTGGGTTAAATAAATTCCTTTCTTGATTGTAACTCACTACACCCTCACCCTATAGGAATGCAACTTTATTTGGAGGGTGGTGCCTGGTTTAAGAAAAAACACCCTTGGAAAAAATAAGTTTTTTGGTTATCAGAAAGAAAGGGTCATAAAATGTCAGCAGGCCTCATGGCCAGAAGATGACGTAAAACCCCCAAGACCTTTTTGTATACATTTATGCAAAGCACCTGATTTTGACAAGGGTCAGATCTGCTGACCCCCCTATGACTCTATTCATCCTTACGTGTAACAAAAGATATACAGGCAAACCTAAAAAATAAAGAAATGGGATCAGTTTCTGGAAAGACTGATTCTCCCGTGTCGTTCTTTCTTTCCTTCCCCTTCTGGCTGAATTCCCATCTGGAACGTGGGTACTCACCAAGCCTGCTAATTATGCCTGGGCTTCTAAGATCGGACCAGGGAGGCCTAAGTGCCTCCTCTCCTTTGGGAGAACGGAAAGACGCCTGTGGCCTACGTAGGTGGTGATTGGTATTCCACGTAAACCAAGTTATTCAGCCTCTTTTTCTCCACTAATACTTCCTACTACACTATCCATTTCTAATCTCTCTTTATATCTGTAATTAAATAAGTTTCTTCCTAGGATGCCAACTCCGTCCCCACCTTCGAATTACCCTGGATCCACTGGGGCTGGACCCACCAATTTCTGTCCTTAATTTGATTACAATGCAGTATGATGTATGTGAAGAGAGATTTGTTCAAAGCACAGTTAAAATACAGGGGTAGGAACAACTTACTGTTGTTTGTTGTGGGTGGGTAGGAGTTCCTAAAATAACTTTAATGGAGTATCTTGAAGAATAGGATCTCCACTTAGACAAAGAGAAGGACATTCTTACAAGAGAAACATTACATATCAATGCACAGAACTCCTTTTTCGTCCAAATAAAAACATAGCAGTGCAGTAGGTCTGAATGAACCTCAAGGTTTCAATAGGAAATTGCAGAACATGATGAATAATCTTTATCCCATCTATGGAATTTTAATCTCCTTTGGACCTCCTGGAGCTACTGCATTCTAGAAGACTTTCTCTATAAGTAAGCATTGCTGCAGTTCATTAATTTGAACAATAAGGAGAATGAATAAATTGAAGGGAAGGAAGATCAGGATTAAGTTGTTGGACTGAAAATGAAAAGATGGTGGCAGTTTCCATTCTTATTTTAGAAGCAGAATTAATAACACTCAATGCCTTTAAATATAATTGATGACTTTCGTTCACCAGTGGCTTCCGAAAGTGTGCTTAGCTTTCCCACTCCAAGTCATTCATAGGCTAACTGGGGGACAAGGCAGGATAAAGTAGTAGCTAACCCAGCTCACTGGATTGCTGCATTACCAAATGGGCCAAGTATAGGTCGAAAAATCACACAACTCAGTGTTTTATCTGAAGATATTCTCATTTAAAGTGACAGCAGTGTTTACCTCTTAACTTGAAGTCTGTTGTTGTTGTTAAGTCACTCAGTCACAACATTTTGTGACCTCATGGACTGCAGCATGCAAGGCTTCCCTGTTCTTCACTATCTCCCAGAGCTTGCTCAAACTCATGTCCATTGAGTCAGTTATGCTATCCAAGCATCTCGTCCTCTCTCATCCCCTTCTCTTCCTGCCTTCTGTCTTTCCCAGCATTCTCTTTCCCTAACTTGAAGTCTAGGATTAAGTCAAATTACACAATCAATATCTACTTCTCTCCTAAATTAAACCCAGATCAAGACTGATTGACCTATGGATCTGCAGAGGGAACTTGTCCAGACAGCATTTGGGTTCTCATTTCTGCCTTACTTGAGAGAGAAGAAAAAAATGTGAGACATAATAAAGCGCATTTAATTGCCCTTAATTCTGTAGTTCCATAAAAGTATCTAGAGAGGCCAGCTGATTACACCATAATTGTCCAAAAAGCAAGCCTTTCCATTTTTGTTTTAAATGAACACTTCTTGTTCTGTGGGGCAGAAACTTGGAGACTAATATATAATTTTCATTTTATCTTTTCATATAAAATAAATAAAATAGGAGATAGTTAACAAATAAGTTACAAAATAATGAAAACTGGAATGTTCTTAAAAAACTATGTTTCTGATATTCAAGCATGTGCACACAAAATGGCAATCCCCTAAGTCTTATCAATAAATGTTAGGCTTGGACAAAGAGATACCTGCTGGTATTAATGGAATCATGCTCAAACTTTATGAATCTTATGGGAGCCTATTGACACATAAAATAGCCAAGCAATTTTGAAAAAGTCTATTAGTAATACTATTATATTAAAAATCCATTATGGTTTGAGGTTTGATATAGAGATGTATTTATACAATCAATCAAATTGCCAACATCCATTGGATCACACACAAAGCAAGAGAATTCCATTAAAACATCTATTTCTGCTTTACTGACTATGCCACAGCCTTTGACTGTGTGGATCACAAGCTGTGAAAAATTCTGAAAGAGATGGAAATACCAGACCACCTGACCTGCCTCTTGAGAAACCTGTATTCAGGTGAGGAAGCAACAGTTAGAATTGGACATGGAACAATGGACTCATTACAAATTGGGGAAGGAGTCCGTCAAGGCTGTATACTGTCACCCTGCTTATTTAACATACATGCAGAGTACATCATGCAAAATGCTGGACTGGATGAAGCAAAAGCTGGAATCAAGATTGCCAGGAGAAATATCAATAACCTCAGATATGCGATGACACCACCCTTATGGCAGAAAGTGAAGAGGAACCGAAGAGCCTCTTGATGAAAGTGAAAGAGGAGAATGAAAAAGCTGGCTTAAAACTCAACATTCAAAAAATGAAGATCATGGCATCCAGTCCCATCACTTCAAGGCAAATAGATGGGGAAACAATGGAAACAGTGACAGACTTTATTTTGTTGGGTTCAAAAATCGCTAAAGATGGTGACTGCAGCCATGAAATTAAAAGATGCTTGCTCCTTGGAAAACAGCTATGACCAACCTAGATGGGATATTAAAAAGCAAAGACATTACTTTGTGACAAAGGTCTGTCTAGTCAAAGCTATGGTTTTTACAGTAGTCATATATGGATGTGAGAGTTGGACTATAAAATAACTGAGTGCTGAAGAATTGATGCTTTTGAACTGTGGTGTTGGAGAAGACTCTTGAGAGTCCCTTGGACTGCAAGGAGATCCAACAGTCCATCCTAAAGGAGATCAGTCCTGAATTTTCATTGGAAGGACTGATACTGAAGCTCCAATGCTTTGGCCACCTGATGGGATGAACTGACTGATTAGAAAAGACCCTGATGCTGGGAAAGACTGAACACAGGAGGAGAAGAGGACGACAGGAGATGAGATGGTTGGATGGCATCACCAACGTGTTGGACATGAGTTTGAGTAAGCTCTGCGAGTTGGTGATGGACAGGGAAGCCTGGAGTGCTGCTGTCCATGGGGTCACAAAGAGTCAGACAGGACTGAGCAACTGAACTGAACTGAATGTTTACCAAGCCATTGTTTTCAATGACAATAATAGAAAGAGGGATGACTGACTAGCATCGTAGGTGTCTTCAACACATGTCACATGTCTTAAAGGGGCCCTTCATATTTTCCCTAGAGTTCTCCATGGGGAAAACCTACGATCACTTTCTAGTTTGATGTCTAAGAAAATTTCCCTCCTCATGAAACTCTACACAAGGTTCCCATAAGAATCAAAATAAGATTTTTCAGCCATCCAGGAGACTCTGCAGTGCAATCCATAGGCAGTCTGTCTAGATGGCTCACTGGTGTCAGGCGCAGGGAAGCTATTGTGTACCTCAAGTCTGGCATATTCTTCACCTTCTTATGCATGAGCTTAGGCATATGATTGAACCCAGCTGTGTCTCAGTTTCTCCTGTGTAAAAAGTGTGAGAATTATAATTACTTTCCTCTCAGGGATGTTATGACACTAATTAATGCCTCAGAACTCTGTGACTAAAAATCATTCCACGCAGATGTTAATGACTGTTATTCAAAGAACAGTCATAAGACCAACTGCAGTAGAAGAAGGGGGTGGGCAGGTTTTCAGTCTCCTTAATGAAGGCCAAATAGCAGTTAGTAGGAAAAAGATTAAAGAGAAATAAAACAATTAACAAAGGACTGAAGATGAAGGTATTATATTAGCAGACCTCAAGAAACCAGGCATCTACTGAAAATGAATGTGGGATGCATATTCCACAACTGAAAATCACTGGAAATTTTGATGGTCTACGGCAATAGTTGGGCCACCTGATGCTAAGAACTGACTCATTGGAAAAGACCTTGATGCTGGGAGAGAATGAAGGCAGGAGGAAAAAAGGATGACAGAGGATGAGATGGTTGGATGGCATCACTGACAGGAAGGACGTGAATTTGAGCAAGCTCCAGGAGTTCATGATGGACAGGGAGGCCTGGCGTGCAGTCCATGGGGTTGCAAAGAGTCAGACATGACTGACTGACTGAACTGAACTGATGGCAATAGTTCATGACAGAAAATGTTTTTAACCATACTTGAATACTAGTGGCACAAATAAATTTTGAGGGATTCTGCTATACACTGTGTAATCAAAATGACTAATTCACTTAAAAGTCACCATGTGATTCCACCCGTCATTGTCCTTTTATAATGTTTAGTAGAGTACAGCCATGAAATTAAAAGACATTTGCTTCTTGGAAAAAAAGCTATGACCAACCTAGACAGCATAATAAAGAGAAAAGACATTAATTTGCTGACAAAGGTCTGTATAGTCAGATATGCTTTTCCAGTAGTCATGTATGGATGTGAGAGTTGGAGCATAAAGAAGGCTGAGCATTAAAAAATTAATGCTTTTGAACTGTGGTGTTGGAGAAGACTCTTGAGAGTCCCTTGGACTGCAAGGGGATCCAACCAGTCCATCCTAAAGGAAATCAGTCCTAAATATTCATTGGAAGGGCTGATACTGAAGTTCAAACTCCAACACTTTGGCCACATGACGGGAAGAACTGACTCATTAGGAAAGACCCTGATGGTGGGAAAGATTGGAGTCAAGAGGAGAAGGCGACGACAGAGGATGAGATGGTTGGATGGCATCACTGACTCAATGGACATGAGTTTGAACAAGCTCCAGGGGATGGTGAGGGACAGGAAAGCCTGGCATGCTACAGTCCATGAGGTCACAAAAAGTTGGACACGACTGAGTGACTGAACAACAACAAGTAGTTCAAGATGTGAAAATTAATAAATCCTTAGGGATTGCAGAAGGGACAATGGTTAAATGAGAGAATTCTAGAATCTCCCTCATCTGTTATTTTGTAATTGAGAAAGGTAAAGTTTTTGTCTTGATGTTTGAAAGGCTATGTTTAAAGATACCATAGTTATTTTTTTGTGATTTCTATAACTGTATCCTCCAGGCTTCTGCCCACGGTTCACTATCTAAACCAGATGTTTTATTCCATTTGTTTTCAATGAGAAAACTGAGGTGCAGAGAAATTAAACAACATCCTAAGATAGTTTTGCAAAATAAGATGCCTTTGGCTTCCAGTCTAGGGATCCTCCATTTATACCCATGGCTTCCTCTGATGTCATTATTATTTAAGTGTCTAAAGAGGCTCTATGAAACATGAGTGTGCCACTTCCCGAGGGACCCTGCCCTAGATTACAAGAATACACCTAGACACACTCATGCTCCATTTGCTAAGTAGTAGAAGTAGTAGCCGACTTGAATGGCACTAAACAACAGTAGGAGACAGATAAGAAGAGAGGCTACAATATTCGCTGTCACCATGGTAAGGAAAACCATGTGCTGCCCATTTTAACAACCATAATTTTGGATAATCTATTATGCATCATCCCTACTAAGTCTAGGAATGACATGACAGTCAAGAGAGACTAAATCTTTTCTTGAAGAATTTAACCATCCCTGAGGAAGACAGTCATGAAAAAAAAAAAAAAGTACCCAAACAAACATCTAATTTCAAGGGAGAATAAAATGAATGTAAATATTTACTTACTATAATACCAAGTATGTACAAAACAGATGCAATTTTTTAAACAGTTGTATTGTTTTTAATGCAAAAATATCTAATTTCAATTAACGATCTATGTGTGTGTGTGCTCAGACATGTCTGACTCTTTGTGACCCCGTGGTCTGTAGCCTACCAGATTCCTCTGTCCATGGGATTATCCAGACAAGAATAGTGGAGTGGGTTGCCATTTCCTCCTCCAGGGAATCTTCCTGACCCAGGGATTGAACCCGAGTCTCTGATGTCTGCTGCATTGGCAGGCAGATTCTTTACCACGAGCACCACCTTGGAAGCCTTAATTGTATGAGAAGAGGAGTCAAATACCACCAACCCCCATAATTGAGGAGGGTGGACTGGTGAGGAAAAATACACCTCTCCTACACCTTTGTCCAAATCTCTTCTCTCTGATGCTCTTTCACTCTCACACCCTTTGGCTCCACCTCACCAATAGAGAGACAAACCAGTTCTTCTAGCTCTTACAGCCTCTTCACCCAAAGGCTTTATTCTGACACCTTTCCAAGTCTCCATTGAAATAGCAACCTTCTGATTCTCCACTCCTCCCATATTCCCCCTTCCTCTGTGGGTGCAACCATGCATGTATTTTGTAATTTTTTTTTAATGTTCATGTGTCAGGAGTGGAGGAGTGAGAAAGGCAATAAAACTGATTGTTCCCTTTTTCAGTGTACTGCCACAGGTAACCACTTCACAGCTCACCCACTTCCATGTAATTTCTATTGCCTCGCTGCAGATAAAGAAGCTTCTATAGACACCCAAGACAGGTGCACAATGAGTTCCTGATGAAATTTTTCTGCTTGACTTTGTAAACAGATTTGACAACAGTTTCCAGAAAATTGCTCCTGATGTTTCAAGGCTAGACCTGGCTGTTAAGCATGCTGAGTCATAATCACTGAGTCAGAGAGTTTCATGCTGTAAGGGAATTTTTCTAAGATTAGCCAGCCTCCTTGCTTTGGGATAAGGAAAGCAGCAGGGTTTCCTAGCAAATGATCCTGAAAGGGTAGGAAAGCTCTCCTCACTTTTTTCTTTTATATTTTTTCAATATTTCCCCTTTTTTAAGAGGTTGTATTATATACTTGCTTTTTCTTCAAGGTCTTATTATTGTCTCATCAGTCAAATACAACTCTGAACTCAACTGCCTGGGAACTAGAAGCTTATAGCTCAGATTATTTTTTCTAATAAATATAATTATGGAAGAAAGGAAGAGGTCTGACATAAATAGTTTAATTAAGTTTTTGTAGAATCAGAATAAACACATAGCTAAATGCTCTGAGACTAAGGTCACAGACTTCAATATTGCAAAAGTAAAATATTAGCCGTAGAACCATATTATTCTTCTCCCTTAATCCTTAGATGTTAAAAAATGACCAAGAGTCTACCAATTCGTTAGAAATAGTGGCCTACTTATGACAAATTCAAACACTGTTAGGACCCATAAGTTCCAAATTAATTGAAATCTACAAAACAAGGTGACCTCTGACTTTTAGTTTTAGAAGAGGCCATCTATCAAGAGTTGAACATAACACATCCATGTAGTTTAGGGTTCACAATTGAATTAAAATACATATTAAATAGAAAAATTAGTTATCCTTTCTTCAGTAGCAAATATCCAAGCTAAAATCACTACATTAATACTAGTCATACTTCAGAAACTCAGGGAACTCTTGCAATAAGTCTGCAGTCTTCAAAAACTGATCTCAATGGGGAAAGGCCCAAAGAATTTGTGGCTTGGTGAAAACCACAGAGAACACTAGAAATCAATAAAAATACTTAGGCCCTCAATCACATTACATTCATACATTTCTCAATAGCGATGCCAAGGTAATGTTTTAAATTATATCTTTTAGAAAAATAAAATGAAGCAAATGAATGGACCTAGATAATGTCATACTGAATGAAGTTAGACAGAGACAGAGATATATTATATGATATCCTTTATATGCAGGATCTAGGTGAGGGTGGGATGATTTGAGAGAATAGCATTGAAACATGCATATTATCATATGTGAAACAGATCGCCAGTCCAGGTTTGATGCATGAGACAGGGTGCTCAGGGCTGGTGCACTGGGATGACGCTGAGGGATGGGATGAGGAGGGAGGTGGATGGGGAACACACACCCATGGCTGATTCATGTGAATGTATGGCAAAAACCACCACAACACTGTAAAGTAATTAGCTTCCAATTAAAATTTTAAAAGAAAGAAAAAATAAAGAAATGATTTAAATGAACTTATTTACAAAAGAGAAACAGACTCACAGATTTAGAAGATGAACATATGAACTTACTGTTATGGGGGCAGGGGGAGAATGGGCAGAAGGGATAGTTAGGGAGTTTGGGATTGACATGTACATTGTTATATTAAAAATGGAAAACCAACAAGGTCCTACACTATAGCATGGGGAACTCTGCTCACAGAGTTATGTTGCAGCCTGGATGGGAGAGGAGTTTGGAGGAGAATGGATACATATATATGTATGGTTGAGTCCCTTCGCTGTCCATCTGAAATTATCACAACATTGTCAATTGGCTATACTCCAATATAAAATAAAAGATTTTTTAAACATTAAATAAATTGAATCTTTTTTTGCTTTCTCTTATTGAAGAAAAACAAATAAAACTTGATTACATTCCTATAATACGACATTAAGAAAAGTGTACATACTTGTCATTTTATCTTCAGTAATGTAAAAAGTTTTCCTAACAAAAGCATTACTGAATGAGTGTTGACATATATAGGGTAAAATTATTTCTACTACCTTTACTTCCAAGTTTTTCATCAAAATTCCATAATTCAACTCCATTTCAATTCTATAAAAACACTATGCTATTCTACAGAAGATGGTGAAAGGTTTTATGAATGCTATAAAATGATTTTTATATATTTATGCTGGCTCCTAAAAGACCTATAAAACATTTTCTTTCCCCAAATATAATGTATCTGAGGCAGAGACTAAAGATAGATTGCATTTTAAAAATATGCATTACCTCTTCCTTCCTTCCCCAGTTCCTTTTTCTCCATTTGAACAAGAAGGTATGTAGAGAACAATAGAAAGTTCTTTACTGTTAAAGGAGTAAATGAGTAACATTCAAAATCAGTGATAAAATAAGTTGCCCTAAGAGACAGAAGTAAGGAAATATTGGTGGCTCAGCTCTCCTATCCAGAAAGCATATTCCTGGGACCTGATGAAGAATTTAAGGAGTTTCAGGCAAGGTATCTGGATTCACCAAATCTTCCCCATCACCTACCTAAACTAATACAAATCCCTTATGCTGGATCCTGAGACATTTTAAGGACGTAGTCTTCTATTAAAGTGCACAAAGCTTAGTAAGAGTGGGGAGGAGTAAATAAAGGTCCAAGTAGATGAGACAGAGATAGCTCTGTGAGTGTGAAAGGAGGTGTGAAAGGGAAAGCAAGTAAGCAATAAAGCCATTCTCTGACATCTAGAAGCCCCCCTGTGCATGCTGTGCACTGTGTGTGACATCTTGAATTATTAGACCTGATTTTTTTTCTCTTCCTTATATTCACCTTCTGTTCTACATGCCATTGAAGTTCCTTCTACTAAAGGCAGGTCTCCTTTCCTACCATTGACTAAATCATGACTATCCCAAAGAATACTAGCAGACAGGACTCAAATATGCTTGCACATTCTATTGCCTTTCTGCAACAGCTGTGGGTAGAGCATAATGGAGACAGCACACAGGTCCACGAAAGATTGAAGAGCCAGGTGAATCAGAGGTGGAGTCAATCCATGTTTTGGAGCCAAACCCGGACTAGCCAAATCCCTGCAGGCCTGCAAATGCACAAGCAAGATTTGAACAACTGTCCCTTTAAGCCACTGAGAATTGAAGTGCTTGTTTTGAGGTTTCATTGTAGCAATAGACAACAGATATATTGACTGAGGTTCTGGGAAGAAGGAAACAAGACACAACCCTTGCTATCAAGGGATTTACAATGTAGTTGATGGTACACATTAGTAAACAGAAAATAAATTGCTGTCAAGGATACTACAAGACATCTAACTTGATCTTGGGGACTCAGGTGCCCTAGATGGAGTGACTTCTAAGCTTGGAACTGAAGGATGAATAAGAATGAGCAAACTAAGAGGGATGGAGGACAGTTGTGATTTGACAGAGCACCACCAATCTAGAAAATGTGCAAAGACCTGGGAATGTGAGAGAACACAAGATTTTAAAGGAATTGTGAGCAAAAAGAACATGGACTTTGAGGTAGAGAACAACAGTCACATGGCTCTAATCAAAGACTACTGTGTAAGAAGGACAGCAAGAATGGGTGTGAGGTTTTCATACAGTTACAGCACAATGATTACCAGGCTGTAAGTCACAAGACCAGAGTTTACATTGTTCCTTTCCTAGCTCTTTTTCCTTGAATATGTCACATGTGAGACTCTCTTATTCAGTTGTGACTCAAAACTAATCACATCCACTTTGAAGTGTTGGGAATAGTTTTCATAAATTAGATCTCCTGGAGGAGGGCATGGCAACCCACTCCAGTATTCTTGTCTGGAGAATCCCATGGACAGAGGAGCCTGGAGGGCTACAGTGCATAAAGCAACTTAGGAGATGCAACTCATGTAGGTGCTATTATTATGTCTGCTAATAACAATATCCTTCTGTCATGCTCCTTGTTGAGAAAGATAAAAATAATGACTAAAATGGTAAAAGGTGGCATGTGAATTTCTGTTTTTCAACTTTTAGTATTTTAAAAGTAATTTTAAGAGTGTCTATAGAGATATACAAGGTTTTAATTTTTTTTAAGTTAGAGAATATTCTCAGTACTCATGTTATTCTCCCAACCAAAACATTTCTCTCTCCCCTCCAAACATAAATGCAATGCTGGATTCTGTGTTAATAATCTCTCACGTTTCTTTATAATTGTATCCTTCCTTAAATGATCTACTGTTTAGCTTTGGATATTTTACTTTCTTACTGCATTTATGCTGTATGACTTGCTTCTCTACTCAACATTAGGTTGTGAGAATCATCTATCTTCATGTGTGTAGGGGATTCTGTAAAGTCTTCAGCACTTTTGTTATCACGCCCAGAGAACCAGGAACATTCTTTACTGTTCTGCTGCACCTGTGCAAGGATGCCTCGAGACTGTCTTCCAAAGAGTGCAATTGCTGGGTCATATGCATGCGTGCATGCTCAGTCCCTCAGTCATGTCCGACTCTTCGCAACCCCATGGACTGTAGACCCCTCCGGCTCCTCTGCCCACGGGCTTATCCTGGTGAGAATACTGGGAAATGTGTGTTAGTTGCTCAGTCGTGTCTGACTCTTTATGACCCTATGGACCATAGCCCGCCAGGCTCCTCTGTCCATGGAATTCTCCAGGCCAGAATACTGGAGTAAGTGGCCATTCCCTACTCCAGGGGATCTTCCTGACCCAGGGATTGAACTCAGGTCTCCTGCACTGACAGGCAGATTCTTTACCACTGAGCCACCTGGGAAGCCTTAGACTATGTATATTTTCAAAACAAAGAGTGTTAAATTTTTTCCAGAAATGTTACCACCAGCAGTGCCTATTAATTCACCCTGGTTCCTTCCTTATTCGCATTTGCTATTGTGCATTTCAAAATTTTGCAAGTCATCTTAGACCCATCTCCTTTCTTTCTATCCTTCCTTCTTTCCTCCCTTCTCCCCCATCTTCCCTCATGTACTTTCTTCTTTATCCTCCATCACTGGCCTGGAGAAGAGATAGTCATGGCTAAAATTTTCTAGGGTGGAGAGTGGGGGTAGGGGATGGGGAGCTTGAGATGCTTTGCAGGCTAAAACAGGCTTTGCTACTTCAAATTCTGTGACAACACTGATGTAAGCTTGGCAATCCTTATGGTATTTTTCTCCAGACTGCTTTAGCATCCTTGCTGGCAGAATGACATTAAAAGGTGAACTCCTGAATCAGAGTTAATGGTCAATGTCAAATGCTCTAGAAGCAAAGCTGCTGTTTTGGAAATCTGCACCAGCTAGATGCACAAATAGATGAAATCATTCACTAAGGACTGCAATCGCTGACTCCACTGTTTCCATGGCAACGTATCCCAGGCAAGGCATTCCAAAGACTCTTTATTTAAGAAATATCAAATAGCCCCAGGGAGTCACTAGTCATGTCAGACCACCACATCCACAACAGCAAAGATTATCCCTTGCCCAGCAGAAGGGGATAATCCTTTCCCAATTTCATGACTTTCTGACACTTCTTTAAGAGGAATAAAATCCCATCCCAAAGCATTTCTTTTCATTTTGCTTTCCTGGGGCTAATAGAATATTCAAGATACAAAGCAGAAGGAAATAGGGGTTGGAAAATGGATTCACCCTGCTTCCAGTGGTTCTATTTATGTAAGCTGTCTGGAAATATTCAACACAAGGATTCAGGAGGCCTAGTTTTTTAATCACTCCTGCTTACTGCTTGATATTAATGTTTGAGTGTTGGGTTTCTCTTTTTTAAAATGACAGAATTGAACTGGAGTACTTCAAAATAGCTTCAAGTTATCAACTGAAAAATATGTTGTGTTTTATCTGTCATGTAAGACTTCTGTATAAACGTATTCCTCCCTCAGAAAATGATCAATAATAAGAGCAAGGCTGAAGTCCTAAGAACCTGGTCAGTATTGCACCACAATATTTTTGTGCGTTGTATAATATTTTCATTTTGAAACAAGCAAAAAATATATATTATTTTTTATTCTGTACAGACTTCTTTGTCAGGATTTAGAAGGATCAGCTTTTGTAATTCGTCATGGTACAAAATGGAGCTCTTTTCAGTGCTAATCACTACATATTCATCATTTCCTTCAACAAATGTTAGAAAGGTAGAGAGCCCTGGCATATGTTCTAACTTAATGAGCAGTGAAAAAAATAAAGTGCTAGTTGTTCAGTTGTGTCTGATTCTTTGCAACCCCAGGACGGTCCTCTGTCCATGGAATCCTCTAGGCAAGAATATAGGAGTGGGTAGTCATTCCCTTCTCCAGGGAATTTTCCTGACCCAGGAATCGAACCCTGGTCTCCTGCATTGTAGGTGGATTTTTACCCCCTGAGCCACGAGGGGAGCCACCAGGGATGACATAAAATCCAAACTTCTGTGCTTACTCACATCACTGACTTCTGTTTAGGGCCTCACTAGCCATTTGAGGAGGTGTCGCCCAATTAGGATAGGCCTCTAGGAGTGGACAACCTCATTTGTGTTCCTGGATCAGTCCCTTCCTGGCTCTTTCATTGCAGGCACCATCCATATCCTCTTGGATCTCAGTTTCCACATACATAAAATAGGAATAAAGGTGGTAAATCCACCACAGAGTTAGAAGAAATAAATAGGTCAATATTTTTAAGCACTTAACAGTTCCTGGCGTATCATAAGCACTCAATCAATATTAGCTATTATTGCTTTATCATTTCAGAAGCATTCCTTAGGGTACCATTCAGTTCACTCAAGTGCCCATTTAATTGATAGCAGTGTAGCTGCCCACATATTCATTTGCCTCCAAAGTAAGCAGTTCACTGGTTAATTGCCTAATGCACTTTAGCATAAAAATAACAAAAGTCAATCATGAAACATTACTATTATCATTTTAGAAACTACTGGGGGAAACTAATGCATATAATACATTAAATTTTATATATAATGCATATTATTTTATTAAATTTAATTCTTTGGAATTATTGGCAAGCTATTGTTGACATTTATATTGCTTAATATTTAAGCAGCAGTAAAAAATAAGACATTCTTATGTTTTCTTTAAAGAAACTTATTTTTCAGCCAATGCAGAGCCAGTTTCTCTTTTATCTCACTGTCATTCAGACACAAGATTTTTTTCGATTTCAGTTTGCAAGCGATTTTCAGTTTTATAGGAACTTCTGATACCCTTATTTCCTTCCTTTTTTCCTCTCCCTCATTTCCTCCTTCTGATCCCTCTCTTCAAAAGTCTTGTGTACTAAGACTAATTAAAATGGTTCAAAAATGACTTCAGCATTAAGTGCTAGGAACCCAAAGGAGAACTATATTCCATAAAACCACTAACCACAGCAATATTTTTATTTGTATTTAATCATTTATATTATCTGTTTAGTTTTAATACTTGATCATTTTATAGATAGATCAAAGGTGATATTTTGTTTAACAATAAATTTTTTGTGCAAAAGTATTTTTTAAGTTTTTGAAAGTGAATCATCAGTATCATCTTTTTTGATATATATATATATATATATATATATATATATATATAAAATAGATTGCTTTTAAAACCATCCCATCTGTAGTTTTCCATCTCCAATAAGGGTGCACTCAGGCCAACTGCAGCAGGAATGCAGTGAGATATTTGGAAGGATTTCTATGTTGTTGTGGCTGGCAAACCCTGGGGTGCTTTACTAAGGGAGAAAGCTCTTGCTCTGAAGTTTTTAGGAACAGAATGAGTAACTTGTCTGGGAATAATGCCATCTTGAAATCTGAAGGACAAGCTGGAATTTCCAGATCATTTAATACAGTTCTATCTTATCACTTGCTTATCAAAATTTCAATGCATTCATTGATAGCCAGCCTCCTACAAAACACTGAAATAATCAACATGTGGCTTGCTTGCCTTTCTCTGCAGTGCAATGTTACTCATAATGTTACCTGAATCCTTACCAGGCAACTGGTGATGTGTCTCCCAAAGCCCATGCACCATACACCATGGGGAAAAATTAAGTGAATTAGCATCATCCTATATAGACTTCTTTAGTACATAAACACTTACATAGTTACACTGAATCCTCACAAAACAACTCTGAGGAAGACAGTCTTCCCATTTTGCAATAGGGGGATAAACCAGCTTATTCAAGGCAAGCCAGCTGACTCCAGATCTGTTTCTCCTGCCAAGAAGCTAAGTTTTTCTATATTGTCCAAAAACTCCCCAAATTAACTACAAAGGACGGCCAACTGAGATTTACAGAGACCACTGCAAAACAGGCAGGAAACTGTTTTAGAGTTAGGGGAGAGGCAGAACTTTTCTCGGCACTCCTCACAATGTGGTGAACAGCCAGCTTCAGAGTCTGACTGTGTCTGAGCCCAGGATTTCAGATTTCTCTGAAGCAGAGTAGTTTCCCCTAATCCATGGAGTATACTTTCCAAGACTCCCAGTGGATGCCTGAAACTGCAGAATGTACAGAACCCTATATATACAGTTGACCCTTGAATTCAGAGATCTGAGGCACCAACTCCTGTAGCTGGGCAGGCTCCTCTGTCCATGGGATTCTCCAGGCAAGAATACTGGAGTGGGTTGCCATTTCCTCTTCCAGGGGATCGTCCTGACCCAAGGATCGAACCCTAGTCTCCTGCATTTCCTTCATTGGCAGGCGGATTCTTTACTGCTGAGCCATCGGGAAAACACATTACCACTTACTACTGCAGTATACATTTATTGAAAAAAACAAACAAACAAATTGCACACATGGATGTGTGCAATTCACACCCATGTTACTCAAGGGTCAACTATACTATGCTTTTTCCTATACATACATACCTTTATATTTTAATTTAAAAATTAGGCACAGTAAGAGATTGACAATGATATAAAAAATAGAATATAGCAATTCAGTTCAGTTCAGTTCAGTTGCTCAGTCGTGTCCGACTCTTTGCGACCCCATGAATTGCAGCACTCCAGGCCTCCCTGTCCATCACCATCTCCTGGAGTTCACTCAGACTCACGTCCATCTCATCCTCGGTCGTCCCCTTCTCCTCCTGCCCCCAATCCCTCCCAGCATCAGGGTCTTTTCAAATGAGTTAACTCTTCACATGAGGTGGCCAAAGTACTGGAGCTTCAGCTTTAGCACCATTCCTTCCAAAGAAATCCCAGAATTGATCTCCTTCAGAATGGACTGGTTGGATCTCCTTGCAGTCCAAGGGACTCTCAAGAGTCTTCTCCAACACCACACTTCAAAAGCATCAATTCTTCAGTGCTCAGCCTTCTTCACAGTCCAACTCTCACATCCATACATGACTACAGGAAAAACCATAGCCTTGACTAGACGGACCTTAGTCGGCAAAGTAATATCTTTGCTTTGGAATATACTATCTAGGTTGGTCATAACTTTTCTTCCAAGGAGTAAGCGTCTTTTAATTTCATGGCTGCAGTCACCACCTGCAGTGATTTGGGGCCCTAAAAAAATAAAGTCTGACACTGTTTCTACTGTTTCTCCATCTATTTCCCACGAAGTGATGGGACTGGATGCCATGAACTTCGTTTTCTGAATGTTGAGCTTTAAGCCAACTTTTTCACTCTCCTCTTTCACTTCCATCAAGAGGCTCTTTAGTTCCTCTTCACTTTCTGCCATAAGGGTGGTGTCATCTGCATATCTGAGGTTATTGATATTTCTCCTGGCAATCTTGATTCCAGCTTGTGTTTCTTCCAGTCTAGCGTTTCTAATGATGTACTCTGCATAGAAGTTAAATAAGCAGGGTGACAATATACAGTCTTGACATACTCCTTTTCCTATTTGGAACCAGTCTGTTGTTCCATGTTCAGTTCTAACTGTTGCTTCCTGACCTGCATACAGATTTCTCAAGAGGCAGGTCAGGTGGTCTGGTATGCCCATCTCTCTCAGAATTTTCCAGTTTATTGTGATCCACACAGTCAAAGGCTTTGGCATAGTCAATAAAAACTAAATGTTAACTGAACACAAATATTACAGCTGGCAGACGAGAGGTCTGCAAAGTGACTAATGGGGGGCTACCTTGGAAATCAGTCCTGAATATTAATTGGAAGGACTGATGTTGAAGCTGAAACTCTAATACTTTGTCCACTTGATGCGAAGAGTTGACTCATTTGAAAAGACCCTGATGCTGGGAAAGATTGAAGGCAGGAGGAAAGGGGATGACAGAGGATGAGATGGTTGAATAGCATCACCGATTCAGTGGGCATGAGTTTGAGTAAACTCTGGGAGTTGCTGATGGACAGAGAGACCTGGCGTGCTACAGTCCATGGGGTTGCAAAGAGTTGGACACGACTGAGCAACTGAACTTACTGATTGACTGACCTTGGTCTAAGAGATGATTCACATCCAGTATGGACACTTTCATCAAGCTACCCACAATGATGCACAATTTTAAAATGATGAATTGTTTATTTAATGAATTTCCCATTTAATATTTTCAGACCGTGGTTGACCATGAGTAACTGAAATCATGGAAAGCAAAACCATGCGTAAGGGAGGACCATTACAATGGTATTCGTCCTTAGGTGTTTCACTTGCAAGGCAGCCTGAATCTTGTAGATAAACTGTGGCTATGCAGATGACACCACAATTATGGAAGAAAGTGAAGAGGAGCTAAAACGCCTCTTGTTGAAAGTGAAAGAGGAGAGTGAAAAAGTTGGCTTAAAGCTCAACATTCAGAAAATGAAGATCATGGCATATGGCCCCATCACTTCATGGGAAATAGATGGGGAAACAGTAGAAACAGTGTCAGACTTTATTTTTTTAGGGCCCCAAATCACTGCAGATGGTGACTGCAGCCATAAAATTAAAAGATGCTTACTCCTTGGAAGAAAAGTTATGACCAACCTAGATAGTATATTCAAAAGCGAGACATTACTTTGCCGACTAAGGTCCGTCTAGTCAAGGCTATGGTTTTTCCTGTGGTCATGTATGGATGTGAGAGTTGGACTGTGAAGAAGGCTGAGCACAGAAGAATTGATGCTTTTGAACTGTGGTGTTGGAGAAGACTCTTGAGAGTCCCTTGGACTGCAAGGAGATCCAACCAGTCCATTCTGAAGGAGATCAACCCTGGGATTTCTTTGGAAGGAATGATGCTAAAACTGAAGCTCCAGTACTTTGGGCACCTTATGCGAAGAGTTGACTCATTGNAGGAGATCCAACCAGTCCATTCTGAAGGAGATCAACCCTGGGATTTCTTTGGAAGGAATGATGCTAAAACTGAAGCTCTAGTACTTTGGCCACCTCATGGGAAGAGTTGACTCATTGCATAAGACCCTGATGCTGGGAGGGATTGGGGGCAGGAGGAGAAGGGGATGACCGAGGATGAGATGGCTGGATGGCATCACGGACTCAATGGACGTGAGTCTGAGTGAACTCTGGGAGTTGGTGATGGACAGGGAGGCCTGGCGTGCTGCGATTCATGGGGTCGCAAAGAGTTGGACACGACTGAGCGACTGAAGTGATCTGACTGATTCATACATTAGTAAGTTACTCTCCCTCCACACCATCATTTTGCTCATGACCAGAATAGATAATTTCTTAAGTCTCATCACTCATTTTCTCCACCTATTTTATGCAAGTACTTAATATTTGTGGCAGAACAGGAAGAGCAGTACTCTTCTACTTAGACCTCATAATTACTTTGAAATTTCTGCCTCAGCATCTTTACTAGCACTTGTAAACAAATGTAAATACTTTAACGTTACAAAAGGGAATGACTGGAGTGTTGAATCATACATGTATGCTTGCCTGATGATTCAAAAACTATTAATCTGGAATGAAACTCTTTATCATTATGTTTCAATATGTACTTGGACAAATTCACTGTTAAAAATATTAGCATTTGTTAAAGAAATATTTTTGCTTAGAATTTAAATTAATCATACATTAAATTACATACATTTAAAATAGTTCAAATATGTAGTCAATGTTTATGAAATAATTTGTTATTACTATTTATTTAATATCATTACTACATGATGTCATGTATACTGAGTGTTTTGCTGACAGTCTGACATAGAGTAATGGTAAAATAAAAGTTATTATTGTTTTTGTAAGTCTAAAGAACATAATCCTATATACTCTTTTATTTTGTTAACTTTTACATTTTTCTTCTCATGGTAATTTGATCCATTGCTATTTTTTAAAAGACTCTGCAATAGTAAAACAACTGAAGCTAAAATATATACAGGTTACACTGCAGTATTGTTAAGGCATGCTTATTATCCATTTCACTCTCAGATCTTTTCTATTTCACCTCTTTTGTAGACTCTTCATATTAACCTTAGTTTTCTTTAACATTAAAAAAGCTATTTATTAGTTTTGCCATACATCAACATGAATCTTCCATGGTGTACAGTGTTCCATGTTGATGTATGGCAAAACCAATACAATATTATAAAGTAATTAGCCTCCAATTAAAATAAATAAAAAATTTTAAAGCTATTTATTAATATTTCCAAAAGAACATGGAGATGAATAGATTGAGTACAATCTTTTGCTTAATCTGTTCAAGAATCACCAAAAAAAATGATTTTTAAAAAATAATTCTGATTATAATTGTGTATGTGTCACCACAATTAGGCTATATTCTATTGGAGGAGCAAAGATTTTATTTTAGTAATTTTTACATTCATTTATTCATTTAACACTTATACATTATAAATATCAGGAGCTGGCCTCCAATCACATTGGAATCCATTCATTTATCTCCATTTTCTCCACTATCACAAGGGACCTATTCATCATCGTCTCTTGCATGAACTCTCACAAGAGCCTGTTAAGTTTTCCTCCCACCCACAAGAGAGCTCGGGGTTAATTTATGACTATCTTCAGCAGGAGATATGTTAATAGGATGCTGATTTATTAATTTCCTCATCCATCTTTCTTGGAAGAGATCAGTTTGTTAATTTTTCTGGATATAGATATTAAAGTATATACAGATATTTATATGTGGAAAGAGAGAGGAGAGAGAGTGACAGACAGAAACACTAGGGGACAAGAATTAAGGAAAAGAAGGACCACTAAAGTTATTTGAATGACTAAAACATTTAGCCACACTGAAGGAAGAATTATAATACAAATCTAGCTTATTTCTATTCACGTTTATAAGAAAAGATCTCAATTAAACACTACATATTTATTTAGTCATGTCTGACTCTTTGCAACCCCATAGACTCTATAATAGCTCATGGAATTCTTCAGGCCAGAATACTGGAGTGGGTAGCCGTTCCCTTCTCCAGGGTATCTTCCCAACCCAGGGATTAAACCCAGGTCTCCCACATTGCAAGCAGATTCTTTACCAGCTGAGCCACCAGGGGAGCCCAATAAAAATATCATTGACCCTTAAAAATTGGTTAGAGTGTACCTATAAAATGTACTGAAGGATAATAAGAATTTTGTAAAGAAAGAGTGGTTATTGAATCCAATTATGGTCAAGAGAAAATAACACTAGAGGAGGTATTTTACTTTGTTTGCTTTAAAGCAGAAAGTATACTTGATGTACCTCCAAAGAGGTGTCTAATTGGTTGTTAGGAAATGGGGGACATAGTCAATAAGAGTGATAAATATTTATAGTATTGAACAGAAATAGAGTGGAAAACTACATTCATGGCACTGAGCCCTTTGACCATATTACAAAGAATATTTGTTTTGAAAAGAATTTTAAAACATCATGACTTTAAAGAAAAATAGTTAGGGGAAGTATTTTACATTTACATATAAATTTCTATTAAATAATATCTTTTGTATTTTCTCATATTTTTATTTTAGCATGCATTATTATATAGTAATTTATATAATATGTGGGAATAGAAAATATAAATAATTAAAATAAAAATAAATACCCATTTTATTGCTTTTTATTGCATGTAATTAATCTTATATATCATGACTATTTTCCCCTCCATTACAAATTCAAGACAGACTATGGGTCAAGACCCTGAACTCTGAAGTCAGAAATTCTGGAATTAAATTCTGCTACTTGCTATTTATGTGCTTTTGCTTACTCATCTTCTCGAAGATTTAATTGCCTTGTACAAATAATGGGATGATAAAAGTAACACCTATCTCATAGCACTGATGTACAAACTAATTAGATTACATGTAAAGAACTTAGAATAGTGCCTAGCACATACTAACGTTTATCAAATAATTTTTATCATTTTAATGACTGCATATTTATCTTATTATAATGCTATACTCAAATTTATTTTACCAATTCACCTCCAACACTGCTTCCAAATTTTGTCATTATTACCAAAGCTACAATGAACATTCCTATCATAAAATATAATTTTTATTTTTTATGTACTCCTGGTGTAGATGGAATTGCTGGTCAAAAGGCATACCCATTTGGAGAGCCACTTATATTTGGTTCAGGAACAAAAAAAATAAGACAAAAAGATACCTCAGTGGGAGAGATATATTAATATATGCCTGATAAAATTTTAACCACACACTGAAGATAGGAGTAAGGGGGGAAAAAAATAGATTCATGACATTATGCCCTTAGCTGAGGTAAGTTCAATCAAAAGAAACAATGTAGACTACATGTAGGTGACTGGGATAAAACTTACAAAAGCCATCCATAATAGGTTAAAGGCTAAGCATTTCAGAACATTCCAGCCTTGGGATAGCAGCCTGAAATAATTAATCCTGGCACCAATTCTTTCAGGAGAACATTGACAGGCATTATCCTATGAAGAGAGAAGAAAATCAAAATATAAAACATGTCAGTACCTAAGGAATGCTGAAACCTGTTAAGTCTGCACACAGAGCACAAATAATATTTTCATTTGAAAATGGAAGGAAAAAATACAGATTAGGATACATTCATTTAGAGGGCTGATAAATTCAAAACAATGGTTCAATCAGCTTTTGAAAAAATAATGTAAATCCAAAATAAAGTGAAATCAAATAGAATTTCAGCTATGTGTAACCCAGTAAGAGAAGAGATGGGCTGGAGGCTTAGTGAAGAAGTGTGGAAAGTCAGTAGCCAGGCAAGAGTCATGGGATTGGGCATATATCCTCTCCAATCACATACACTCCTCCATGTTACAGTGTGTCTACTCCGTAACTGTGAAGTAATGTTGCCATGGGAAGCTCCAAGGTCCCCTGAAGTTAGATTTACCACTATAGAAAACTCTTACTCTTGAAGCAGAACAGTGTATGAAATCACCTATGCAAAGCTTGCAACATAATGCATGATTGATTCCTTTTGTTCTAGATTTGTATGAAAATTGTAAAATTTTCAACACATGAGAAACTAAAAACAAACTCATGAAAAACCACTACAACAAAAGATTTCTATATTCTTAATTTTAGATACTATGTATAGTTTCTCTCTCTAGATAAAAGATATTGAAATACTAACACTTAGTAAAGCTAGTTTCTAGAACAATAGAAATGGTAATGAAAAACAAGCTTTCAGTGTTCACTGAACTAGCGCATGGGGGGTAAGAAAATAGGTAAAAATACTACCTACATTTTTGTCTCTAAGATGGAATTAGAAAATCAACTGTAAGTGGATGTGGGCTAAACATTCTCAAAATAGAGGCCTCAAATAATCCCATGAAGCTAGGAGGCCTTATTCATTAAAAGCTACTTCCTATTAAACATATAAAATTTCAATAAATCCTTCCAACCATTCTATGAGACTACTACTTTCCTACTGTAGATAAGAGAGTTTGTGTAGCTTGTCCAACATCACACAGCCTTTAAAAGGCAGAACCCAGATTCAAACATAGCAATTTTTCTGTGATTTCAAAGCCTGTTACTGAAAATATGAAATTTAAGAAAACTTGCTCCTTGGAAGGAAAGCTATAACAAACCTAGACAGCAATTAAAAAGCAGAGACATCACTTTGCCCACAAAGATGCATATAGTTAAAACTATGGTTTTTCCAGTAGTCATGTACGGATGTGAGAGTTAGACCATAAAGAAGGCTGAGTGCTGAAGAATTGGTGCTTTTGAATTGTGGTGCTGGAGAAGATTCTTGAGAGTCCCTTGGAAGGCAAGGGAATCAAACCAGTCAATCCTAAAGGAAATTAACCCTGAGTATTCATTGGAAGCACTGATGCTGAAGCTGAAGCTCCAATACTTTGGCCACCTGATGCCAAGAGCTGACTCATTGGAAAAGATCCTGATGCTGGGAAAGATGGAGGGCAAGTGGAGAAGAGGGCGTCAGAGGATGAGATGGTTGGATGGCATCACTGACTCCATATACATGAGTTTTAGCAAATTCTGGGATATAGTGAGGGACAGGAAAGCCTGGTATGCTGCAGTTCATGGGACTGCAGAGTTGGACATGAGTTAGCAACTGAAAAACAACAACTGAAAACACTCTACTATCTAACTTTTGGTTAGAGACAGTAGCTCATTTCCAAGATGGAGCAGACTTCTTTTAAAACCTGGCTGCCTGTTTAAATGTCAGATTTGTATCTGGGTCAAAATAGATTATATATAATGTTGATATAGGAATATCAGGCGTCACTCTCATTTACCAAACTTCCAGTTCAACTGTAAATTGTAAAGCTTAATAACTCAGCCAGTTAATTGTAGGAGAGATTTACCTACCTATAGCTCAAATAGAACTGATCTCTGTTTCATTTTAAAAATTAATTAATTAATGCCATTAAAAGACTGAGATGTAGAATAGGCATGAGAACGGGGATGGTTAAAATGGGGGATATAAAAACAACAATAAGGACTAGGTGAAGACATTTCAAGGATTAATGATTAAAAAGAAAAAGTGAAATGTGATGAGTGGGAGTAAAAATAGGATACTGAGAAATGTTAAGACCATGTGGTTGCCAAGGAGACACCAAATCGTGCTGTGGATGACCTAGCTAAGAGAAATATTCATCACAGAGAAAATAAATGGTTTTGAGAGAGATATAAAGACAATCATATTCTAAAGCAGCATATGGGGAAATAAGACATACTAGAACATTTGGTTTTTGAATGCCTGGTAACAAAGAAATGTTGGGGAAAAAATAGCAATAGATTTAAGAATGCCAAGGTTGGAGGATTGTCTGTATAAAGGAAGAAATACCAGAGAACAATAAATGCATTTTCAGTAAAGGGCACTGGAGGATAATTATCTACCAGAGAATATAGAGCAACTTTGCTGGTGTCACTGAGCATCAATAACCAGAGAAACAACCTTTGTGTTAACTTGCCCATAACAAAATTACTCAGAGTCCTCAACCACTTTCTGATTTGCAATACTAGATTTGTAAAATCAATTTATTTATACCTATCATTTAATACATTCTGCATTGTCAGCCACCAGGTGACTGCTGATGCTGTATTTATAAAACAATATGCAATCACTAACATTACTGTCACTACAGTTAGGAGAAGATATGAGCAAAGCACAGTACAAAGAAATGCATTTTTCTATTAAAAACCAAACTATTTGGTCTCTACCTATTACATGGCACTGAGCTCAATGCCTTGTATATACACTTGGTTATGAATCCCACTGAACAAAGCATTAATACTAACTATTCACAATGATAAAGTGGGAGTACTTTTAGAATGAGAAATTGGGAACAGTTGGAATTTTATATATATATAAAATATATATAAGGCCTTACAGAGTGTGTGCTCCAAAAGAGCATCCTGTACTTCTCAGAAAGATTGTAAAAAAAAAAAAAAAAACCCAACAGATTTTAAAGAAATACATGGAAATTCAATTGATTAAAAAAAAAAAGAGAGAGAGAGAGAAATTTATACTTTTAAAGATACCATTGTGTTTAAAGGGAAAAAAATTTATTGCCTATTATATTCAATTTATTCTTGACAATTGCAAACGTTCATATTTCTTTCCCACATACCATTTTCAGATTTTCCTCACTCATGAAATCAATCAGCTTCATCTTAAAAAGCATATTTCAAAGAAACTGACCATTAAAATGCATCATTCACCTATTTCATTAGCTCAATTTGGAGCAATATCAGAAATACTATTCTGAATTTCTGTAAAAACTTTTTTTTAAGGATAAAGTTTAAGGAACTGTTTAATAAATAGTGATATCAACCATATAAGTTTTAAAATGCAGCTTGGTCAAGATTTCAAATGTTGGCCTGGATTTTAGTTTGATCTAAATAATAAAAACTACTCCATGGTAAAATATGAATATGTTCTATTTGATTTAAAATAAAAATGAATTTCTTGAGATAACTTGCCAGGTATTCTGGATTTTTCATGTGAAAAGAGCTAAAATAAAACAAATGGCATTCAAATATTTTGATTCACTATTCAAGGGACTAGTGTTATACCTTATGCTTTAATTTGAGGAATATCTTTAAATGTGCAATATATTTTAGGTGATAGCTTAGTTAACTACTTGTTTTTTTCTCTTTCCCCTAATAATTTCACAATACAATGGCAATAGACTGGTCAGGGCACTGCATAAGACTAGGAGGCTTCTGGTACTCTTCAATTCATGTCAAACTACATTTATCTCTGCATTTTCAATCCTATAATTAAAAATACAAAGACTTATTCGAAGTGTCACAACAGTCACTGCAAAATTACTTGGCCTCTAGATATCTGAAGACCTTGTCTTGTGACCTTGTCGAGTACAATAATTTTTGAAAAATGACACTCTAGTTGGAAATACTTTCCTTAATTATATTGGCTACTTTCAGTATGAGGTCATCATTTAAACATGTGTTGGTGTTTTGAGTGAGGAGTGTGTGTGTATGGTTAGGTGGACTTGCAAGGATGAGAACCGGAGAGGCCAGGGTGAAAGTGAAAGTGTTAGTCACTCAATCGTGTCTGACACTTTGCGATCCCATGAACTATAGCCCATCAGGCTCCTTTATGCATGGAATTCTTCAAGCAAGAATACTGGAGTAGGTTGCTACTTCCTTCTCCAGGGAATCTTCCTGACTCAGGGATCTAACCAGTGTCTTCTGTACTGCAGGCAAATTCTTTATCATCAGAGCTACCAGGGAAACCTAAGAAGCCAGGAAGACAGTATAAATGACCTACAATGGGCTATAAAAACAGTGTTTTTGCACTATCAAGTATTGTCCATATTACTTTTATATGAGCAAAATAGGCATAACATAAGGATAGGCAGCTGTTGCAGTGCTGGAGTCTTTTCTCTGAAGAATCGGAGGTGGCTTGAAATATCACATTGTCCAAACTCTGAGCGTACTCAGTAGCAATCATCCTAACCCAGGCCCGCTTAAAGTACAGCATCAAAGTACTGTTGTTTGTTGATGGAAAAATACAAAGCCTCTGAATTATCCCCATTGGCCTTGGGGTAAACCGACTTGTGTGTCAGGAGCAGTTCAACTCTGCCTTTTTCAGCACAACTGTACTCAGATTATGACTTCCTTTCCAAAGGTAAGAACAGCTCCAAGGTACTGCTGATCAGTTTTATTAGTTGGTTTCTAAGCACCTGACAAGACATGAAGGGCCACCTGGCTTCTCTTGGTAGCTAGAGTGTATGGTATCTTGTGCTATAATATTCATCATATATATCCTCATAGCATGTCACTTCACAAGAATAAATACTGTCATTTTATGTTGATTAGGACATTGCCCTGGTAGCTCAGATGGTAAAGCGTCTGCCTACAATGTGGGAAACCTGGGTTCAATCCCTGGGTCAGGAAGATCTCCTGGAGAAGGAAATGGCAACCCACTCCAGTATTCTTGCCTGGAAAATCCCATGGACAGAGGAGTCTGGTAGGCTATAGTCCATGGGGTCACAAAGAGTCGGACACAACTGAGTGACTTCACTCAGGACACTGCCCTGCAAAGCTGGAGGTGCAGCCAAAACATCTTTGATCAGTGAGAGAATATCATTCAGGTAGAATGGGAAAAAAGTGCTATTTTGTACAAGACAATTATACTTTGTAGCAATGCGTATTATCAAATGGCCTCTTTTGAAATGCTGAGTTGTACAGAGCATTGAGAAGAACTAAATCATAATGACTCATCTTTGGAGAACAACTTGCTTACATATTAGAATTTAATCAATTTGGGTATAATAAATTTGCACAGCATTTATTTCAGCCTCATTCTACTACGATACACTGCAGATGCTAGAACGCCAAAACCTATACATGCCCCAGGCTCTTGCAGATAGGGTTCTGGAAATCATGTTTACTACTTTCTGCCATTTAGATAGAAATGTGTGAAAGTAGTACCAAATGAATACTGATGATATAAAATAACAAAAATCATAAGGTATTTTAGAGTTTAAAATATTCAGAGAAAAAAAATATATGACAATTGTACATGAGTCAGGAGGGGATATAAGTGAAATTAATGTGTTTTAAGGTTCTTGCTTTTCTAGGAAGTGGTAAGAGGATGTACGCAGGTTGTAATCACTAGCATAATCACAAACAGGCCAATAGAAGAATGTACAACTAGCTATCTAATAGAGGTAATTTGAAATAAAAAACAGTTGATTAATCCAGGTAAAGGAGAGAAAGAAAAGAAACATAAAGCACTTGGACAAATATAAAACAATAAGATGGTAGATTAAAACCTCAAGGTAAAGTGAATTATGTAAATGGAAACAGACAAAACAGATCAAAATTGCCAGACTGGAAAAAGAACAAAACTCAATTCAATGTTGCATAAATTGCTTATGACTTAAAATAAAAGGGACCAAAAGGAAAGGTAATGGAAAACGGATACATCATGTGAACACCAGGGAAAAGAAAGTCGATAAAGGCACTCTAAGTGATGTTTTAAGACATCACCACAAAAAAAAGACAAATATTTTGTAATTATAAAATAGCCAAATCAACCAAGGACGTATGATCATTTTGAATGTGTCTAGTACAACCTCACAGAGAAGGCAATGGCATCCCATTCTAGTACTCTTGCCTGGAAAATCCCATGCATGGAGGAGCCTGGTAGGCTGCAGTCCCTGGGATTGCTAAGAGTCGGATACGACTGAGCGACTTCACTTTCACTTTTCACTTTCATGCATTGGAGAAGGAAATGGCAACCCACTCCAGTGTTCTTGCCTAGAGATTTCCAAGGATGGGCTGCTGTCTATGGGGTCGCACAGAGTCAGACACGACTGAAGCGACTTAGCAGCAGTAGCAGCAGCAATATAACCTCAAATATGTAAAGCAAAAATTGGTAGAATTAAAAGAAGAATTAGATAATCACAGTAGGAGACTTCAACTCATAGCCTTCAGAAATTAATCAAAGAGGCTAACAAAAAATCAGTAGGAAATAAAAATTTAAAAATACAAATTGAAAGTTGATCTAGTACATAGATATAGAACATGACTTAAAAAACAGAAGGCTACACATTATTTTTAAGTGTAAATGGGATATTTGGCAAAATGAAAGAGTTTAGCCTCAGACTAGAGTAGAGAAAAAAATTTTAAGCTAGAATAATAAATATAATGTAGAAAAAGTAAAATGTTTAGAAAGGAAATAATACTCTACTAAATAACCTATGGATCAAGAAGGAAATCACAATGGAAAAAAATTAAGATTAAGTGATAATTAAAATGGCATATTTGTGAGATAGATATAAAGCCATACTTATAGAGAAAGTTATTATCTTGATGCATATATTAGAAAAGACTCTAAACTTCTATATAAGGAAGAAAGGAGAATTCCATATAAAACTCAAGGAAAATAGTACAAAGTAAATAAGAAAAATGATTAAAAAAATCAGTATGATAGCAAAGAATTATTTTCTATTTCAACAAAGACAAAAGTTGGCTTTTCAGAGTGACTTTAGAAATGGTAGAGCCTTGCTCCTTGGTATATAACCAAGCTAAATGTCTATCAACAGTGAAGAGATAAAGAAGATGTGGTTTATACATACAGTGGAACTACTCAGTCATCAAAAATGAAACACTGCCATTTGCAAAAAACATGGATGGACTTAGAAGGTACTCTGCTAAAGTGAAATAAGCCAGACAGAGAAAGACAAGTACTTTATGATATCACTTATATGTGGAATCTAAAAAATAAAAGGAACTAGTGAATGCAACAAAAAAGAAGCAAATTAATAGATACAGAGAACAAAGTAGTGACTATCATTGGGGAGAGGCAAGAGAGGAGGGGCAATATAGGAGCTGAGGTTTAAGAGGTACAAACTATTATGTATAAAACAAGCTATAAGTATATACTACATAATACAAGGAATATAGCCAATATTTTATATGAACTATTAATTATAATTTTAAAATTGTAAATCACTATATTGTACAGCTGTAACTTACATAATACTGTACATCAACTCTACTTCAATAAAAAATAAGATGACAACCAGCCCAGAGAAGCAATACTCATTAATGTTATGGGAGGTATTTGTCATCAAGTGTAAATTACAAACTATCACCATTATTGCTTTTAAGAGTTAATAAAGAACTGTTTTCCCTTTTCTTTAATACTAACATTAAAGCAGCTGGATGAAAAAAGAAAAACAGTTCTTTGGCCTATGTACAGTCAAGAAATCAAGAAGATAATGTGGTGTTCTCTGTTTACCTAGATAGAAAGACACACATGATCTGGAGCATATTGACCAAAACTCTGCCCTGCTGAAGCCTGTAATAGAATAATTTCGGTTTGTATTTTGTCTGTGCACACCTCAGGAGTTCCAAGAAGGCAGCCAAGCCCTTAATATCACACAGGGTACAAGAGTGAAAGCCATCTGAATTCTACAGCTCTTCCTGACTCATGTCAATGCCTGCACACAATGAAGAGGTATGGCCACGAGGCCTGGAAGCAGATGGGATAGCTGCAGTGCCTTTTAGGGCAACAAAGGGAAAAAGGAAAAGTTTTCTTGTTTTTGGAAAGAGATCAGGATTTAGAAGGTTCACTGAGATACAGAATCTGGCAAGACAAAGGGGTGTCTGTACAGTGCACCCAGAGAGCCTGGATGCTTTGCCCCTAGTCCTCTTAGAGATTTGTGAGCACCAAGCATGGACTAGAAGTGGTGGGGAAGCAGGGTCTAAAAGGACCAAACTAGCTGGATAATGGCCTTCTCCATATATTCCAGTAAGATCTAATGATCCATAACTAGAGCTATGATCCTCACTATGCTTTGGCACCATTTAAGATCCCAAACATTTGCACAACGCTTGGGACAGGAGGGCTTCCTTGGTGGCTCAGCTGGTAAAGAATCCGCCTGCAATGCAGGAGACCTGAGTTTGATCCATAGGTTGGAAAGATCCCCTGGAGAAGGGAACGGCTACCCACTCTATTGGCCTGGAGAATTCCATGGACTGTATAGTCCATGGGGTTGCAAAGAGTGGGACATGACTGAGCAACTTTCACTTTCAACTTGAGACAGGAGAGCAAAAAGGTACAAATTACCAATATCATAAATGAAAATTACATGTAAAAGAAGATACCATAAACAATATCAATAAATCTGCAAATTTAGAAAGCAAGACAACAATCTGGAAAAACACAACATATTAAAAACACATGTAAGTAGAAATAAAAATCTAAATATATTTAATAAACAAATTTAATTTATAATTGAACAACTTGCCACAAAGAAAACATTAGGCCAAGGTGGCATCCTAGAATACTCTCCTAATCATTTTTGATAAAGAATACCAAACCTAAACAAATAGGTTTGGTATGAAAAATTTCATCCAAAGATTAAAAGAAGGAAAATTTCCAAAATTATTTTATAGGGTTAAATGTCTCATAAACATAGATGCTGGACAATGAATATGAAACATGAATATAAAATATTAACAATCCAAGTCCAACAACATAGAACAAAGATGATAACATCATAACCCAGTTGAATTTATTTCAGGAATTCAAGATTGGTATAATAATCAAAAATAAACAAATCTTCTGACAATACAAGCATAACAAAAAGAAAAATTATAGGATTATCTCAAAGATGCTGTGACAGATAGAATAATGTTCCCCTCTTCTGAGGATGTCCACACCCCATCTTCAAAATCTGTGAATATGTTATTTACATGACTTCTGGTCCCATCACTTCATGGCAAATAGATAGAGAAACAATGGAAACAGTGATAGACTTTATTTTCTTGGGCTCCAAAGTCACTGCAGATGGTGACTGCTGCCATGAAATTAAGAGATGCTTGCTCCTTGGAAGAAAAGCTAAGACCAACCTAGACAGCATATTAAAAAGCAGAGACATTACCTTGCCAACAAAGGCCCATCTAGTCAAGGCTATGGTTTTTCCAGTAGTCATGTATGGATGTGAGAGTTGGGCTATAAAGAAAGCTGAGCACCAAAGAATTGATGCTTTTGAACTGTGGTGTTGGAGAAGACTCTTGAGAGTCCCTTGGACTGCAAGGAGATCAAGGCAATCAATCCTACAGGAAATCAGTCCTGAATATTCAGTGGAAGGACTGATGCTGAAGCTGAAGCTTCAATATTTTGGCCAATATTTTGATGTAAAGAACTGGCTCATTGGAAATGACTCCTTTGCTGGGAAAGATTGAAGGCAGGAGAAGGCAATGGACAGATGATGAGATGGTTGGATGGCATCACTGACTTGATGGACATGAGTTTGAGTAAGCTCCTGGAGTTGGTGATGGACAGGGAAGCCTGGTGTGTGCAGTCCATGGGATCGCAAAGAGTAGCCCATGACTGGTCGACTGAACATATATATAATATACAAATTAATATTATATATACATATTATATATATTTGCATATTATTTTACATATTTATGGGTTTCCCTTGTAACTCAGATGGTAAAGAATCTGCCTGAAATGCAAGAGACTGGGGTTTGATCTCTGGGTTAAGAAGATCCCCTAGAGAAGGGAATGGCTATCCACTCCAGAATTCCATGGAAAGAGGAGCCTGGCAGGCTATGGGGTCCATGGGGTTGTAAAGAGTCAAACACTAATGGGCGACTAACATTTTCACTTTTACTTTCCCCTGAGGATGTACATACTCAGTCTTCAAAACCTATGAATATGTTACTTTGTATGGCAAAAAAAATTTGCAGATATGACTAGGTTAAGGATCTTGAGATGGACAGATTAACCTGACATACCATGTGGGTGCATTCTAGTAACATGAGTCCTTAAAAGTGAAAACCTCTCCCAGCTGTGGTCCAGGAGATACAATCTGAGAAAGACTGAACCTCCACCTCCACCTGCCTCCACCCATACTAGCTTTAAAGATTGAGGAAGGAGGCCAAAAAATGCAAGCATCTAGAAGCTGGAAATACTCCTCAGCTTACAACAAGTTAAAAAAAAAATATATATATATATATATATGTATATATATATGTGGTTCAGTTCAGTTCAGTCACTCAGTCGGGTCTGACTCTCAAGAGTCTTCTCCAACACCACAGTTCAAAAGCACCAATTCTTTGGTGTTCAGCTTTCTTCACAGTCCAACCCTCACATCCGTACATGACGACTGGAAAAACCATAGCCTTGACTAGACGGACCCTTGTTGGCAATGTAATGTCTCTCCTTTTGAATATGCTATCTAGGTTGGTCATAATGTGAGGACCTTGGTTATTTAACCACAAGGAACTGAGTGCTCTCAGTTTCTAAAATGAGCAAGAAAACTGATTCTCCTCTACAACCTCTAGTAATGAAGGCAGGTCTGTGGACACTCTGATTTTAATCCTGACTCATGCCAGGCTTCTGATCTACAAAAGTGTAAAATATTGTATTTTTCTTAAACACTAAATGTGTGGCACTTTGTTATGGCAGCAAAAGAAAATTAATACAAAGATGTAAAAAGCTTTTGATAGATTTCAATACCCATTCATAACTTTTAATATTATTTGCAAAATAATAAGTAGTTTTTTTTATCTGATGGAGAATGTCTACAAAAAACACATTTATATAAATATCATACCTAACAGTAAAATATTGAAAGTATCCTCCCTGGGATAAGGGAATAGACACAGTTATATAATACCACAACATATCCAACAGTTTTCTAGAGGTCCTAACCAGTAACAAAGCTGAACAAAAGAAGAATTTATAAAGATGAGAAACAAAGACTAAAACAGATAAAATGATTGCGAATGCCAAATTCTAAAAGAATCCAAGGGGGATAATTAGAATTAAAAATTTAATTTTTTACATTATTCATTTTACTGGGTATAAGGCTATATAAAAATTAAATTTTTATATATAAGCAACAAAATATTAGAAAACTATTTTTTAAATGATGCCATTTATGAGAGGATAACATTAATACATACAAATTATCCTGTGCAAGATATACAATAATTCTTCACATAAAACTATAAAAAATTATTGAAATGTATCAAATAAGGCCTAGTTCAAGTTGCTGATTTTTCCTAGTGTTTCATACATTAAATGAAATATATAATTTATTATACTAATTCTAAATTGTATAAGAATAGGTATAAGTTCAAGGGTAAAAAATACAATTTTAAAGAATCATTTTGAGAGTATACTCTATAAATTATCAAAACTTAACATAAAGCTATAGCAATTATGATAGTGTATTCTTCTCACAAGAATATTTAAATAGACCAACAGAATAAAATAGAGAATACAGAAACAAATATTAGATCCTTGAATTATAGTAAAGTGATACTCAGCTCAGTTCAGTTGCTCAGTCGTGTCCGACTCTTTGAGACCCCATGGACTGCAACATGTCAGGCCTCCCTGTTCATCACCAAATCCCGGAGTTTATCCAAACTCATGTCTATTGTGTTGGTGGTGCCACCAATCATCTCATCCTCTGTCGTCCCCTTCTCCTTCCGCCTTCAATCTTTCCCAGCATCCGGGTCTTTTCAAATGAGTCAGTTCTTCGCATCAGGTGGCCAAACATTGGAGTTTCAGCTTCAGCATCAGTCCTTCTAATGAATATAACTCAGATCATTTGAAAAGGGAGAGTGTTTTCAATAAATGGTGCTGAGTGAATAGCAAATTCATGGTTTAAAGGAAAAACTTTTATATCATACCATCAACATTAATTTCAGTTATAAGGTACACTTACATATAGAAAGTGAAAGTGTTAATCACTCAGTTGTTTCCAGTTCTTCCTGACCCCATGGACTGTAGCCCGCCAGCTCCTCTGTCCATGGGATTCTCCAGGCAAGAATACTGGAGTAGGTTGCCATGCCCTTCTCCAGGGGATCTTCCCAACCCAGGGATGGAACTCAGGTCTCCTGCATTGCAGGCAGATTCTTTTACTATCTGAACCACCAGGGAAGCCCTGTCTACACACAAAACCTAATCAAAAGGCTTCTGGAAATTAACATGGAAAAATGCCTTACAACCCTATGTTGGGGACAGACAGACTGAAGAATATCCTCAGAATATGCTCTCTGACTACAGTGCAAATGAATTAGAAATCAATAAATTAAGATATCTAGGATACTAAACAATACAATAGATTGAATTTAAATGACAATTATAAACACAAAAGGAATCAGAAAATACTTTAACCTTAAAGATAATTAAAATGCAACATAAAAATGTTAAGATGCAACTAAAGCAATAGTTAGGATTTTAATTTAATTGATTATATTAGAAACAAATGTCTAGTATAAATGTCTTGTATAAATAAATGTCCAGTAATGACAATGAAGGCAGAAATGGCAATCCACTCCATTATTCTTGCCTGGGAAATCCAGAGGACAAAGGAGCCTGGTGAGCTACAATTTGTGGGGTTGCAGAGTCAGACAGGACTTGGCAACTAAACAATAACAACATAATGACAAATCAAGATTTAGGACAGGATTTGTATCTGTTCAGCATAAAATTTTACATAATGTATCATACATTTAGAATAATGGGTAATGGTAGGAAAAACAATATTTTTATTGCAAAATGATAAAAACTTGCAGCAAAGTAGTGATGGGAACTTCTTCAATGTTATAAAAGGCAAATATAAAAAAATTATAGCTAACATGATAGGCAAAGTTTAACATCTGAATATCAACCCCCTAAGATCAGAAAAAAAAATGCAAGGACTCTCTTTCATCAGTTCTGTTTAACATTGTACTGGAGGAGCTAGTCATTGCAGCAAGAGAAGAAAAAAAATAGGCACAGAGTTAAGAAAATAGTTGTCATTGCAGACATCATCATGTACATAGAAAACACTACTAAATGTACCAAAGAGCTTCTTGAACTTACAAGGGAGTTTAGAAAATTCATAGAATGCAAGATTGCTCCAAAAAATTAAATATATTTTTATGTATAAGCAACATATACTTAGAAATTAAAATAAATTAAAATTAATTATAAAACAGTACCTTTAGTTTTAAGAAACATAAGCAATTCAGAAATAAATTTAAAGACATATATGTGAAACCTATCTTCAAAATCAACAAAACATTGCAGATATTCAATAAAACAGCTTAACACACTTGAAAAAGTATACATTATAAGAAGTATGCTATCAGACTACTACTATGGTATTAAACTAGAAATTTATAAGAGAAAGATTACTCAAAAATATTTGGAAAATGTCCAAATATTTGTAGATTAAACAACAGTCCAAAATAATTCATGGGTCAAAGAAAAGCCTTGGGAGAAATTTAAAAATATTTTGAAGTAAATGAAAATGAAAATACAACCTTTCAAAATTTATGGAAAATAGTAAAAGAAGTGCTTAGAGGAAAACTTATAGCATTAAATGCATACATTAATAATAAGGTTATTATTAATAATAAAAACCAGTTCATAAATCAACAAAAATAAAATACTTGAGAAAATCAACAAAGTCAAAAGTTGGTTCTTTGAAAAAATCGATATAATTGATAATTTCTAGCTATACTAATTAAGAAAAAGAGAGAATATATAAATTATTAATATTAGAAATGAAAAAGGTACCATCACTACGGATCCCACAGACATTAAAAGGAAATAAAGAAATATTATTAACAATTCTATGCTCACATATTGATAAAGATGAAATGCACCAATTCTTCAAAAGACACAACATATCAAAACTCACAGAAAAGAGAAACAGAAAACCTGAATAGCCCTGTATCTATTAAATAAATTGAATAAATAATTAACAACCTTCCAGAACAGATCAACAAGCTCAAAAGGCTTCACTGGTGAATTCTATGAAATATTTAAAAAAAGATACCAATTTTGTTCAGTGTGTTCCACAAAATAGAAGCAGAGGGAACACTTCCTAAATCATTATATAAAGTTAATACAAGAAACTTTTAATATAAGAATTACAGCCAATACCTTTCATGAACACAAATGCAAAATTCTTCAGTAAAATCTTAGGAACTTAAATCCACAATGTATAAAAATAATTATATACCATGAACAAGTGGAATTTACTCCAGCTATGGAATATTGTTAATGGATCAATCAACTTCACCTATCTCATCAAGAGGATAAAAAAGAAAGGTGATATGATCTTAGTTGCAGGAAAATCATTTGAAAAATCAATCCCCCATTCATGATTAAAGCTCTCAGCAAACGAAGACAGGAAACTCCTCAACTCGATAATGAACATCTATGAATAATCTAACAGCTAATATTATATTTATTGGTGAGAAATTTGGTGCTTTTCCTCTGAGATTGAGAACAAGGTAACATTGTGCTCTTACCTCTCCTGTTCAACATCATACTGGAAGGCAATAAGACAACAAAAGCAAATAAAAGGTGCACAGATTGAGAAGGCAGAAATAAAACTCTTTGTTTGCAGGTGACATGACTGTACATGTAGAAAACTCCAAAAAATGGACTAAAATATTTGCCTGAAACTAATAAGAGATTATAACTAGGATGCAGGATACATGGCTAATATGTAGAAGTCAGTTCTTTCTTATACACAGCAATGAGCAATTTACATTTGAAATTAAAAACATAGCATTTACATTAGTGCCAAGAAAATAAAATATGTATAAATCTAATAAATTATGTATTATGAGTAAATTCAACATTGTCACGATATAGTTTTTGATCTGCAGATTCAATGCAATCACAATCAAAATCCTAGCAAGTTACTTTGTGGATATGGGCAAAGTTAATAAAAATTTTTTATAGAAAGGAAAGAGACCCAGAATAGCCAATGTATGTTTGAAGAACAAACTTGGAGGACTTACACTATCTGACATCAAGACTTATAAAACTGTAGTATTCAAGACAGGGTAATATTGGTAAAGGAGCAGACAAACAGACCAATGGAACAGAAAAGAGTCCAAAAGGACTCACACAAATATATTCAATTGACTTTTGATGAAGAAGTAAAGGCAATCCAACAGAGAAAATACAATCTTCAACAAATGGTGCTAAAACAACTGGATATTCACATGCAAAAAAAAAAAAAAAAAATGGATCTAGACAGAGACCTTGTACCCTTTACAATAATTTACTCAAAATGAATGATAAAGCGAATATCTGTGTCCCTCCAAAGTTCATATGCTAAAACCTAATACCCAATGAGATAGTATTGGGAGGTGGGGTTTGGGGAGGTGCTTAGGTCATGTAGGTGAAGTCGTCAAGAATAGGATTGATACTTTTGTACAAGAGGCTCTAGAAAGCCCCCTTGCTCCTTTCACAATGTGAAAACACCATAAGAAGGTGTTATTCATGAGGAAATGGGCTCTCCCCAGACACTGCTGGCACCAAGCTCTTGAACTTTTCAGCTTTCCAGAACTGAGAAACAAGTGTTGTTTATAAGTCACCCACTTTATGGTATTTTTATTATGGCAGCCTTAATGGACTAAGAATTAAATGAAAAACACAAAGCTATTAAACCGTAAAGATAATGCAAGAGGAAATCCTAGCAAACTTGAGTCTGGCAATGTGTTTTTAAATATAGCACTAAACGCATGATTATGAAAGAAAAATGGATAAGTTGGACTTCATTAAAATTATAAAGCTTTGCTCTGTGAAACACACACCCTGCTAACCAAAAGTAAAACATTTCATTGGTAAGCAGAATGACATAAAATTAAGAAGCAACTGCCTTAGGCCCCAGCTTGCTAATATATGCACAGATCCTCATAGACAAGAGTTTAAAGCTATGAGGGCTTGATGGAATTTCGTGGTGCCATTCTCACTGCTCTGATGTGGTTGCAAAACAAATACTGAATGCTATTTTGTCTTTTTTTTTTTTTTGTAAAAGCAAAAATCCTCCTTGGATTTCTTTCAGTTAGTGAAAACATATACTAATGTAGATCAATAAAAGAGAAGTGGCACGCAGCAAGATTTTTTTAGAAAGCAGGGGAATCCCTGTATTGCGAAGCTTGTACTTCCTATTCAGTTTTTTGAAATGTAAAACTGTTTTGAGAAACAAAAATCTATTAATAATAATTTTTTTAAAAACCCAAGAAGACAAATTGAGACCTATACCATGTTCATGGATTAGAACAGTCAGTAGTAATAAGATGGCAATAATACCAAAAACTGACCTATAAATTGAACACAATTCCAATTAAAAAACCGCATTATTTTTATAGCAATGGATAAGGCACCAAAACTTATGGAAAAATGCAAAGTACTAGATGATTCAAAAGAATTTTGAAAAAGAAGAAGATTCTAAGACTTGGCAATACATGACTTCAAGACTAACTGTAAAACTAGAGTAATCAAAACAATATTTTGGCTTATAGACAATGACACTAGGGAGAACTGTGTTCAACACCAGAACACAATATCTTTTTACCTTGAACTCAGAGTTGATGCGGATGCAGGGGTGTTCTACCAGAAGTGAAGGAAGGTAGAAGGAGCACCACTACCTACCTTGGGATGTTTTTCTTACACAGAACTAATAGGGACTGAGAAATAATAATAGAAGTAATAGAGGATTGATGACACACTCTCAGTGAACATCTGCAGCTTTGTGCTAGGTCATGAAGTCAACTTCTAACACTCTAGTAGGATTCTTACTCCTTTCCATCCATATCATTTAATAATCCCCTAAGACCTCCTTGACTCATTGGAAAAGACCCTGATGCTGGGAGGGATTGGGGCCAGGAGGAGAAAGGGATGACAGAGGATGAGATGGCTGGATGGCATCACCAACTCGATGGACATCAGTTTGAGTGAACTCGGGAGTTGGTGATGGACAGGGAAGCCTGCTGTGCTACAATTCATGGGGTCGCAAAGAGTTGGAGACGACGGAGCGACTGAACTGAACTGACTGAAGACCTCCTTATTCTCAATCAGGCCAGTTTCTGAGGAGGAGGCCCAACTCCTCCAAACTCCTTGTTACTTGGTATGCCCTGACACTTCCAACCTCACTGTGAGCATTGGGACATGGAGTAAAGCTGGACAGAGGGAAGCAATACACAGAACATGAGGTGTGATTTTCGAGACCAGCGTTTCAGATTTTGCTTGGTTTTGGTTTCTAATCTTTACAGTGTCTCATCATTAGGTCTCTTTTTCAACCTGAAAATTGAGGAACTTGGACCAAATGCCTAAGAAATCAACCCCAAGGTTCTATGGTTTTATGATTCTATGGATAATTTAAGTGACAAAGCCAAATTATAACTACTGTTGAAACTGCACAGATCACACCCCACTATCTTGGTAACCTTCTTAGCACTCCATGTAGAAGCCAGAAACAATTGTAAATTGCATCTTACCTCTCTTACTTACAATGAAAAGCTGTTCTATGATTATGAAGATTCCATGGTAAACAATTATGTTTTCTCAGTTGGTCATATTTCTTTCAAAGGTATTGAAGGGGTAATTCTTTTAAATGGTGACATTTCAAGGTCAACGTTTTCTGTGCTAATTCATTATTCTTGTATCATTTCATATTCTTCACAGACTCTTATTCATTATCTAATTATATCCTCATATTAAAAACGCCAGAGGCACAGGGCTAACATTTTTTAATCCTTATTCGACACAGTCATTCATGAAATTTATACTAATGAACTGACCCTGGAACTTGCATTCGGCTATTTAGAATGTACTGTTGTTGAAGGCAAGTATTTTTTTTTTTTTTTTTTGGAGGGAGAGGAGTTCTGTTTTATTCACTGATGTTTCCACAGTGCCTAAAACAGTGCCTGACTCACAGCAAACTTAACACACATTTGTAGAAGGAATAAACGAATAAACAAATCTGATTAGTGATCGAACAAGGGTCTAGTAATTCTCCAATCCCTCAACCCTTGTTCCTTTAGTACTGACAGGAGTTATTCTTTGTCCTCATGCTTCCCGCCAATTTTCCTATCTATTCTGGATGCAACTGTCTTGAGGTACGTGGAGGCAAGGCCAGGGAGTTCTCTTCACTGAGGGGGAACCGGAACTCCCACCGTCACAGTGATGGAGAAGGGAAAAGAGAGGCCTCTATGGGGGACTCCTCTTTGAGAGACTAAAGCTGACGCCACCTCCCCCCTCTCCTCGCCCCAGCCTCTCCGAGTTCACCAAGGATATCAGAAAAGGGTCCAAATGGGTCCCTCCGTCCCAAACGTGCTCGTCTCACTCTGCTTCTGGTGGCGGAGAAGGCAGGGATTCTTTAAAGGGGCCCCCACAGTCCCAAGCCCGATGGCTGGGGTTTGGCCTGCGCTCTGAGGCTGCTACCCTCGCGGTCCCCGCCGGACGGCGGCTGCGGAAGGCGGGGCGGCCGCGCCCCCCTCCAGGACCCTGTGGCTGGCCCGCGCCAGCCCCGCCTCCGCCGCCGCCCGGGCCGCCGTTCGGGCGGGGCTTGTGGGGGGCGAGGGGCGGGGCCTGCGGAGGGCTCCCACCCCCCTGCTCCTTCTCCAGAGGACCTGGGGTCCTCAAGTCCCTGAGCGGTGGCAGCGGCGACTGCGGGTGCATCGTTTCCGCGCCCAGGTAAGAGAGCCGTTTCCCCACCTCTGATTCAGTATAAACGTGCTTCTCCCTTCTCCTGCCTCGCCCACCGCGTGGAGGGAGGAGAAGGAGCCCAGGCAAGGAACGGGGATGGGAAGGGATTTGTCTCATCCCGTGTCTTGGGAGCAGGCACAGGTTGGTCGAACTGTCTCCCACCTGGCGGCAGCTTCAGGCCCGGCCTCTCTAGGTGTAACTACTACGCAGCAGGGGACCAGGGCTGTACCTGGGCTCTGGATTTGGAGAAGGGTGTGTGACCTTGGTAGGTACCACTTTGAAGCGCACGGGAACTTATATCGGGTTAGGATACTTGTATTTAAAGCTAATATTACCTGAGCTGGGGAAAGATAGAGAATGAATTATACTGGGGTAAAAGAGAATTTCGAAGTAGAGGTTTTTTGTTTAGGTTTTCTTTTGTTTTTGGTCCATCGAACTGCAGAGAACTGCACACTGACGGATGAGTAAGTTAAAGAAAGCTTGTTAATTCGAAATCATTTTCCCTGTAATTGTCCCAGCCACAGCTGGAAGAGAAAGATTGACGAATGTTTATAGTTTTAGGAAAATGAAAAATTAATATCTGGTCTCGATGGAGGGCGAGATACGAAAAAATGAGTCTGGATGAGCTTGAACGTCTACATAGTCTTTCTTTTTAAGAGATGGGAGTGGGAGCCAGCATCTACAGTCCACCAGTTTTTTTCTTTTTCTTCTTAAAAGGCATTTTGGGGGCTGCAGTGTTTGCTGTCTTCCTTCCCCAACTTTGTCTTTTGTTTAAGGATGAAAATTTAAAGAAAGAGTGTTTGAGAGGAGCCAGGAGTGGGGATGTGTGTGTTTGGGTGTGTGTAGGGAGGAGGGGATAGTAAAATGGATGGGGTCAGAAAAAAAATCCTTGAAAACTGGAAATGGATGTAAATACTGCCTGGCATCAGGGTTTAGGGATTTTGTCAGAAAATTAAAAAGCTTTCATTAGCTACAAGCCCGTTTGAAACAGTTGCTGGGTGCCATCAGCTGGAAGCCCTTAGCATAATGATTTCAGGACATAGACCCTTTATTACTGACTCAGTGTGAAGGGTTTTTGTTTAAATGCACACACAAGCATGCACAGGCGTATGTGGTACACACCACAAACACACACACATAAACACATTCGCACGTATAATATATACCTAATTTTGCAAAAGAGAGTAGTACTTAAAAGACGAGTCTTAAAATGTTTATCCTTGAAGGTTTGGGGATTATGGTATGAATCAAATTTGTACTGCAGAACAAATAAATATATGTTGTTGGGTAGTATATAAGTTTGGATGTGAGGCAAAGGGATTAATGAATATTGGTAAGGTATTAAATGTCAAAAATATGATTTATTTTGAAATGATTGGTCTGGGAGAGGAAATGACTGCTAACTGAAATTGAGGTTTGCAGCCGCAGTGAGGCGATGGAGAACAAAGCCTTTTATGTGAGCCATGTTATGCAAAACGTCCCATGCTTTAGCGGCAGGTACCAGCCCAGTATAACGCATGGCTCTGTAACCCTGTCATTTCACTGTGGGCAATTATAATTTTTTTGGCAATGAAAACAGATTAAATAAATAAAAGCTTTTTAAAGTGCCCAAGAGGAAGATTATAGCCTTTCACTTGAATGTGACACAAAACACCCATTTAGCTGGTCAGTTGCTACGTATTTTGGTAGAAATCTTTATGTCTCTGTAAAAATATCATGGGTGTTTCAATCACCCCCTCTTCATGCACAGAAACATTTCCTTCCCAAGAAAAGGTGAAATGCATTTTTCTCTTTCAATAAAAAGTATTGTTGTGTGTATTTTAAGATTGATTTCCTGATAAATTTATCTGATTATCATACCTATATATCTGGAATCCACTATTTGCATTGAGCAGAGCTATTGTGCCATTTAGATCAGTGGTACATGCTGTTTGCCTGTGCTTTATTTAATTTCCATTTTTAGTATTTCATAATATGCTACAGTATTATTTAATTTCCTAAAGGTTTTTTTTTCCCCATAAGCAGAAAATTGCTTAACATACATCTGTAGATCTGAGCAATTAAAAATTGAGCTTCCTTAAAAAAAAATTTTTTATACATGAATGTCCATTTTCTCTGTTTTTCTCCTCTTTTCCTTACCTCCATCAAATAACCTGTTTATCGTGACTCTATCTATGCTCCTTTAAGCTTCTAGTTCTGTCTAGATTGTCAAGAGCAGAGCAGCTTTCTTAGGAATTTCGAATTTAGGATGTGTTCATTCTCTGTAGCAACTCTCCTAGGATGACGTGTTTACAGCACCTTCTCAGGGAGGAGAAGGAGAAAGAATGTGCTGACAGAGCCTGACCCAGTGAAACTGGCACAGCCATTACCTCATCCTAGTAGCTACTTCAAACTCATTGAGAGAGCAAGCACCCTCTCAGTGGAAACCAAACACCAGCAGCACACCCTCCTAATGCAGAAGCCTTTCGCTTCCCACAGCAGCCTTACTCTGTTGCTCTGCTAAGGTTAAAGGGATATTTCCTCTTTTACATATTTCTTTTCAAAGATCTTGAATTTGGTCGTAAACATGCTGCCAGAAATGAAACCTGGCACAGCATCCCCTAAACCTGAAAGAATAATTTCATTCCTTTGCCACTTTTGGCTTAAAATCAATTTGCAGATTTTCTAAACACATCAGAAGGGAAAAGGAAGAAGAATGCTTATTGGCATATATTTGCATGTTTTCTTATGATACACATTTTTTGGTAAAATTTTACTAGCATCTAGATAGCAGACTGGATTGCTATGCTTTTGAAAAATGGAGTTGTGCTCTTGGACTTTAAAATGCAATAGTTACAACGTTTGCTCAGATGCACATGACCGTATGTACATCCTTAAATATTCATTGATGTCCCCATAAGATTGAGCGTATGAAACCAACTTGGAGATTTTAGTATTCAAGTTGATCGCTTTGGTTAATGAATTCCTTTCAATGCTTAATTTCCTCTTGATAGATTAAGATGAAGAATCTAAAATAACAGTTACAGTGGATAATAACACTACCCCCAGAACAATGTCATATTCCTTAATCCTAAACGCATTCCTTTAGGTAAGTTATTAGTAATGCATTAGTGAATGTTACTAAAGATAATTTTCTGAAACAATTATAAACTCTTAGTCTCTGGTATATCAGGTAAAGATGTCATTAAGCTCTTTGAGTCATGTCTGATTCTCTCAGATATGTCTGTCCTTTTGTACTTCAGTTCTTTCTACGCCTTTCTTAATTTGATCTGCTCAATCTAAGCCTTCTTAAGTGTGAGCAGTATTTTGATCATTTCGCTGATTTTTTTCCTCTCCTTTTATTCTGTTCTTTGTAATCTTCTGTTTGAATGTTAGTCTTCTCCAGGCATTTTGTCTTCAATACTGTTACTCTTATTACAAACAGCCTTTACTCTTTATTTCCATTCCGTTCAGTCGCTCAGTCGTGTCTGACTCTTTGAGACCCCGTGGACCACAGCACACCAGGCTTCCCTGTCCATCACCAACTCCTGGAGCTTGCTCAAACTCATGTCCAGTGAGTCGGTGATGCCATTCAACCATCTCATCTTCTGTTGTCCCTTTCTCCTCCTGTCTTCAATCATTCCCAGCAACAGGGTCTTTTCCAGTGAATCAGTTCTTCGAGTCAGGTGGCCAAAGTATTGGAGTTTCAGCTTCAGCATCAGTTATGTATTTTGTTATGTGTCTATTATATTTCTACTGGATGCAGAATATCTTCCTGGGGACTAAGTGTAGAGACACAAAAAGTGCTACAGGGCTCCTGGCTTTAAGAAATCTTCAAATAAAGTTAGAGGAATTTGTTTCTTTTGTAATGGGGTATAACTAAAAAAATAACATTTAAATGAGCAGTTATTGTATTTCAGATATGGGACACAAGGGGCTGCACACGGAGACAGTAGTGTCCCAAACCTCAAAGCCAATTTTTCGTGTATCAGTATGTAAATGTCCTAATGTAGACCCTGTATACCTAACCTCCTTTTTTCATATATGTATTTTCTCTATATAATTATATATAGAAGGAGAAGGAAATGGCAACCTGCTTCAGTATTCTTGCCTGGGAAATCCAATGGACAGAGAATCCTGGGGGACTACAATCCACCACATCGCAAGAGTCAGACATGACTTACCCACTAAACAACAACTATATAATTGTATAAATATTTGTATATATATAAACTGGGGCTTCCCTGATGGCTCAGTGTTAAAGAATCCGCCTGCCTAATGCAGGAGACACAGGTTCAATCCCTGGGTTGGGAAGATGCCCTGGAGAAGGAAAAGGTAACCCACTCCAGTATTCTTGCCTGGAGAATTCCATGGACAGAGGAGCCTGTTATTAATAGGCCTTTTAGAGAAAATAATTAAGCTTCTAAGATCACAAAGCTGGACTTCTTTCTTGCTTTCTTTTTTTTCTTCCTTTCCTCTTTACCCATTTTCCTTCCTTCCTTTCTTCTTTATTTCCTTTGCTCTTTGCTTTCAATTTGTATTGGCCAAAAACAAAAACAAACAAACAAACAAAAAAAACACCAATTTTTAGAAAAGAGAACCTGCCGTTTTTATTGTAATTTATTTTCCATTATATCTATATTTCTCATTTAACATACACCTTTATGCCAACTTCTCAGGGCTTCATCACTGTCTTGGTCCTTCCTTTGATCTTGACTTATACATACTCTGGCCTTGAACAAACTTTTCCTTGTATACCAGTCTTTGATCCTGTTTCCTTTCTCTGGAAAGCCTTTCTGAATCAGGAAGAAAAGTTACTGCCTTGTGTCTTCCCATTATTTGTATGCAAGCTGACCCAGATTCCCTTATCTTATAGACAGTTGCTTATCCCAGCTGTGTTCTTACCAGCCTTCTTCAAATGACTTGAAAAAGGTAAACGTGGTGTAGCTGTATAACCCACTGCTTTCAAATGAAGATTTTGATTAGCTAACTATATTTTGTTATTTTATTCACCTGACATCAAATAAAATGGAAACTAATTATTAAAGTCAACTGGGCTTTCCTGGTGTCTCAGAATCTGCCTGCCAATACATGAGATGTGGATTTGATCCCTGAGTCAAGAAGGACCCCTGGAGGAGGAAATGGCAACCCACTCCAGTATTCTTGCTTGAGAGATCCCATGGACAGAGGAGCCTGGTGGGCTACAGTCCATGGGTCGCAAGAGTCAGACATAATTTAGTGATAGAGCATGCACCCACAGTAAAGTCATTATCTGTCAGGCAGTCCACTGTCTTCATTTTATGCTAGCTAACTACACTGATGTTCCCTTAAGTTGAACTGAGTTAATTTAATTTTAAATAAAATATCGCTAGTTACATTGCTGTGTACAGCGTTATCATTAGCCATCTTGAATCCATCTCTCCGTGATCATAAAATATAGTGCTTGAATGTCCATTAGTATATTTCATTGATTAACGATCTAGATCTCCTATATTTAAAGCAGACTTGTGAGTAAATATACAAACTTGCTCGTTTAGTTTGAGATAGAATATTCATACTGATAGAACCTTTTATATTGCATTAAAGTATTAATGGGTTTATTGTTGCCCATGTTGTATTGTTGTAACAGTTGCAACAACACTGTATTATCTTGCTAATGGACAACAGTGAAATTATATAATGGTATGAGAAAATGTTTCCTAGTTTTATTGACTAGGAAGCATCACAATTAAATAATTCTCAGCTTTGAAATTGTATTACTTTGTTTGGGTATTGTGCCTCTCAAAGTTGTAATATAGTCTTTCCTTTAAACTGTGTTTTTGAACAAAACAGTATTTTAAACAGTAAGCTCCCTGTTTTTCTGGCGTTTATGAGACCACATTCCTTTGGCCCACTTTGAAAACAAGCAAAAAAAAAGTTTTTAAGATCAGTAGTGCATTCTTTTTATGTTAGTGTCATCTAGTATAGCTAGGAAAAGATCTGATTCTATAATTTACTACACATACTTATTATATCATTTGAATGAAGAACTGCAATCTGTGGCATACAAATCTTTGCTATATGGAGTCATAATACCTGTAACCACCTATTAGTCCCCTTTGTGTTTTCCAGAGGGCTATCATAGTGATATTTGTGTTTGTGTATGTAATAATCACAGGATTGTTGTTCAGTTACTAAGTCACGTCCAACTCTTTGCAACCATGGACTGCAGCACGCCAGGCTTCCCTGTCCTTCACTTTCTCCGGAGTTTGCTCAAACTCATGTCTATTGAGTTGGTGATGCCATCCAACCATCCCATCCTCTGTCACCCCCTTCTCTTTCTGCTCTCAATCTTTCCTAGCATCAGGGTCTTTTCCAATGAAAAGACCTGATGGCTCTTCTCATCAGGTAGCCAAAGTATTGGAGCTTCAGCTTCAGCATCAGTCCTTCCAATGACTATTCAGGACTGTTTTTCTTTAGGATTGACTGATTTGATCTCCTTGCAGACCAAGGGACCCTCAAGAGTCTTCTCCAGCACCACAGTTTGAAAGCATCAGCCTTCTTTATGGTCCAACATTCACATTTGTATATGAAGAATTGATGCTTTTGAACTGTGGTGTTGGAGAAGACTCTTGAGAGTCTCTTGGACTGCAAGGAGATCCAACCAGTCCATTCTAAAGGAGATCAGCCCTGGGATTTCTTTGGAGGGAATGATGCTGAAGCTGAAACTCCAGTACTTTGGCCACCTCATGCGAAGAGTTGACTCATTGGAAAAGACCCTGATGCTGGGAGGGATTGGGGGCAGGAGGAGAAGGGGACGACTGAGGATGAGATGGCTGGATGGCATCACGGACTCGATGGACGTGAGTCTGAGTGAACTCTGGGAGTTGGTGATGGACAGGGAGGCCTGGAGTGCTGTGATTCATGGGGTCGCAAAGAGTCGGACACAACTGAGCGACTGAACTGAACTGAACTGGAAAAACCATAGCTTTGACTATATGGACCTCTGTCATGAAAGTGATATCTCTACTTTTTAATACACTGTCTAGCTTTGCCATAGCTTTCCTTCCAAGGAGCAAGTGTCTTTTAATTTAATGGCTACAGTCACCATCTGCAGTGATTTTTGGAGCCCCCCAAAATAAACTCTATCACTGCTTCCACTTTTTCCCCAGCTGTTTGCCATGAGGTGATGGGATCAGATGCCTAATCTTATTTTTTGAATGTTGAGTTTAAACCAGCTTTTTCACTGTCCTCTTTTCACCCTCATTAAGAAACTTTTTAGTTCCCTTTGTTTTCTGCCATTGGAGTGGTATCATCTGCATATCTGATATTTCTCTGGGAAATCTTGATTCTGGGCTTGTGATTCATCCAGACTGGCATTTCACATGAAGCACTTTGTATATTGTCACCCTACTTATTTAACTTCTATACAGAGTACATCATGAGAAACCCTGGGCTGGAAGAAGGACAAGCTGGAATCAAGATTGCCAGGAGAAATATCAATCACCTCAGATATGCAGATGCCAGATCCTCTTGATGAAAGTGGAAGAGGAGAGTGAAAAAGTTGGCTTAAAGCTTAACATTCAGGAAACTAAGATCATGGCATCTGGTCCCATCACTTCATGGCAAATAGATGGGAAAACAGTGGAAACAGTGGCTGACTTTATTTTTCTGGGCTCCAAAATCACTGCAGATGGTGATTCCAGCCATGAAATTAAAAGATGCTTACTCCTTGGAAGGAAAGTTATGACCAACCTAGACAGCACATTAAAAAGCAGAGACATTACTTTGTCAACAAAGGTCTGTCTAGTCAAGGCTATGGTTTTTCCACTAGTCAGGTATGGATGTGAGAGTTGTGATCAGATGCCTAATCTTATTTTTTGAATGTTGAGTTTAAACCAGCTTTTTCACTGTCCTCTTTTCACCCTCATTAAGAAACTTTTTAGTTCCTCTTTGTTTTCTGCCATTGGAGTGGTATCATCTGCATATCTGATATTTCTCTGGGAAATCTTGATTCTGGGCTTGTGATTCATCCAGACTGGCATTTCACATGAAGCACTTTGTATATTGTCACCCTACTTATTTAACTTCTATACAGAGTACATCATGAGAAACCCTGGGCTGGAAGAAGGACAAGCTGGAATCAAGATTGCCAGGAGAAATATCAATCACCTCAGATATGCAGATGCCAGATCCTCTTGATGAAAGTGGAAGAGGAGAGTGAAAAAGTTGGCTTAAAGCTTAACATTCAGGAAACTAAGATCATGGCATCTGGTCCCATCACTTCATGGCAAATAGATGGGAAAACAGTGGAAACAGTGGCTGACTTTATTTTTCTGGGCTCCAAAATCACTGCAGATGGTGATTCCAGCCATGAAATTAAAAGATGCTTACTCCTTGGAAGGAAAGTTATGACCAACCTAGACAGCACATTAAAAAGCAGAGACATTACTTTGTCAACAAAGGTCTGTCTAGTCAAGGCTATGGTTTTTCCACTAGTCAGGTATGGATGTGAGAGTTGGACTATAAGAAAACCTGAACGCAGAAGAATTGATGGTTTTGAACTGTGGTGTTGGAGAAGACTCTTGAGAATTCCTTCAACTGCAAGTAGATCCAACCAGTCCATTCTAAAGGAGATGAGCCCTGGGTGTTCATTGGAAGGACTGATGTTGAAGCTGAAACTTCAATATTTTGACCACCTAGTATGAAGAGCTGACTCATTTGAAAAGATCCTGATGTTAGGAAAGATTGAAGGCAGGAGGAGAAGGGGACGACAGAGGATGAGATGGTTGGATGGCATGACTGACTCAATGGACATGAGTTTGGGTGGACTCCAGGAGTTGGTGATGGACAGGGAGGCCTGGCATGCTGCGGTTCATGGGGTCACAAAGAATTGGACACAGCTGAGCGACTGAACTGACTGACTGACTCTGCATGGAAGTTAAATAAGGAGACAAGATATAGCCTTGATGTACTCCTTTCCCAATTTAGAACCAGCTCATTGTCCCATGTCTAGTTCTAACTGTTGCTTCTTGACCTGCATACAGGTTTCTCAGGAGACAGGTAAGGTGGTCTGGTATTCCCATCTCTTTAAGAATTTTCCACAGTTTGTTGTGTCCATGCAGTCAAAGGCTTTCAAGTAATCAATGAAGCAGAAGTAAATGTTTTTCTGGGATTCTTTTGCTTTTTCTGTGATCCAAAGGATATTGGGCACTTTGATCTCTGGTTCCTCTGCCTTTTCTAAATCCAGCTTGTACATTTATTTGGAAGTTCTCAGTTCATGTACTGCTGATAGCCTTATATTAGCATTTATATATACCATTTTTTCTTAATTGAGATAAATTGTTATACAGTTGATTTATAAAAAGTTGAAAATAGTACTTTGATGTTCACATGAGAATTTTGATTTTAAATACACTTTTATAGGAAAAACAATGGTATATGTTTTCATTCATAAAATTAAATGAATTTCAAATAATTACTATATTTTTATGTTTTGAGAGTATGATCCAAATTCCATTGTCCATTATTGAATTGAAATGATAAAGCTAAATCTGGTGCTCAATATCAAAGCATCTCCATGTTGATAAAGTATCCTAAATTGAAATACTGGTCACTTAAATTTATCTTTTAGGAAGTGCTTATGACATTGCTATTGCATGGAAAAAGGAGATTTTCTTCTTTTTAAAGAGGAGAAACCAGTATTGATGGAACTTTAGAAATTTTACTTCTGAGAAAGCACCAAGCATCCTACTGGAAGCTACATCTCTTATGAAACCATGAAATGGGTATGATCTAGGGTTTATTTAAATGGGTTTGGCCATTGCATCTCAAACTAAAGCTTGCCTCATTCATAATTGTATGATATAAACTATTATAGACTATTAATTGGTCTTTGGTGAAATTGACATTTTGTGGATTTTTTAAAAGTGCTTATCACTTTTAGACTCAGTCATAAGTTCCATGATTAGGGGGTGTGGTTTTAGTTTATTTTGAATAGAACCATATTAAATGAAGGTGGTCCATATCAAAATTGTAATTTATTAAACTTTATACAATCTAGGACAGTCTCACTGCCCTATTTCAACCCTTTCTGAAAGACCTCCATCAGGTTTTGGGAAAAGAATCCTAATTTTTCTATTAAAAACTGATATTGATTTCTATTAAAAAACTGATTTTGAGCAAACCTATTTTTAATGAAATCCTTTCCTTTTGCTTAATATGTTTATAGTCTATATAACAGAGTGACTTTTTGTAACTCTGTTAATTAGTGTCTTAGAAGGATTCTGTGCTTGTACAAATGGAAACATAAAGTGTATTTTCTGTGCCTCTGCCCTGTAGCATCCGTTCTTAAGATTTGTGAAGTATGTATAAGTTAGGAGCAAATGGTGTGAGCCTCTGATGTGCGTGTAAGGAAACTGGGACAGGGAGTGGTTAAATGACTTTCTTGAGATTCTGAGTGGCGGAGCCAGGCCTAAAATTGTTATTTAGGTCAGACTCAGCTCTTGGTAAGGAGTTGCCCATGAGAGCCATCTCACTCTGACTCTTCTTCCAATTTAATTTATATTCGTGTTCTCTGACCTAAGGGTGGGGTGATCTGCCTGTCATACCTTCCCCACTTTCTGACTCAACTGTGACTTTCATATGAATATAAAAGGAGAGTCTCAGCATTTTAAGGCCATTCCAATGAGCTCTGTGCCAGCTCCACTACTGAACGTGGTGAGACTAAACCTGGTCCAGGAAACACTGACCAGGCTGCTGCTCCAGGTTCATTCCTGTGGTTTGGATCTCTTAGGACAGACATGTAAACTCTCTGGGGATGTGTGCCCAGACTCAAGCTACTTGAAAAGCCAAGGAGCTTTACTCTGAACTGGAACAATCCATACTGATGCCTCCAGGTTGATGAAGTTTGTGTTTAAACTTGACTCTGTGTACAAGAGAAATCTAACAAAAATAGCCAGGTGGAAGCTTCTTTCTGACCTGTAGCACTATGAAATTTTCTCAGAAATAGCTTTCCTTTTGTGTCTCCCCAGCTTTAACATTTTTAGCTAAAAGGAAGTGAGCTAGAAAGGCTGTGGCCTCTATGTCTGTCTGCTTCCCTCTTGACTTTCCTGCTCTTGTATGTTTTGCTCTTTCTCTGCCTCTAGTGCTCCATGCCTCTTGTTTCTTTGCCTCATCCAAGGAGACAGCAAATTAAATAAGAATTAGGTATTTCCATCATTACTGTGTTCAGTAGAGCTTCACCTGTACCCATACTGCTTAGGCATCGTAGAGTCTTAAGTTGACAAATATTTGAAAGCATTTTGGGCAAATTGGAAGAAAGAAATTGAGCAGAAACCATGCTTAAATATTTAAAGAGAAATATATTCCTAGTCAGTGAAAACTGAAACAATACCATTATTTAGGGAGTGAAGGAATTCTAATGTCCTCCTTCTGTTAGAGAATGTTATATGCTGCTGCTGCTGCTAAGTCACTTCAGTCGTGTCCAACCCTGTGCGACCCCATAGACAGCAGCCCACCAGGCTCCCCCATTCCTGGAATTCTCCAGCAAGAACACTGGAGTGGGTTGCCATTTCCTTCTCCAATGCATGAAAGTGAAAAGTGAAAGTGAAGTCACTCAGTCATGTCCAACTCTTTGCGACCCCATGGACTGCAGCCCACCAGGCTCCTCCATCCATGGGATTTTCCAGGCAAGAGTACTAGAGTGGGGTGCCATCGCCTTCTCCAAGAGAATGTTATATAGTATGTCCTAATTCTCTAAATGGATATATTTAATCATTAATCAAAATTGTAGTTACTGTTTTATCATTGAATGAATGGAACAAAATTCCTTAAAATATTTTCCATGACCATTTGAGATAGAATGGGCTGTGCATATTAGTTTCTCCTGAATATCTTTATTTTGAGCCATAAATCTAGAAAAAACCATCTTATTTGCACATAAGTAATTCATACCCATGAAAGCAAATCTTTTGAAATAAGTTATACTGTCCTCTTCTTCTTAGATGTGATTTACTGAATTTGACCAATCTGAAAATGTAAATGATCCATAAAGAGTTAAAATAATATTGTAGTAAATGATGTTCTTAGGAATAATTCATTTTTAACTTTTGTATTATGAATAATCTATACATGCTATTTTACAGGCAACACATATTTGTAAACTTGCTCATGCACAAGGATGTTATTAATCACTGTACTTGAAAATTATAGCTTATTATTTTTTTAAATTGCCAGACTCACTGAAATGTAAAAAATTCTTGTACAGATATTCTTTTTTATGAAAAGAAACTTAGTGTTTATCTTGAAGATTTTTTTATTTCTAAATAGGAGAAAAATTATTTAAAAATTTCACAGTCACCAAATTTTAACATTTTTAAACACTACAGGACAAATAGATATTCTCTTTTTCTTCCATTTAAATATCAGTCTAGTGTGCCCAACATATTTCAAATATCATGGTTCATAAATCATTTATTTAACAAATGGTTGTTGGATCCAAACATGCAGCAGGAACTTTTCTGAATATGTAGGGTATTGGGACAAACCATACAGATCCCTACCTTCATGAGCCTATATTCTAATAGTGGGAGACAGAAATTAACTTGTAAACAAATAAATGATTAAGCATTTCAGACATAAAAAATTACTGTAAGAAGTGGAAAACAAAAACATACGATAGAGCTTGTCTCGGATGGGATAGGCTGCTCTTGGAGACATGAATAATGAAAAGTAGCCAAGCAAACATATTTCGGGAAAAAGTTTTTAGGCAGAGGGAACAGAAAAAACAATGGCATTAAGATCAGGAAGAAACCTGGCATATTTGAGAAACAAATACAAAGCCAGTGGCACTAGAGTCTCATGGCCATGGTAGATGGTAGTGGGACAGGAAATCAGAGCAGAAGGCAGATTTCAGGCCTTGTGGGGTCTCTTGACCATGATAAAGGGTTTGACTTTTATTTAACTGGGAGTGCATTCTAATTTTTAAGGTAGTAGAAGCAATTCTTTTTGAGAATCTCATAAGAGTTTTCACAGATTAATTATGTCTTCTAAATCCCTGTAGATACATCTGTAACATTCACTGATGCCTTAAATAACAAGAGAAAAATAATTTAGAAAATTAGAAATCAATGATAGAGACAAGATTAGACTTCCATTGATATAGTCTAATAAAATGTTCTAAACATAGGTAACCTAAGCTGTGTCATTTTCTTGAGATACTGGAGTATTACCTGTAATTTTAACCCTTGCAGCCATTTTGGATCTGAAATTAAGTTTTTTGTTTTTTTTAAAAATCTAAACAGAAAATCCATGTTTGAGAAAAGTAGTCACAAACATCATTGCAGTTTCAATATGAGCATGTTCTTTGACTATTTCCCCATAGCAGCTTTAGTTATAAATAAGATCAGGTACCAAGCAACAACCAATATGGTATCAGAATTTATAAATGAATTAAATAACCTAATTACACATATTTTACTTCTTACAGGTTAATGACCTAAATGCCCTGAAATTCAGTAAGTGAACTAATCCAATTTCGTGATGATCTTGAATCACCTTTGAGATTAATGATTAGTGTGCCTCTTCATGTTATATTGCTTATGCTAAAATACTTAAATGTGCTTTTCAAATATTTCTAGAACAAGTGTAATGCTCTACTGAACTTAATATTAAACACAGTGTACCAGACTTTTGATTGATTATACTTTTGGCATATCAGGGCTCTTTTTTCCTAGACATTTTCTCAATAGAAAACAAAGCTATTAAATTTTTTGTTCTTTCATGTATATTATTTATAGGGCATTTTCAAAAATCACATAATTTAGGAGAAAGTATTTTTATTTTGCAATGAAAAATTGAATTACCGTTGTTCTTCTTCAAGCTTCTTTTCTTGACTTCCATTTTGTTTTGTTTCTAGGGTTAATTAATTATGTAATGTAAATTGCTGTAACATGGAGCATTAGCTAAAATGATATTTCTATCTCCCAGACTAGCAGTTCCTCAAATTAGATACTAAATATATTAATAACAAACCAACAGATAATTCAAATATATATTAAGCTTTAAATAGTGTTCTTGGAATCTTATTTAAGCATAGTCTTTTAATATTGAGATGTTACTAAATATCAAATATAAACTGTTACTTCAAAAAACTAGCAAAAGCCTTTAATAAAAACAAGAAAGTGATTAATTTTCTTCTATATGTACAACCATGCTTATGCTGTGGAGTGTACAACATACAACATGTTGTTCTCCTCTAATTTCCACTCACTAGAGACGGAAACGGCAACCCACTCCAGTGTTCTTGCTCGGAGAATCCCAGGGATGGGGGAGCCTGGTGGGGTGCTGTCTGTGGGGTCGCACAGAGTCAGACATGACTGAAGTGACTTAGCAGCAGAAACATAAGACATAAAACTAATATCAAAAAGAATATAATGCACAATAAGATAAATGATAAAGAAGAGCATGTCTCGTAAGTGCTATGTAAATTTAGAGGAGAGAAATATATCACCATGTGCAGAAGCTAAAGATTTTATGTGGGAAGTGAAGGATGTAGCGTGGGGCTGCTTATATGGCTGGGTTTAGAAAATACCCAGGTTTTAGGATAATAGCGAAGCAATGGCACCCCACTCCAGTACTCTTGCCTGGAGAATCCCATGGACAGAGAAGCCTGGTGGGCTGCAGTCCATGGGGTCGCGAAGAGTCGGATACGACTGAGCGACTTCACTTTCCCTTTTCCCTTTCATGCATTGGAGAAGGAAATGGCAGCCCAGTGTTCTTGCCTGGAGAATCCCAGGGATGGCAGAGCCTGGTGGGCTGCCGTCTATGGGGTCGCACAGAGTCGGTCACGACTGAAGCGACTTAGCAGCAGCAGCAGCAGCAGAAGCAAAGACACTGAGGTGACAAAGAGCACGGTAAACAATATTGTCTGCAGTGGGTGATTTCTTTGGGGAAAGAATAGAATGGGTAAGTGGTCTTGGATGTGTAGAGGTCCTTAAATACTAGGCTTTACTGGGATTTTGGTATTATCATAAGGGAAGACAATAGCACTCCAGTACTCTTGCTGGAAGAGCCCATGGACAGAGGAGCCTGGTAGGCTGCAGTCCACAGGGTCACTGAGAGTTGGACACGACTGAGTGACTTCACTTTCACTTTTCACTTTCATGCATTGGAGAAGGAAATGGCAACCCACTCCACTGTTCTTGCCTGGTGAATCCCAGGGACGGTGGAGCCTGGTGGGCTGCTGTCTATGGGGTCGCACAGAGTCAGACACGACTGAAGCGATTTAGCAGCAGTAACAGCATAAGGCCTTTGGAATCAGTTAAGGATTTTGACTTCGGGAGCAGAGTGAGGAATTCAACCTTTTAAGATTAGCAGGGTGAATTTGAGAGGACTTAGTAGTAGGTCGAAAATTTTTACATATGATGTGGCATAGATACACCAACCTATTTAGAGGGGGACTAAGGCGTGATTCTATACTAATTTCATTATTAGTGAAATATACAAAATATTTCAAACATTAGCAAGAGGGTCAGGTTAAAGAGTATTAACTTAGTCATAGTAAAAAGATGGGCTCATATTTTCCTAAAGCAAGTACAATTTGAATTTCTCATGCTAAAAAATCACATTATATTTATATATCAGATGTAAATGGAGACAGTCTGTAAATGGAGCACACATATTTAACCTTAAGAATATCCATTTTATTATTTTAAATGACTCTTTCAAGGTGAAAATTGCTTTTCAGTACTCTGGGGTATATTTTTCATATCATAAAGCACATCAAAAACATGAGCAAGAATACTGGAGTGGGTAGCATTTTCCTCCTCTAGGGGATCTTCCCAACCCAAGGATTGAACATTCATCTGCTGTGTCTCCTGCAATGCAGGATTATTCATCCACTGAGTCATCAAGGAAGCCTCTGTGAACAGCCACTGTAGATTTTGTAACAAACAGAATAACCATGACTTTATATTTTGTGATAAAGTATAGCTTATTATGTGATAACTCTAATAAATTGATTCAGAAAGCTTTTTCTGGAAAGAGCATGAGGAAGAGATATTAAACAGCGATAGCTGCCTTTCCCAAGTTATGATGCTGCTCAGAGATTCTTAGCCCTGTATAGAAGGTTATGTATGTGGAGAATCTGCTCGTATCAATGAGCTGAGGAGCCCTGGTTTAGGCTAAGGCATGTGTGGAAAATGCTGCTGAAAAAACTGCTGTTGACTTAGACTGGCAGTTAGGCCATTTCTGAACTCAGGTCAAAGTCCCTCTAGAAGGAGTGAAAACTAACTTTGCAATGGCACAGTTCTCTAGTGGTCAAATTTACTATCATATACCATCGTAAACTCTAGGTGTACATGTATCCACAGCACAGGATGTAGTTAAGATACAAGCAGTACTTCACATTTGGAAAAAATGTGTTATACAGTTAGTTGTAATATAACCTAATAATAGAATAAAAATGGACCCCAAATTGGAAAAATCTGTACAACTCTAATAAAAATTTCATTTCGTTTTACACTTAAATATTAATTTACTGGCTTTTATTTTGTCACCACTGAAGTTAATAAAATTGAAAAGTTAAACATTTGAAAGTATACACAGACATAATGATGACTCATCACTGAAGGTCTATAAAAGTTTCTTCTCCATTCTGAGGTTAGAAAGGATAGAAGAGAGAACAGAGAGGGGAAGTATCTGTTGAGTACTTTGTGTAACTCCCGGCTTTACTTGCATTGTTATTTCTGAGAGCCCACATTGATGCTCTGTTTTGTTTGTCATTTAGGAGACTGCAGACACTTAATTACTTAGTTTCACCACTACTTGTGATTGCTAAGGTCCACATTTATTAGTACTTACAGTCCTTTGAGGGCTTCCCCGATGGCTCAGCGGGTAAAAAGAATCCTCCTGTAATTCAGGAGGCACAGGAAACATGAGTTCAATCCCTGGGTCAGGAAGATCTTCAGGAGAAAAGAAATGACAGTCCACTCTAGTATTCTTGCCTGGGAAATCCCATGGACAGAGGAGCCTGGTGGGCTACAGTCCATGGGGTTGCAGAGTCAGACATGACTTAGCAATTAAACAACAACAACACAATGAGAATGAATGATGCAAATAATCAGAGCTGCTGGAAAGATGAGACTAAGACACAGCTTTAGGAAAAGATGGATATAACTCTACATACTTGGCAGATGTTTGTCCTTCTCAGCCAGTGTTGATTTTAAAAGGAAAGAACAATGGCTTTTGAAAAAAAATTATTTTACAATAGAAAGGCAAAAAGCATTTTATTCACTGATATATATCATACTGTGCTTTATTTCTTGTACATTAAGTTTGAAAATAAACCATCAGACTTATTGTGGAGAAAACGTTTCTCCTAAATCCTTGCAATTTCTTAGTGCTAGATGATCTTCATATATCCGTTTAAATTCTCTGAGAATGTGTTCCGCTTCAAATGTAAGTCCTTTGGAGACATGATGCTTTGGAAAGGAAGGGAAGAAGAGGGCAGAATGCCCAAAGGATTTGTTGTACCATTTTTCAAAGCAGAGGCCAGCTGTTTGGGAACTAGAATTAAAATGTAAATTATCAAAGGGGAATAATGAGAGCCATTCTTTTCAGACAATGTCCAATGCAATCACAGTGAGAAAAGGGTTCAGGGAGATTTTCTACTGTGCGAAGTCACAAATGAAAGGCTAGGAGGGAAGTGATTTACAAGGAACTAAGTGGACACAACCCACAGATTGTCTAGGACTCTGGGTAGTTGAATTAATTGAGGAACAGTACTTCAATTCTGCTGGGACTGAATCCAAATTACAAGATAACGGTGCACAGAACTGAAGAAGTCACTGCATTAGTACCATAGCAGGACTGTAAATTTAACTATAGTGCTGGCATGAGTTGCATTTCATGTGGTTTTATGAATCAAAATAGAGGTCTTTGAATACAAGGCAGTGCCACAAGGGAAAAAAAATGGGAAGATTATGCATGAGCTTGGTCAAAATTTTTGTATTCATAGTAGAACAAAAATCTATGAAAGCTCTCAAATCCAAGGATTTTCACAGATAAATTAGTTTTTATTTGTATTAATATACAAATTTAAGTACTTTGAGGAAAAGTCCAAAGGGCTACACATACTCTTGTAGGTATATGTTCATTTGAACTTGGTCTAATCCTAGTATTTGGTGTCAATCAGACATCATAGATCCGTAATGAAGAAAACAACAATCAGTGAGGAAGGAAAACTATAAATATATTGATTGAGTTTTGTACAAACTATGGAGTGAAGGAATAAAAGAACTTTTTAAAAGTTTGGGGCTTGAGGGGTCTTATACACATTTTTATAAAACATTCATCCATGATTTTGCCTTTTATATGACAATAAGGTTTATATAAGCTAATGAATAATTTCCGTACTATTGAAATAACTAAGGATTAGGTCTCAGTTAGTGCTTGAAATAATAAGAGGTTTGATTAGCCAATAAACGTTTAAAATTATGGCCTCTTCCTCCTCCCCCCACCGTCACCTAAACACACACACACACACAATATTTTATTTGGTTTGGATCCATCACTGTTACTGGTCGATTAGCTCCATTTTTAAAGCTTAGTAAACACCTGTATTCTGCCAACTCTCTATTTTGTATCTCCAGTTTGGGGCTTCTTTCTGAGAGTCAGACTCCTATACTGCACTGCCTGCTAGTGGCTCCACTTAGCATTCTGTAGGCACCTGAAACTCATCATGTTTGTAATGAAACTTATTTCAACATTCGTCCTACATTCTTTTTATAGTCTCTATTTTAGGTAATGGAACTATTCCAAATCAGAAACCAAAAGTTATCCTAGACTCCTAATGTATTTCCTAAATATTAATTTCTTTCAAATTTTTCTTTTCATCTCTATTCTCACTGAATTGATTGTCCATTTAGTTTATTGATTTTCTTGCCTCCAATCTTTTCACATTATATTCAGTCTTTAGAAGAATGAAAGTGATTTTTTTAAAACTGTGTATCTAGCCAGATCACTCTTACTGTTTAAAATCCTCCCTTTAGTGTATTTTTAACATAACTGTAAAGCTATGCAAATCTATAAGCATGGTATCTTTTCCATCTATTTTCAGCCACCGCCTGCATTTTGGCCCTCTCAGAACTACGAAACTTATTATATGTCTCCCCACAAATTACTTGCTCTATTCTTCCCATTATGTTCCCGTACCCCCCCCCCCGCCCCTCCCCGCCAAGCTCTGCCCCACGGCTATTTGTTTTCTGGACTTCCCAAGTGGTTCAGTGTAAAGAATCTCCCTAACAATGACGGAAACACAGATTCAGTCCCTGGATTGGGAAGATCCCTGGAGAAGGAAATGGCAACCCACCCCAGTATTCTTGCCTGGGAAATCCCATGGACAGAGGAACCTGGCAGGCTATAGTCCACGGGGTCGCAAAAGAGTCAGACGTAGTGACTAAACAGCAGTTGCTTTTATCTTGCAAAACCAGATCAGCTTTTGTATTTCTCTCCTGCTGGATATTTATGCATCTTGAGGAAAGGAACCGTCGTATTCATTATCATAAATTCAATACCTAGCAGTTGGCCTGGCATACACTATGCACTTGATAATTACTTGTTGAACTGAATAATGCTGGTTTATGGTTCCGTTTACCTTTTGCTATTGATCGCTTTGATTAAATGGGTGCTTGTCTGCAACACTGAGTTTCCATCCATGGAGTTAACTTTGGTCAAATACTTCAGTATACCAAGTATTTTCCTCTTTAATTTATGCTCTTAATTGCTTCTCCATCTACTCAGAGAGCAGTTACTTCATGTTTACAACCAAAACTGAGTAAAATAAAGGCTTCTTCACCTTAGATTATTGCTTTCTTAGTGGGTTCTTGTGAAAGTTCACTGTGATGGAGAACTTAATTGGCAATGATATTAGCATTTCATAAGGTGAACAAGGATACTAGTATGCTTGAAGTCTGTATTGTTTTGCTTTGTTGTTGTTGCTCAGTTGCTGTCATGTCCAACTCTTTGTGGCCCCATGGACTACACATGCCAGGCTTCCCTGTCCTTTACTATCTCCTGGAGTTTGCTCAAACTCATGTCCTTTGAGTCAGTGATGCCATCCAATCATCTCATTCTCTGTCTCCCTCTTCTCCTCCTGCCGTCAATAATCAGCATCAGGGTCTTTTCCAGTGAGTTAGCTTTTTGCATTAGGTGGCCAAAGTATTGGAGCTTCAGCATCAGTCCTTCCAATGAATATTCAGGACCGATTTCCTTTAGGATATCTGGTTTAATCTTCTTATACTCCAAGGGACTTTCAAGAATCTTCTCCAGCACCACAATTCGAAAGCATTAGTTCTTCGGCACTGTCCCCCCCCCCCCCCCCCCCCCGCCCCTCCCCGCCAAGCTCTGCCCCACGGCTATTTGTTTTCTGGACTTCCCAAGTGGTTCAGTGTAAAGAATCTCCCTAACAATGACGGAAACACAGATTCAGTCCCTGGATTGGGAAGATCCCTGGAGAAGGAAATGGCAACCCACCCCAGTATTCTTGCCTGGGAAATCCCATGGACAGAGGAACCTGGCAGGCTATAGTCCACGGGGTCGCAAAAGAGTCAGACGTAGTGACTAAACAGCAGTTGCTTTTATCTTGCAAAACCAGATCAGCTTTTGTATTTCTCTCCTGCTGGATATTTATGCATCTTGAGGAAAGGAACCGTCGTATTCATTATCATAAATTCAATACCTAGCAGTTGGCCTGGCATACACTATGCACTTGATAATTACTTGTTGAACTGAATAATGCTGGTTTATGGTTCCGTTTACCTTTTGCTATTGATCGCTTTGATTAAATGGGTGCTTGTCTGCAACACTGAGTTTCCATCCATGGAGTTAACTTTGGTCAAATACTTCAGTATACCAAGTATTTTCCTCTTTAATTTATGCTCTTAATTGCTTCTCCATCTACTCAGAGAGCAGTTACTTCATGTTTACAACCAAAACTGAGTAAAATAAAGGCTTCTTCACCTTAGATTATTGCTTTCTTAGTGGGTTCTTGTGAAAGTTCACTGTGATGGAGAACTTAATTGGCAATGATATTAGCATTTCATAAGGTGAACAAGGATACTAGTATGCTTGAAGTCTGTATTGTTTTGCTTTGTTGTTGTTGCTCAGTTGCTGTCATGTCCAACTCTTTGTGGCCCCATGGACTACACATGCCAGGCTTCCCTGTCCTTTACTATCTCCTGGAGTTTGCTCAAACTCATGTCCTTTGAGTCAGTGATGCCATCCAATCATCTCATTCTCTGTCTCCCTCTTCTCCTCCTGCCGTCAATAATCAGCATCAGGGTCTTTTCCAGTGAGTTAGCTTTTTGCATTAGGTGGCCAAAGTATTGGAGCTTCAGCATCAGTCCTTCCAATGAATATTCAGGACCGATTTCCTTTAGGATATCTGGTTTAATCTTCTTATACTCCAAGGGACTTTCAAGAATTTCTCCAGCACCACAATTCGAAAGCATTAGTTCTTCGGCACTTAGCCTTCTTTATGGTCCAGCTCTCATATCCATACATGACTACTGGAAAAAGCATAGCTTTGACTATATGGACTTTTATTGGCAAAAGTGATGTCTCTACTTTTTAATGTGCTGTCTAGGTTTGTCCTAGCTTTTCTTCCAAGAAGCAAGCAGTCACCATCCACAGTGATTTTGGAGCCCAAGATGATTTTGTTTAGGTTAACTTAATTTAATGGTAAGCAGTGATTTACCAAGAAGATTAACCATTGAAACCAACAAACTGATTGGAAATTTGGCAGTATTGTCTCAAATCAGTGATGGAAATTAGGACCTCCAACTTTTACTTTTCTTGGGGACTAAAATAGAAATTTGTATGACTTTTTCATTCAGTATTTATTTTTGCTGTATGATTAATTATGTTACTTAATCTCAGTAAGAAAATAATTTATGCCTAAATAATATACAGTAAACATATGAATACTAATTCAGTTCAGTTCAGTCACTCAGTTGTGTTCGACTCTGCGACCTCATGAATTGGAGCATGCCAGGCCTCCCTGTCCATCACCAACTCCCGGAGTTCACTCAGACTCATGTCCATCCAGTCAGTGATGCCATCCAGCCATCTTATCCTTGGTCATCCCCTTCTCCTCGTCCCCAATCCCTCCCAGCATCAGGGTCTTTTCTAATGAGTCAACTCTTTGCATGAGGTGGCCAAAGTACTGGAGTTTCAGCTTTAGCATCATTCCTTCCAAAGAAATCCCAGAGTTGATCTCCTTCAGAATGGACTGGTTGGATCTCCTTGCAGTCCAAGGGACTCTCAAGAGTCTTGTCCAACACCACAGTTCAAAAGCATCAATTCTTCTACGCTCAGCCTTCTTCACAGTCCAACTCTCACATCCATACATGACCACAGGAAAAACCATAGCCTTGACTAGACGGACCTTAGTTGGCAAAGTACTGTCTCTGCTTTTGAATATACTATCTAGGTTGGTCATAACTTTTCTTCCAAGGAGTAAGCGTCTTTTAATTTCATTTAATATTATAATTAAAAGACTTGAATTACACTTTCTTAATATCTTCTGCTTCTGTTAGATCCATACCATTTCTGTCCTTTATCGAGCCCATCTTTGCATGAAATATTCCCTTGGTATCTCTGATTTTCTTGAAGAGATCTCTAGTCTTTCCCATTCTGTTCTTTTCCTCTATTTCTTTGATCGTTGAAGAAGGCTTTCTTATCTCTTCTTGCTATTCTTTGGAACTCTGCATTCAGATGCTTATATTTTTCCTTTTCTCCTTTGCTTTTTGCCTCTCTTCTTTTCACAGCTATTTGTAAGGCCTCCCCAGACAGAGTCGGACACGACTGAGCAACTGAACTGAACTGAACTGAATTACACCTGCATTGCACTGTCAGGTCAAGTATAAGTATACGTTCCAGTTAAATCCAGCCAGTCCGTATTATGTATAAGGAGACAGAGCTTTTGGTCTAAAATTTGAACTTGAATTGGGTTGCTAACCTGAATTGAAATCTTTGGTAAATTTTTGGTTGCAACTTAATAAGATTACTTTTAAGTAGTTAGAGGGAAAATGAAAATTAGAGTATAATTTAGATTCCATTACACTGACTTCTCCAGGGGCATGTGAGTTATTTATTTAACCTGGAATTTAATTATAATGAATATTTTCAAACTGAGTCGTCTTTGAGATTGAGACTAGTTTGCTATTCAAATAGCATTGAAGAAATGTGAAAAACACGAGGTTTCTGCATTAAATTTTTTAAATTGGAAGGAATTTTCAAATAGTGACTTTAAAAATTCTAAAACATTTTATAAAATGTCCACACTTCAAAAAATATTTGGTCGTTACATTTTTAAAATCACAAATCAAGGAGCTGTGGGGGCCCCTCTGGTGATCCAGTGGTTAAGTGGTTAAGACTTCTGCCTCTATCACGGTGGATGTAGGTTTGATCCCTGGTTGGGGAACTAAGATCCCACAGTCCATTCAGCATGACCAAAATGTAAAAAAAAAAAAAAGAAGAAGAAGAAGAAGAAACTATGGTGCTGGATGGATTACCAGCATTAACTCTAAAGAAGACATGGTTTGTCATTTTAGTCTGCACGCAGCCTTGCTTGTGTCTGATTCTATAATCAGTAACTTTCCAAGAAGGATATGGCATATTTCTGTATCATTCAGTTTGGGATTTATAATCCAAGAGAATTCTAGTATTCAGATACTAATCACATAGTATTTGGTTTGGTTCAGTTCATTTCAGTCGCTCAGTCGTGTCTGACTCTTGTGACCCCATGAACCTCAGCATGCCAGGCCTCCCTGTCCATCATCAACTCCTGGAGTTCACTCAGACTCACATCCATCAAGTCAGTGATGCCATCCAGCCATCTCAGCCTCTGTCGTCCCCTTCTCCTCCTGCCCTCAATCTTTCCCAGCATCAGGATCTTTTCAAATAAGTCAGTTCTTTGCATCAGGTGGCCAAAGTACTAGAGTTTCAGTTTTAGCATCAGTCCTTCCAGTGAATATTCAGGACTGATTTCCTTTAGGATGGACTGGTTGGATGTCCTTGCAGTCCAAGGGACTCTCAAGAGTCTTCTCCAACACCACAGTTCAAAAGCATCAATTCTTCGGCGCTCAGCCTTCTTCACAGTCCAACTCTCACATCCATACATGACTACTGGAAAAACCATAGCCTTGACTAGACAGACCTTTGTTGACAAAGTAATGTCTCTGCTTTTCAATATGGTGTCTAGATTGGTCATGATTTTCCTTCCAAGGAGTTCCTTGCAGTCCAAGGGACTCTCAAGAGTCTTCTCCAACACCACAGTTCAAAAGCATCAATTCTTCGGCGCTCAGCCTTCTTCACAGTCCAACTCTCACATCCATACATGACTACTGGAAAAACCATAGCCTTGACTAGACAGACCTTTGTTGACAAAGTAATGTCTCTGCTTTTCAATATGGTGTCTAGATTGGTCATGATTTTCCTTCCAAGGAGTAAGTGTCTTTTAATTTCATGGCTGCAATCACCATCTGCAGTGATTTTGGAGCCCAGAAAAATAAAGTCAGCCACTGTTTCCCTATCTATTTGCCATGAAGTGGCCACAGGACTGGAAAAAGTCAGTTTTCATTCCAATCCCAAAGAAAGGCAGTGCCAAAGAATGCTCAAACTGCTGCACATTTGCACTCATCTCACACGCTAGTAAAGTATTTGGTTAAACACATAAAAATGATGGAGCCCAGACTGGTGCCCTGTGATGAGCTAGAGGGTTTGGGTGGGGGGATGGAAGGGAGGCTCAGGAAGGAAGAGATAGATATATGTGTGTGTGTGCATAGTTATTCAAGACTGATTCAAGTTGTTGTATGGCAGAAATCCAACAAAAAATTGCAAATCAATTTTTCATGAATTAAGAAACAAATAAAAAATTTAAAAAATGATTCCCCTTTAAGAAATTTCAGAAATCACTAATAAAGCACAGTCCTATTCTAGCACATCTAGTGGGCAATAAGAACAACCAATATCATTATTGTCTTTTTGCTTGGTAGAGAGGGGTTTCTGTTTACACTAAAAGAAAGAAAAAAAAACAAACACTGTGGGATACACAATGTAAATTTCTGCTTTGCCAAGAGTGATAGTGAACATACATGAAAGTAAAACCTACATCATAATCATTGTTCAGAATAGATTGACAAGAGTGTGGTTTCAGTGTTTGTATTTTCTTAAAACCCCAAAGCTATGTGACACTGTTTTTCCACAGAGAAATTGCAACACATTTAAAACATGTAGCCAAAAATATGGGTGGAGCCAAGAGAAAAGTTAGCACTCTTGTTTCTTATGGAAAAGCCCACATCGCTGAGAACATAAGATCCTGCTTGACCCATAGACAGTCTGCTTTGAGAGGAAGATGTCATTTGATGTGACATCTTAACTATGATGGCTTATAACAGATGATCAAGAAAATCACATTCTATCAACAGAACTAAACTTGGGAATGATAATCAGAAGCATTGGCAAAACTTTCAGACACCCACATCTTCCAAGAAAATTACTCATAATAGCAATTTTGCTTTGAGGTATTAGGCAGCGTGTTTTAGTAAAATGTGGGTATAAACTCAACCAGAAAACAAAGCACTTCCTTTCTTTTTGTCTATAGACCATAAAACATACCATTAACTAAATGAACAAAAAGCCATGCATTTTTTTGACAATCATAAACTAAGTATCTTTGTTTCCTGCCTGTTACAGAATGCCATAACAGAATTAGGTTTACATCATGAGATACATCTCACAAGCATCACAAGAAGCCACACAAGCACATGCTAAAAATTATTTAGATTTGAGGGGGTGGGTAAGTTTATAATGGCTCAGTTTAATTCCATACTGTGGTTATAAGCTTGACATGCTTTTAGAAAAAGTGAAATTATTTTAGAAAACCGTCACTTTTCATATACTTTCTTGCAGTTCTATTCATTAACTAACAAACAGAAGTGAAGGAAACTTTAATAGACTGCTGAATGTGGTCCTGACACACCACACCTAGTGTTCTTTAGATTTATATGTGCCTTTTGTCAACAGTTTGATTGTAGTTGCATCCAAGGGTCTGCCTGGGATTATTTTTCCTCCGTTGACTTAGCTTTAATGTTACAGTGTATATTTTATCTTTTTTATTGAAAAAGAAAAGTCCCAAGAATAGCTTGGGTATACTTACCCACTCTGTCATCATCACCAATCTCAGTTTAAAAATTAAAAAAAAGAAAGCTTTATACATAAGTTATTTTGAAAGTGTTGGCTATTTAATGAACAAAAATGAAACACACTGTAAATTTACACTGGTGGAATTTTTTGGTGTGTCTGTAGTTAACCTAGAACTATCTGGACATGAAAAGGAAAGCAATTTTTATAGTAACAACAAAATTGTCTAAAATTATATTATTAAAATAGACAGGAGGGGAGGGAGATTCTAGATGTCTTATCTTTCCATCCAAGTTTGAATAAATTACCTGGTTTTTCTCAGATCATGGTAATCAGTTTCTTCTTTGTGGATCTAATAACCGAGAGAGAGTCTGCTTCCTCACACCTTACTATTTTATTTATTTATTTTATTTTTATTTTCCTTACTATTTTATTTAAGTGGAGCAAACTCTGCAGAATTTAAAGTCTGGCCTCCTATTGAAATTTAATTCATCCATGCCAGATTCAAATACAGAGAGCTGTACTCATTTCCCAAGACTTCAAAAGTATGACAGTGTCAATTGGAGAGCAGATATTTTCTTAGATCTTACCTATCTAGGTACTCTAGGTAGTTTAGGATTGTGTAGGTCCTTTAAAGCCAACAATTATTTTCTTTTGGCAGAACAGTAGTTTACTTCTGCCCATGTCGTCTCTCCTTTTCTGGAGCTAATATCTAGCTACATGACTGGAGGAATGCAGTGAAATACCACAGTAGCTGCCTGGCTTTTTCTCCCAGACCTGAGTTCTACATGGACCTGAGACTTTGGCCTTCCTAATGTGTAGACTAAGGCACACTTTGTGTTCAGTCTTCTGAAGGATCAGTATTTAGCCCATTACACTAGCCCATTGCCCATTTCTGGAAAATGTAGCCACTGCATACCACTGGTACTTATGCAAGTGGTTTATGAGCTAGAAAAAGATGAAGATGCCATACCTGAAGTGCACCTTCAAAATGTCATTATTACAGCCCTAGGTCCACTTCCATTAGGTCCTCTTTGATTTAATGCCTGATTTTCGTAGGGGTTAGATAAGGAGCTACCCAAGTTCAGCACCTTGGCTACTTAGGTCCTCTTTGATTTAATGCCTGATTTTCATAGGGGTTAGATAAGGAGCTACCTTATTAGCACCTTGGCCTAACAGAGGCAACTGAGGACCAACTCTTAGGTTGTAAATGCCATGAGCCTTATTTGCCAGTATATCACCTAGCAAATTGGCTGAATCATAGTAGATGCATAACATAGATTTTTTTAAATGAAAGAACAATAGGGTAAGAAAGCTGCTTCAGGTCCAACAGACACAAATATTTAGCAAGGGCAAGCTCCTTAAACCAGAACTACCTGTTGGCTTGGATGGTAAAGAATCTGCCCGCAGTGAGGGAGACCTGGGTTCAGTCCCTACATTGAGAAGATCCCCTGGAAGAAGAAGATCTTCTTCTTGGAGAAGGAAATGGCAATCCACTGCAGTATTCTTGCCTGGAGAATCCCATGGACAAAGAGTCTGCAGGCTCCATGGCCTTGGGGTCGCAAAAGTTGGACACGACTTAGCAACTCAACCACCACTACCAGCATGCACTAGCATGCTGGATGCTGGATTTGAAACTGAAACTTTTTTTGAAACCTGGAAGAGGGCATGGCAACCCACTCCAGTATTCTTGCCTGGAGAATCCCCATGGACAGAGGAGCCTGGCAGGCTACAGTCCATGGGGTTGCAAAGAGTCGAACATGACTGAACAAATAAGCATATAAGCTCCTTATCCCTGAACTACAGAAATGCTTTGAGGACAGATTAAGAAATCCCAATGTTCAAGGAAGCCCTTGCTTCTCTCTATAACCTAAACCTGTGTTTTCATATCAAGTTCCACCTTTTCTATCAAGCTTTCCAACCTTCATAGTCTGTACCAGTGACCTCGAACTATTTTGGTAGTTTAAAGTGAAAGTGAAGTCGCTCAGTCGTGTCCGACTCTTTGCGACCCCATGGACTGTAGCCTACCAGGCTCCTCCCTCCATGGGATTCTCCAGGCAAGAGTACTGGAGTGGGTTGCCATTTTACCGTATACTAAAACAGCAGTGAGCATATAACCAATGCATATTTATGATATTTTTTTAAATTCCATAGATTGAACTGTTATATAATTATAAAAATAGAAATTAAAAAAACTGAATTAAGCAGGAAATAAAGAGTAACTTTCTTTTGAAAATCACAATAGCTTTATTAACATCTCAAAGGCAAATATGAGTAAATTTTGTCATTAATGAATTTGGATATAAATCTATATTATACATAATCACCTTGTTTCTAATTTCTTTGGCTGACTTCTTGTCAGATTGGTATAGGCTTTAGTCTTGGTAACGTGTGACATCTGATGTGTTAGATGTGTTGGGACAAAGTGAAGCTGGCAGTGCCAAGAACAGTTCAGTTGAGTCACTCAGTCATGTCCGACTCTTTGTGACCCCACGGACTGCAGCACACCAGGCTTGCCTGTCCATCACCAACTCCCAGAGCTTACCCAAACTCATGTCCATAGAGGTGGTGATGCCATGCAACCATCTCATCCTCTATCGTCCTCTTCTCCTCCTGCCTCAACCTTTCCCAGGATCAGGGTCTTTTCAAATGAGTCAGTTCTTCACATCAGGTGGCCAAAGTATTTGAGTTTCAACTTCAGCATCGGTTCTTGAAATGAATATTCAGGACTATTTTCCTTTAGAATGGATTGGTTGGATCTCCTTGCTCTCCAAGGGACTCTCAAAAGTCTTCTCCAACACCACAGTTCAAAAGCATCAGTTCTTTGCTCTCAGCTTTCTTCATAGTCTAACTTTCACATCCTTACATGACTACTGAAAAACCATAGATTTGACTTTGTGGACCTTTGTTGGTAAAGTAATATCTCTGCTTTTCAATATGCTGTCTAGTTTGGTCATAGCTTTTCTTCCAAGGAGTAAGTGTCTTTTTATTTCATGGCTGCAGTCAACATCTGCAGTGATTTTTGGAGCCCAAGAAAATAAAGTCTGTCACTGTTTCCATTGTTTTCCCCATCTATTTGCCATGAAGTGATTGGACCGGATGCCATGATCTTACTTTTCTGAATGCTGAGTTTTAGGCCAATTTTTCAGTCTCCTCTTTCACTTTCATCAAAATGCTCTTTAGTTCTTCTTCACTTTCTGCCATAAGGGTGGTGTCAAGAGTCGGACACGACTGAGTGACTTCCCTTTCACTTTTCACTTTCACGCACTGGAGAAGGAAATGGCAACCTACTCCAGTGTTCTTGCCTGGTGGATCCCAGGGACGGGGGAGCCTGGTGGGCTTCCGTCTATGGGGTCACGCAGAGTCGGACATGACTGAAGCGACTTAGCAGCAGCAGCAGCAGCATCTGTGTATCTGAGGTTATTGATATTTCTCCCGGCAATCTTGATTCCAGTTAGTGCTTCATTCAGCCTGGAATGAATGAATGAATACCAATGAATACCAATGAATACATTGGTATTTGTCATGATGTACTCTCCATATAAGTTAAATAAGCAGGGTGACAACATACAGCATTGACGTACTCCTTTCCAGATTTGGAACCAGTCTGTTGTTCCATGTCCCATTCTAACTGTTGCTTCTTGACCTGCATATAGATTTCTCAGGAGGTAGGTAAGGTGGTCTGGTATTCTCATCTCTTGAAGAATTTTCCACAGTTTGTTGTGATCCACACAGTCAGATGCTTTGGCATAGTCAATTAAGCAGAAGTAGATGTTTTCCTGGAACTCTCTTACTTTTTTGATGATATAACAACAGATGTTGGCAAGTTTATCTCTGGTTCCTCTGCCTTTTCTAAATCCAGCTTGAACATCTGAAAGTTCACGGTTCACGTATTGCTAAAGGCTGGCTTGGAGAATTTTGAGCATTACTTCACTAGTGTGTGAGATGAGTGCAATTGTGTGGTAGTTAGAGCATCCTTTGGCATTGCCTTTCTTTGGGTTTGGAATGAAAGCTGATCTTTTTCAGTCCTGTGGCCACTGCTGAGTTTTCCAAATTTGCTGGTATATTGAGTGCAGCACTTTCAAAGCATCATCTTTTAGGATTTGATATAGTTCAACTTGACTTCCATCACCTCTGCTAGCTTTGTTCATAGTAATGCTTCCAAGGACCACTTGACTTCACATTCCATAATGTCTGGCTCTAGGTGAGTGATCACACCATTATAGTTATCTGGGTCATGAAGATCTCTTTTGTATAGTTCTTCTGTGTATTCTTGCCACCTCTTCTTAATATCTTGTACTTCTGTTAGGTCCATACCATTTCTGTCCTTTATTGAGCCCATCTTTGCATGAAATGTTCCCTTGGTATCTCTAATTTTCTTGAAGACATCTCTAGTGTTTCCCATTCTATTGTTTTCCTCTGTCTCTTTGCACTGATCACTGAGGAAGACTTTATGTCTTCTTGCTATTCTTTGGAACTCTGCATTCAAATGGGTATATCTTTCGTTTTCTCCTTTGCCTTTAGCTTCTCTTCTTTTCACAGCTATTTGTAAGGCTTCCTGAAACAACCATTTTGCCTTTTTGCATTTCTTTTTCTTGGAGCTGGTCTTGATCACTGCCTCCTGTACAATGTCATGAACCTCTGTCCATAGTTCATCAGGCACTCTGTCTATCAAATCTAATCCCTGAATCTGTCACTTCCACTGTATAATTGTAAGGGATTTGAATTAGGTCATACCTGAATGGTCTATGGTTTTCCCTACTTTCTTCTTTTGAAGCCTAAATTTGGCAGTAATGAGCCAAACTCATGCCATGGTCTAAGCATGGCAGCCACTGCCAGCTCCCAGTCTTTTTTTGCTGACTGTGTGGAGCTTCTCCATCTTTGGCTGCAAAGAATATAATCCATCTGGTTTTGGTGTCAGGTGATGTACATGTGTAGAGTCTTCTACACATGAGTCTTCTCTTGTGGTGTTGGAAGAGGGTGTTTGCTATGACCAGTGTATTCTCTTGGCAAAATTCTTCTAGCCATTGACCTGCTTTGTTTTGTACTCCAAGGCCAAATGTGCCTGTTGCCATGTATCTCTTGACTTTGTCCTTTTTGCATTCTAATCCCCTATAATGAAAAGGGCATCTTTTTTGGGTGTTAGTTCTAGAAGGTCTTGTAGGTCTTCGTTGAACTGTTCATCCAGCTTCTTCAGCATTACTGGTTGGGGCATAGACTTGGCTTAGTGTGATACTGAGTATTTTGCCTTGGAAATGAACAGAGATCATTCTGTCACTTTTGAGGTTGCATCCAAGTACTGCATTTCAGACTCTTTTGTTGATTATGATGGTTACTCCACTTCTTCTAAGGGATTCTTGCCCACAGTAGTAGATATAATGGTCATCTGAGTTAAATTCACCCATTCTAGTCATAGAATATGGTGAAGTAGAAGGACATGCACTCATCTTCTCCTGCAAGAACTCCAAAATTACAACTCACTGCTGGACAACAGTTGACAGGAGACTTTTGGATCCCACCAAAAAAAGATAACGCACATCCAAGGGCAAAGGAGAAGCCCTAGTAAGACGGTAGGAGGAGCAAAATCACATTTAGAATCAAAGTCCATATCTGCCAGAGATGCTCAGAGGGCTTAAAGAAACCTTGTGCACACCGGGACCCAGAGAACCCACAAAGACTGAGCCAGAACTGTGTTTGAGTGTCTCCTGTGGAAGTACAGGTCAGCAGTGGACTGCTGCAGGGGCAGGGGCTCTGGGTGCATTAGACTTGGGTATGGCATAAGCCCTCTTGGGGGAGGTTGCCATTAACCCCACCATAGAGCCACCAAAACTTACACAGGAGTGGGGAAACAGACTCTTAGAGGGCACAAACAGAAGCTTGTGCACACCAGGACCCAGGAGAAAGGAGCAGTGACCCCAAAGAGACTGACCCAGACTTGCCCGTGAGTGTCCAGAAGTCTCTGGCGGAGGTGTCGGTTGGCAGAGGCGTGGGTTGGTGGTGGCTGGCTGCAGGGTTGGGGACACTGAGTACAGCAGTGCCTGCATGAGACCTTGTGAAGGAGCTCTCCATTATCTTCATTGAAGGTGAAGTCGCTCAGTCGTGTCCGACTCTTTGCGACCCCGTGGACTGTAACCTACTAGGCTTCTCCGTCCATGGGATTCTGCAGGCAAGAATACTGGAGTGGATTGCCATTTCCTTCTCCAGGGGTCTTCCTGACCCAGGGATCGAACCCAGGTCTCCCGCATTGGAGGCAGATGCTTTAACCTCTGAGCCACCAGGGAAGCCCCCATTATCTTCATTACCTCCACCATAGTTTGGCCTCAGGTCAAACAACAGGGAGGAAACACAGCCCCTCCCATCAACAGAAAATTGGATTAAAGAGTTACTGAGCTTGTCCCTGGAAGAGGCAATGACACCCCACTCCAGTACTCTTGTCTGGAAAATCCCATGGATGGAGGAGCCTGGTGGGCTGCAGTCCATGGGGTTGCACACAGTTGGACACAACTGAAGTGACTTAGCAGCAGCAGCAGCAGAGCATGTCCTTGCCCATCAGAACAAGACCCAGTTTCCCTCACAGTCAGTCTCTCCTATCAGGAAGCTTCCATAAGCCTTTTATCCTTCTCCATCAAAGGGCAGACAGAAAGGAAACCACAATCACAGAAAACTAACCAATCTGATCACATGGACCACAGCCTTGTCTAACTCAGAGAAACTATGAGCCATGCCATGTAGGGCCACCCAAGATGAGTGGGTCCTGGTGGAGAGTTCTGACAAAATGTGGTCCACTGGAGAAGGGAATGGCAAGCCACTTTAGTATTCTTACCACAAAAACCCCATGAACAGTTGAAAAGGCAAAAAGATAGGACATTGAAAGATGAACTCCCAAGCTCGGTAGGTGCCCAGTATACTACTGGATATCAGTGGAGAAATAACTCCAGAAAGAATGAAGAGATGGAGCCAAAGGAAAAACAACACTCAATTTTGGATGTGACTGGTGATAGAAGTAAAAGCTGATGCTGTGAAGAGCAATATTGCATTGGAAGCTGGAATGTTGGGTCCATGAATCAAGGCAAATTGGAAGTGGTCAAACAGGAGATGGCAAGAGTGACCACTGACATTTTAGGAATCAGAAAACTAAAATGGACTGGAATGTGTGAATTTAACTCAGATGACCATTATATCTACTACTGTGGGGAAGAAATGCCAACTTCAATGTTTGTAACAATTCATTTTTTCTCTTAGTAAAAAATGTAAATGGAGTTTCTAACATTTACTTCCTATATTGCAACAGAGCCCATGTATTTTTACTATATCACTTAGTACTTGAATATGTAAAACTTTTTATTATTTGCCTTTGCTCAAGTATATTTATATACTTACCCATCAGAATGTCTGTAAAGGACATGAAGGTCATAGCTTACATTTTAGTATCCTATGTATCATCTGAAAACACCTGTAAATAATGTTCAAAAATTATTTGATTAAGGACTATAGCTAATTGGAAAACCCTATTTCTTGATAATTTTTGATTCATTACAATAATCTAAAGAATCAGAATCTAATAGGAATTACCTTAATTATCTTAAAATGGGCAGTATGGTAGATGGTATGAAAAAAACATTTGAACTGTCTTGCAATCTATGTACTACTATACTGGAGTGGGTTGCTGAGATCTCCTGGAGAAGGAAATGGCAATCCACTCCAACATTCTTGCCTGGAAAATTCAATGGACAGAGGAGCCTGGCAGGCTACAGTCCATAGGGTCGTAAGAGTTGGACATGACTTAGCAAATAAACTACCACAGACAGTAGTCAGATATAATTATTAGAATTTCCAAGTTCTCTTATGGAAGAGTTTTCTTTTTTTTTCAAAGCTCTTAGCAAGTTCGAATTTTACCTTTTATTTCTCCTGGCTGACTGGTAAACCAAGCGATGTAATCCAAATCCATATAATTTGAATCTGAACAACTGAGTTATTAATACTTACTCTCTGAAACTGCTGTTTATCCCCTTTGATACTGAGGAGTCATTAAAATGAAGTTGGGCCATGTTAGGGAGGAAAGAAGTTTGTTTTTTTTTTTAATAAAAGATTCATCATTTATTCCTCATCTCCTGACTGCCTGCCTGGTTGTGGTCGGGGAGAGGGTCAAGGTGGAGAGTGAGTATAACCCTCAGGACCTGCTTCATCCAGGCTCCTGTTCTCTCTGACTTTTTGCTCTTCTTTAGCCACTGAGTTGTGTCTGACTCTTTGCACCCCATGAACTGCAGCATGCCAGGCCCCTCTGTCTTCCACTATCTCCTGGAGTTTGCTTAAATTCACATATGTTGAATCAGTGATGCTATCTAATCATCTCATCCTCTGCTGCCTCCTTCTTCTTTGGCCTTCAGTCTTTCCCAGCATTAGGGTCTTTTCCAGTGAGTTAGCTGTTTGCCATCAGGTGACCAAAGTATTGGAGCTTCAGCTTCACCCTCAGTCCTTTCAATGAATATTCAGGGTTGATTTCCTTTAGGATTAATGGTTTGATCTCCTTGCCATCCTAGGGATTCTTAAGTGTCTTCTCCAGCACCACAATTCAAGAGCATTAATTCTTCAGTGCTCAGCCGTCATTATGGTCCAACTCTCACATTCATACATGACTACTGGAAAAACCATAGCTTTGATTAGATGGACCTTTGTTGGCAAAGTGGTGGCTTTGCTTTTTAACATGCTGTCTGGCTTCTTTTGGGTTCAGCAGAAGGGAAGTAAGAATGGATGATCAGCAGATGGGAGAAGAAAAAGGTCAGGTATTTATCCACTCTCCCCCTCTTCCCTCTGCTGCTGAGAATGCCTGTGTCTCCCTGGTGGATAGGGCAGGCCCCTTTCCCTGGCTGTAGCTTTTATGGAGTCTGGGTATACTGTTCTTTCTCTTTGCTCCTCTGTCCCAGGGATGAAAATAAGCTTTGTACTTTACTAGTTCCTAGTCGGCAACCTTGTTGGTTTTGTTAACTTTATCCACACCTCTAAAGAATCTCTTCCTCAAAATCCCATTTTTCTGATTGGACCATGACAAATATCCATGCTAAACAAGGTTGGAGTGTTTAATACAGATCTGAAGAAAATTTGCTGCCGGGTGTATGCAGGCACAGCTGCAGGAAGCTAAGAATAGCTCTGTTTGCAGCGTCTTTTTTTTTTTTCTTCAAAATCTTTTGCAGTTCTAAACTACTTTTGAGGGGTTCAGTAAGGACTTTATCTTTCACTGCCAGTGTTTCTCTTGTAATCTGATTCTCTCTCTACCGTTCAGAAGAGCCTGATGGTAGAAGTTACCCTTGTTACTTGACCACAATAGTATTTTAGAATTGATGAACTTTAAAGAAGCATACCTCAGCCTTGCATTTATCGTTTCAACTTTCTCTCTCTAATTTTATATAGGAAATCTGTATTGATTATAAGTGAAATTTTAGGCAACACCAAGTTGTGTAGTAATAATTAAGGACCCAGAGGAACATCTTGAAATCAAACAAGGTCTTTTTTCAAGTCTAGCTTTCAGAGTAAACCTGATCATGTCTTTGAGGTTAAGAGTAGGGAAGCGTGTGAGGTGAGAGTCTAGGTAGTTTTCTCCTCTAGAGATAGACCTGTGATCTCTAGAAGCTGACTGAGATGTGGGAGGGTTGACCTATATGCAAATAAGAAAGACCTATTTCTAGGAGCTATTTAGTTTCCCCAGCTTCTTCAAGGAGATAAAACCCGCTTTCATGTAGTCTCCTGGCCGGTCCTTCTCCTAGAAAGGCTTTCTATCCAAAACTCTACTCTCCTTTTTTGAGCATAGATGAGTTTCTTTAAAGATATCCTTATACATTTTGTATTTTCTCACACACCTAAGGGAGAAAAAAAACGCCCTGTGGTATTTTAGTACCCTTTTATGATATTCTGGGGTGTGTCCCTAGGCATCCTGTATTCTTCCTGCCTTTGATAATAACATTTCTTCTGACAAAGTATACTTCAGAATGAAACTGTTAGTTGCAATAGAATGAAAACATTAAAAGATTGATCCAAATTTTTACATTTTTGATAGCAGTATGTGTGGTCCGGCAATACACAGTCCCATCTGCCATAATACTCCTCCATCCCTCCAGTTCCTAGGCTGTAGACACACCTTAGTACCAGCCAACAGTTCTCAATGTAAGTTGAAACATGGCGGGAGGCACAAAGGTATGTTTTTAATATCTTACCTAAACTCCTTTGCTGAAGTCTTATAGCATCATTTTGTTTGATAATCGAAGGGGATGCATGTAGTTGGTCACTATCCTCTCTGCAAAATTGTTGATCTTTCATGTATATAAATAATAATTACATCTCTCCATTTTCATTTTTACTATAAAATAGAGACTATTTAGCCTTTCCTTCATGATTCTTGTGTTCCAGTCCTACAGTTATTTTCTTTATCCATGTTTTCTCCTGCTCATCTATATTTTGAAGATAGAATAGCCCCAAAATGAATTCTGAGCTTATATAAAAACACATATTACACAGAGTGAAAATGTGCCTTATGGTCTTTGTGTTTTGTACTCTGTTATTACATCTCAAAATGACAGTATAATTGTAGAGATGTTATTATTTCTTTTGTAAGCTATCTGAACCCCCGGATATTCTCTGCTTTAATGATGCATAATCAGCCATTATCTATCTTGTATTTATGCTTTTGTTTAAGAAATTAATGACAAACTGGCAATGATAGTTCTAATTTGGCACTTTTCTTGGCACATTCAGTCCTAAATTAGTCAGATTTCATATGTCAAAAAGATATTTTTCCCCTTAAGAAATAAAACATGAGTCTGAACATTCAATATAAAAATATTCAAAATTGAAATGTATAGCTTTAATAAAAAACAATGTAACATAAAAATTTAAGATGGCTGAAGAAGGTTAGGATTATATATAAATACCCATGACTGTTACTGATTATATTTGTTTTCCAAAAGAGTAAAACCTAAGTCATCCCAAACATATCTGTGCCCATCTTACAGTCTTACAGTCTTGCAGTCTTGCAGAGAAAGATTCCATACATTTTCTTAGTAACCAAATTTCTTATTTAGAATTATTTTTATAGAATAAGATTTTTCTAACCAAGGGCTCCCTGGTTCTGCATTTATTCAGATGCAATGTTATGTCAGGAAAAACAGTGTTTCTCATATGAGTAACTGTTTTATTGTGGGCATTAGTGGCATACACAGATGGCACTAGATAGAGTCACCCTTCCATTGGAAATTTTTTAAAAATAGCAAATTTTAATGCTATTAGTTCAGTCAATAGTGAGTGAAAAGTCTCAATCCTAAAATCAAGAAAAAGGATTTTATATTGTTCATGATCTGAGGCAGGAGTTAATTCATCTAAACTAATGTGTTAGAAAATCATCAGTATATTCACTGAGTGCTAAATATCTTATACATTTAATAACATTAAATTATAATATAATAAAACATAGTAATATGTAGTAGCATGTAATGGCTTCCCTGGTGGCTCAGTGGTAAAGAATCCACCTGGCAATGGCAGGAGACATGGGTTCAGTCTCTGAGTCGGAAAGATCCCCTGGAGAAGGGAATGGTAACCCACTCCAGTATTCTTTCTGGACAGTCCCATGAACAGAGGAGCCTGGCAGGCTACAGTCCATAGGATTGCAAAGAATCAGACATGACAGAGCATGCAGCAGTAACATGTGATATGTAAATATGTGGTAAGAGCTAATCTTTACATGCTGTGTAAGGTTTAAGCATGTGCCTTGCACTCTTTCCGGTGTGCATAATCACTTACTCCTTACAATAACCTCATTAAGTAGATACTGTTGTTAACCTTATCATACAAATGAGGAAACTAAGGTGAAGGAGATGTTAAGTACTTTGTCCAGAATCACACAGGTAGTTAGTAGTAAGGTGAAAATTTATTCCATAGTCCTAACAACAGGAATCCGCTTTCTTCTCTAAAATCAAATCTTGTCTGTTCTCTTTCGTGTGAGGTGATTTCAGATGTCCATTTGCTTGAAATATTTAAATTAGGTTACTTAGTAGTATTTTTTCCATTTATTAAATTATTCTACAATTAGGTCTGGTATCTAGTCCTTATCATCTATCACATTTTAAAGGTATGTTAAAATATAATGGATTAGCAAGTTATCTTATCTTTGGAACTGCTCATCTCTGTTTGTAGTTATATGAATGCAGGTCCGTATTCATGATAGCCAAAGCAAAGTGCAAATTTCATTTACTCTTGTTCCATATTTACCGTTTCTTGTAATGATCCTCAAATGCTTGAAATATAGACACATTAGGAAGATTTTTTGACAGAATGTAAAAATTATCAGTGTCAATACTTCTGTAAAATGTAAAGCATTAATAAAAATTGCTGCTTCAGATTTTTTAATATATTTACAGCTGAATGACCCTGTCATATAAATATTTTAAAGAAAACTTGCAGTAATGTTTAGAAAATCAGCTTAGAAATCCTAGGCTTGGGGAATGGTCATGATGATTCATGGAGAATAACTGGATTCTCATTCTTACATGTTAATCATTCACCTAGCTCTGAACTTGACTGACATCATCCTTGTGAGTACTAGCACTCTTCTGCTGCTGCTACTACTATTATTAGTCCTACAACTACTACCACTACTACAGCATTGTTGTGAACAGTTACTTAGGCATCCTAAGTACCAGGCATACTACTAAGCACTATCCACATTTCACTTCATTCTCACAGTGATTTTGTTAGGTTAGTTTACACCTGTTTTATTGTCAAACTGAGCATCTTTAATCTAAAGCAGCAATAAAATGAACTGACTGTCACCTAATCTCCTGAACATTTTGTCCCTCTCCTGCCACTGAGTCACCCTTAAATGGAGTACTTAAATGGCCTCTTTCATGTTATGAGGCCCATTTGAGGGACTAAATGGAGAATCTTCCCACTTTGACAGAGGGAGTTGAAATGTTTTATAACATCTTCCAGTGTAGTTTAGGAATTATATCCTCAGGCTGGGAGAATTGGTTCCCTGCTCACTGAATTAAAGAATGACATGCCTGGGAAGGACTTTATTTTACTAAAGGAAGTTAATCTTTGGGATAGAAAAGTGGTCTCATTGCAGAACTTTTAGGAGAATAAAATTATTGTTTGTTTTCTCATTCTATCACATGCATACATACATATATATCTACAGGTGGATCAAAGAAAGCAGATGGGTCATTTTAATAAGAACCCTACCCCACCAATAGGTGACCATCTTAATCAGAGTGTTTATTTAGCGCTCTGTTGTGTAGACGTGTACTCTACAATGCATTATTTCATTTAATCATTCAGTCTCTTTTAAAGTGGTAGTTATTATTTTCTTGATTTCAAGATGAGGACACTGAGTCTTAAAGAGAATGAATCTTGAAGACCGTGAATGATTTGTTTATGGCAGCTGCCCAGAACAGCATTTACGTCAGTATTGCCATATCTGTTCTATATTCACTGAGTCTTATAAAATCTTAAATTACCCATTTTGGAAAGATACCTGGTAGCCAGATTATCTCAACTAGAGAGCAGCGAGCCAGTTAGCAGGAAATTACTGCATATGTGCACAAGAGAATCCTATATCATCACCCAGTTTTGGAAGCAATAATGTCATAATGTAACAAACTATTGTGGCCTCCGGTAATTCTTTCAATTTATATATTTTTTGAATGTGTGGGCTGCTGCTGGTAAGTCGCTTCAGTTGTGTCTGACTCTGTGTGACCCCATAGACGGCAGCCCACCAGGGTCCTCTGTCCCTAGGATTCTCCAGACAAGACTACTGGAGTGGGTTGCCATATCCTTCTCCAGTGCATGCAGGCATGCAAAGTCGCTTCAGTCGTGTCCAAGTCTGTGCGACCCTATGGACAGCAGCCCACCAGGCTCCTCCATCCACAGGATTCTCTAGGCAAGAATACAATTCCTTCTCCAATGTATGGGCTACTTAGTATGTAATGGAAATAGTGCTGAATTCATGGCCAAAATAGGAAGGTTTCAACTCCAGTTTTCCCACTTATGAGTTCTGTGACCTAAACATTTAACTTCTCTCAAGCATCAATTTCTTATCCATTAAAAAGAATGAGACTGTCTACTTTGTAAACTTCATAGGATCATTGAGAAGACCAAATTCAGTACAGCACATGAAGGTTCTTTGAAAACCACAGGATACCTGAGAAGTGTTCTGGATGTGAGGGATGGGGACAGGGGGAGGGTTAGGCCAGGATACGTCCTAAACATATAGAGACCTGAGTTTCCTTGCCATCTTTACCTTTCCTTCTTGAGTTAGGATGGTCCAAGGTGAGTTCAGAACCACATGCCACAATATTGCCACTATCCATTGCAACCATTTAAATGAGTTGCACCTGCAAAGTCATCTTCATGGCATGTTTGTCCTTGATTTTGCTGTAACTGGCAAATCTGCCTTTTTGTTAAGTTCATAAAGGTCACACTGTGTAACCACTGTTGGTTATTAATGTGTCCTAAGCATCAGGATAATAATGCAAGCAAACAGGTAAAATTTTTCCCTCTGACAGAAGTCCTTGTTGTTAAGATGCCAAGAATCCCATTTAATAAAGTAGAATCATTATAAAGGGCTTGGCTTGACTCCCAGAACAGGAGGTTCCCCAGTGAGAATCCAGTTGTTAGCACTCTTCATCTCACTGTTTGGAGTCACGGAAGAATATACATTATCCAGAGAAAGCAACACAGAGGATCTGGAGGGAAATTATTTCCCCCACACAATTCAAAGACTGTAGAGTTATACCTCTATTAGATGATAGGATGTATTCAAACTATACCCTTTGCTGATTCAAACTTAAAAAAAAAAAAAGCTAGAAGTAAGAAGCAAAGGAAACAGGGAGACAGAGATTAATACCAACCAAAATGGGCTTCCCCATTTGTGACTCAGTGGTCAAGAATCCAGCTGTCAGTGCAGGAGACCAGGGTTTGATCCCTGGGTCAGGAAGATCCCCTGGAGAGGCTCATGGCAACCCAATCCAGTATTCTTGCCTGGGAAATCCCATGGACAGAGGAATCTGGTGGGCTGTAGTTTCTAGGGTCACAAAGGATCGAACACGACTTAGCAACTGAACACGTGTGGTATTTCATTGTTGCGTGTGTGTGTGTGTGCATGAGCACATCTGCACGTGGATGTGTATATTTCCCCAGTAAGTTCTGAAACCATTTCTTTCTACATGGAATAGATGAGAGAAATCAGCCACCATAATGTATGAATATTACTAATATATGACTAATTTCGTCCTCAGTGACAATTAGTAAGTATCAGGTTATACCTACTGATGGAAAAGCAACAAGGGTAATTTGACAAATTAAAAGCTTTGGAGTGTGATGCTGTTTCATAATGGAGACGTTGGTTTGCTCCAGAAAATCTTGCAGTGCCATAAATTGAGTGACTCAGGTGCATGTGATTTCAAGAAGAAAAAAATTTGTTAGTAACTGTGATCTGGGTAAACTGGGAAGGAATGATTTTCTTTTCTCTGTTTACTCTCTTTTTTCACCTTCTGAATAATTGAAAAGAGATTTCTTTGGTTGTGGGAAGAAGAATCATTTAAGTGGGCCATTATAAAGTAAAAAATTTAAAGATATAAACTAGTTTTACTAGAAAGTAAAAAGCAAAAAAACTTACAATATTCCAGAAAACCTAATAATTAAAGAGATGTATTACTATTATGAGAAAATCATTAATAATAATTCAAAGTAAAAGTAAAGCTGTTGTTCAGAAGTCTGCTTCCAAAATTAACCTCAAGTGGCTACTTAAATTTCAATTAATTAAATTTAAAGGAAATTTAAAATTTAGTTCCTCAGTTGCATTTTTTCAGGACTCCATATGGCTAGTGGCTACTGTGTTAGCTTAGAAAGTTCCTCATTTTAGTAAAATATGTTTTTAAGATAATACTTAAATTTTCTATAGCACTTTTTCTCTCAACTTTGTTTTAAAATCTTCAATTGAAGATCATCTTATCAGGGTGACTTTCAGGAGTCCAGCCTCTTTAAATGAGGAGGAAGGTGTATGCAATTATATGTTTACTTGCCTGCTCATCTGTCAGCCCCAGGACAATGATACATGTACGTGAGTGCAGACACACCCACACACACCCCCACACACATGCTTATGAGCAACTTGAAGACAAGGCTGTGTTTTTTTATCTTGCCTTCTCAGTATCTATCTCATACTGATTATCTGGTAAATAATGGGAAAAAGGGAGATAGAAGAGATGGAAGAAAGGATGAAGAACACTTTTTCATACTGAGTCATTATATAGTCTTTCTATAAGTTGATTCTCATCAACTCAGACTTATTCTTCATTTAGTAATATGGCCCTCTAAAATTTGTTCTGATAAATCATGGTATGTCTAATTTGTTTTATTTTATAGAAACTAATAAAACCCAATTCCTACTATTTTTTAACTTTTATTGTCTCACAAAAAGTGTACATTTAGCAATGCATCCTCTTAGTGTTTATGATCCACTTCCAAGTAAGGTCTGACTTCCCCAGCCAGTAGATACTGGAAAACATTTTTCTTTTTCTGATTTCTCTCTGAGGAGAAAATAACTATTAATTTACTCTTTCCTTTTGGATTTTTAAAAATTAAAAGCAAGACATGCTAGTTAATTAGTAAACGTCATTATAACATACATAATATAGATCAATGAGGTATAATAATGACACATTTAAAGTAAAACAATCATAAAAATATATGTACCAAAAGGCCAATGCTCATATTTCAGATATCAGGGAACTGGAATCCAGAAAGACAAACTCAGTTGCACAGGATCAGAGAGAAAACTGGGGTTATGTCAAACTTTGTTTAGTCGCTAAGTCGTGTCCAACTCTTTTGCGACCCCATGGACTGTAGCTCACCAGGCTTCTCTGTCCTTGGGATTTCCCAGGCAAGAATACTGGAGTGGGTTGCCATTTCTTTTTCCAAGGGATCTTCCTGTTTCCAGGGGATCTTCCTGACTCAGAGGTCAAACCTGCATCTCCTGTGTGGCAGGCAGACTCCTTACTACTGAGCCACCTGGGAAGCCATAAATCAAAGACTATAGGAAAAACCAGATGTAGATTTAGTCTCCAGTTATCCCATGGGTCACCTACTGCAGTAGCCATTTTTTAAACTGTTACTGAAAAATATAATTGAAATAATCCCTGATAGTTTTCTAGTTCCTTTTCTTTCCTTATCTCTGTAGATTCTTCTTTATTGAAGCTTTGAAAAATTGTAAAATACTATTTGCCTAAGTCAAATAAGAAAATGCAGATTTAGTGAAATAAATACAATTGTTAATGTAGGGATCACTTATTTCTGAACTATCTCCTGGTCCCCAGATTCAGGGTTCTTTAAAAGGTTTCAGGCAGAAAAACATCTCCCTCATTCTGGAACACCCAATTCTCAGCATGATGAATGTTCCAGGTGCCAAATCACAGTGTTGGGGGATGTTTAATGAGTGACTAGGGCAGATGGACTATACTGTTTTTTATTGTGAACAGATCTGTCTACAATAGCAAGTCTGGAATTTGAGAGTATACTCCTTGCCATTTTAAATTTCATGAATGAATGAAATGGCCTACTAAGATTAATCATTGCATTTCAGTACCAGTATAGGACTAGCGTTTTTCTTGTTAATGTGCCTTTAATTTCTGATTTCTGAGGATTAAATGACATAGGTACTTCAAACAAAAATGATATAAATTTCATTAAATATTCATGACCATTTATTCCCCACCCTTGAATTAATGTGGTAAAAGTCCCTGTGTGTGATTACTTACAGTAATTTCCATGAAATAACTTAGGTTTATTTAAATTGTGCTGTTTAAGGAAGAAAAATGATTGTGGACGGACTCTTGTAATATTATCGGGCAATGCTTGTTGTTTGGGGAGAGTTTGAGAAAGCTTGAAGGAAACTTTATTTCTGGTTTCCTAAAAGAATGAACTGATAAAGAGAGGTATAACTCTGCAGACATTAAATTTTATACTGTTGGTTAATTTCAATAGTGACTGATTTATTCTAATTCAGCATTCGATTGACTAGTCTACATTCAGTTACTTATCCTGTGTTTATCACTCATATTTTAATGATAAAAATGCCCAGATTAAAAAAACTCAGTTTATAGTAAAGATTAAAAAATGTGGATTTTTAAAAACAGCCTTGCTAATTATAAACAGTTGTTATGTACAACTAATAAAATTTTTAAAATACAAAGATATAAAATAAAATTGCCTGTATTATTCCCCTAACAACTGAAATAATTTTGTAATGTTCTTTTTAAAAAGTATTCTATTTTAAATTAATGTGTATTGCTGTGCCTATGTGTGTGTTTGTATACTAAAACACACAGATCATTATAATTGTGTGTGTGAATAATTGTACACGATTCTATATGCCACCCTGTTCATCTCATGTCATAAATTGCTACATGCGTTTTAGCATGAGTGAGCCTAACCATTTTTTTGCCGTTGAGCACTTTAGTTGTTTCCAAAAGTCATGGTTAATATAATCATAGAGCTGGAAAGAGGGTTTAGAGAAGCTTTAATTCAGTCCCTTTCCTTGTGTGTTCTTTCCTGGTAGCTCAGCTGGTACAGAATCTGCCTGTAATGCAGAAGACCTGGGTTTGATCCCTGTGTTGGGAAGGTTTCCTGGAGAAGGGAATGGCCACTCCAGTATTCTTGCCTGGAAAATCCCGTGGACAGAGCCGCCTCGTGGCTTATAGTTCATGGCGTCCCAGAGTCGGAGACAACTGAGCAGCTAACACTTTCTTGTATAATACGAATTTATAGTTAGGACTAAGGTCTAGAAAGGTTGACTTAGACATTTATTTCTTTAGAAAATAAATGTGAGTTATGTAATTCCAGAAATACTTTTTTCTTTAAAAAAATAGAAGTGAAAGAAAAATAAACTTAATCTTCAAGCCACATTCAAAATAGAATAAAAAATGTGGATGAGTAATCTATCATTGGGGTGACTAATGTATCATTCGTTACAAATATTTTCTTCCCATTTTAAAGGCAAAATGCATTCATATAACAATTGTTATAGTCTCTATCACAATAAGAGAGGGGCACACAAAATATGGCATTAATGAATTTCCAGTCTCTCTTCTTCAAGATATGTTAATAGCATGGCTATAAAGTGAGCACATGTTGAAAAGTAAACTTGGATTTTAAAATTCTTTCCATTCTAATACATTATTGCAAAGAACAATAATACTTTTCCCACTCTAGGATGTATACTTGGCATTTAAGTTATATTTCATTTCCTTATATAGTATTGCCAGCACTATAATTTATGGCTTCCACATCAGTCTAAATGATAGTTTAGTTGGTAGATGCCCTTAGGTTTAAGACACATGTCAGTTCTTGAGAGTTTTACTTTTTCTGTTCTAATGGTGTCCAGAGGTGGAATTTAGGGGGGGAAAAAAAAAGTATATTAATAGGCTATGATTTATTTTCCAAGAGTAGTGGATGGTGACACCAAGTCTATTCAGTGGTAAAGTCCTGTGTTTTTTCATGTCTATCCCAGTTGAGACAACTGGACAAGGAGTCTAAAGAGTCAGAAACTCTGAACAAGCCGACTTATATAGAAGTCCCATAACACTTCTGAAGAAATAGTTTTTAGTCCAGAGAATACTATTACAGTTTTGTCTGAAGTGTTCATAGAGTAAAATTTGAGAATAAAATCAGATTCTATCAGCTATTGGTGCCTGCCTTTGTGAACAATGAAATGGAATCTCTGCCGTACTCTTTCTCTCATCTGTCTCTCTCTCTATCTCATCTCTCTCCTGGGTTCTTTACTAACATTTCTAGCCTCCAGTTTATGTTTCCCTTGAATGTTCCACTGGCATTTCAGACTCAGAACTTAGCACTTCCTCCCAACCCTCTCTGTTTTGTCATGTTTATTTTTGCACATAATGGGGTTGGTTCAGTACTTGATCCTTGGTGCCGAATACTCCATTCAATAGAATTGCTCATAGATTTGTGTCTTGTATCTCCAAGCAAGGCCATTGAGTATTTAAGAAAACTGAAAAAGGGTTTTGTTTGTAGTACAGTGTTTTTTAAGCACACAAAGCTTTAGTTTCAATTGATTGGGAGTTTATCCCTTCAGCTCTCAACTTCACAGTTTTTATGGTTCTTGTGTCTTTGCGCAAACTATTCCGACAGATAATGACATGGTATTCTTGCCAAAAGGTTTTACAGATTGCATCCAATTATCCCAAGTAGATGTCTTTGATCTGAGTACATATTACCCTTACTTAGTAGGTGAGGAAACAGGAGACAGAGGCGCAGGGCAGTCAAGCAATGTGGATGGGACTCGGAGCCAGTCTGACTCCTCTGGTGCCCGGGGCTACCATGTGGGAACATTTCTCTGTTGCCCTGAACTTCCAGGATATGTTGCTTCTGAAGATTCTGGGATAACATCCAAGATGATACTATCAGGACCATGCTGTGAGCCCCAGACTGAACCAGATCATGGAATTTGATTAATAGAATCAGAGTTTTAGCAGAGATCTTGCATATCATCTTGTTCAATTACTTATGCATGAATTTTTCTATGATCTGAGCTCATTCAGTCTTTACTTGAATTTCTCCAGTGTTAGGGAACTTTCTAGCTCTTAAGTCAGCTCTCCACATTTTCCTCATTGCTAGAAAGAGCTTGTGAGAATCAGGCCCCAGCTCATGTTCTTATACTTTTCACTCATTTGTGCAAGCTCTTCTCTTAAACTATCCACAATACGTCTCACAGTCTTCCATAGGATGGTTGTACCAGGATGATACCTAGGGGCATAGACACCATGCCCCTTCTCTGAGTCCTCTTCCTTAGGATGCATATCCTTAGTTCTCTCAAATGGTTCTAACATGGCCCAAAATTTTATATTTTATTTTTAAAATTTTATTTTTTGCTGGAGTATAGTTGCTTTACAATGCTGTGTTAGTTTCTGCTGTACAATGAAGTAAATCAACTATATGTATACATATAGCCTCTCCCTTGTGGACCTCTCTGCCCTCCCTCCATCCCACCCCTCTAGGTCATCACAGAGCACTGAGCTCAACTCCCTGTGCTTTATAGCAGCTTTGCACTAGCTATTTTACCAATAAGTGTATGCACAGTGTACTTTTTCCAGTGGTGACTAGGGCCTAGCTTCATTTCTTCTCTGTCTTCTTAGGAAAGAAGAAGCGGTGATATGCTTCCTCCCTTCACACTCAGGCAGCCAGTTTGTCTGTCCATCTCATTCTTTCTCTGTCTCCTCTCCTTCTCTTACACACACACATGCACAAACCTCAGTGCCTTGAATCCTGCTTAGAGAGTTGCCTAAGCCAGTGTAGCTCATGCTTGCAGTCTAGTATTGTGAAAAGTAATTTGAGTTTCAGCTGCACACAGGAAGATTTGAATTCCAGCTTACTAGCTAACTCAGTGCACTTCTGTTTCTTCACCTGCAAAATGGAAAATTGAATCCTTTTCACACGTGGTGACTGTTAAATGAAATAGTGAATGTAAGAATGCTTGACCAATAATAAGTGCTCAAAAACTATGAATTTCCCTTCTACTGTGGGTCTACATTCTCAAGAGCCCACCTACCAGTTTTATGATGGCTTGCTGCATCAAACACATATGTTTGCTTTCAGAACTTAGTCATTCCATATTTTTTTAATATAGCAAATCTTCAGTGTTCAAAATTAGTATAGCATGTTTGAATTTAAACACTTGTAATTGAAAGAAGTGAAAATCCAAACAATGCTTTGGGTGAGGCAAATGCTGTGTGCGAAGAGATGATCACTGGAAACAACTCGTCATGTAGATGAGCAATGCCCCTTGGCACTGTTTTAAAAGCAAAAGAAATAGATTTTACATATGGCAAAGTGCTTATGTATATTTATCCAGCTGGGCATATTATTAATGTGTCTTTAGCTGTTTGAGCTTGTGCTGTACTGTAATTACACATACTTTTTTTCTTCACTCAGACTTCTGCCCTATTCACAAAAAGAAAATCATTAAAATTTTTTTCTTCAATAATTCCCTTTCCCCTTCCTGTGTTTTAAAAACAGATGATGCCACTGAACCACAGTGGGCAATAGTAAAACCTAATCAGAAAGAGGTCCCAACTTTCTTACCAGTACCTTCTCATCCTCACCCCCATCAACACCCTTGACTGTCTGTCTGCATCTTGGTTCCACTCACAATAAGGTTTCAACTTCAAGGTTAACCAGGGGGATCAAATGTTACCACACTACCTCTCTGATTCATCTTTTCCCCAGACTAAGACACCTGGATTCCAAAAGTGAGTACTGAAAGGGAATACCTTTCTGAGGGCCAAAACCACTTGCATGGGATCTTTCTCCTTTTATTCTATCTAATGAACACAAAGCCCTGCTTTAATAACCTTTCACTAACTGATTTCCCTGCAACTGCTCTACCTGCCTTCCTCCATGTCCACCATATTGGAGTAGACGTAATTTTGTAAAAACATGAATCTATCAGTTTCCATGTCCTGAATAAATGTCTTTAGTGGCTTCCCATTTGTCTTCTGGCTCTCATTTGTCCTGACCTAGGGATCAAGCCCACGTCCCTTGTGTCTCTTTCACTGCAGGTGCATTCTTTACCAGCATGATATCCCCAGTACCTAGCATAGTCTGGCATATGTTAACATATTCTTATCTTTTATACATATTAATTTGCATAATATTAATTGATAATAGTTGAATAATTAGTAGTTATAGACAACTAATAAAAGTAGAAGCTGCTATAGGAAGGGAGGGCTAGTAATTGCTTGTTGACCAATTGATCTACAATTGTAGGTAAATTTAGTAAAGGAAGTTAGTATCATGCGATTACTTACTAAAAGGTTTTTAAAGCACTGGGAGCATTGTATCCAAATATTTCAATAATTGGTATCATTCCCCTGCCTGCCCCCCAATTTAATAGCAAAATAAAGAGGGAAAAGAAAAGTCTTCTGTAAGGAATTCCACTTTCCTCCATTGGATATATGTTATTATTACTTTGAAGATGTTGTCCATTCTTTGAAAATAAGAGTTTTTTACTTTTTAAAAATTCCAAATAAGGAACATTTTAATGATAACCTTGAGAACACATAAACCTGTTCTCTTGCATTTTCTGATTTTAGAAAGCCCTAACAGAAACTCATGCAAATGAACTAAGTCGAATTTTACAGTTAAAAGAATTTCAGAGTCAGCTGAGCTGCTGTTTACTCCCTTCCTCCTCTTCATTGTAAAGATTTTTCCATTAGGGTTAATATACTAGGTATGTTATGAAAAGCAGGCAAATGGGTATTATGCAGCTATTGATTTTTAATTTTCATTTGGAGCCCCTCTGGGATGTTACTAGTGATGCCCTCAGAGCAAATGTGTGTCTGGGCAGTCAGCCAGGGATTTACATCGGCAACCAGGTTTATTAAGGAGAAAATGGGCCCCTTAGAATTATTGCAGGTATATAGCAGCAAGCTGAAAAGTACAGTCAGGCTTTCTGCTTCCTTTTGGCCAGAGTTCTAACAGGCGGAACTAGCCCTGAGTTTTGTTGGACTTGTAAAGTGACCCTCTAAACCTCAAGGCTGAGTGACTGTCAGGAAAAGTGAAAGGTTTCAGTCCACACTTTTCATTTCCAAAAGACTGAAAGCAAAATCCATCAAATTACTGACAGAGGCATCAACCTTGAAACATCTGTAGTGAAAGAAAAGTTAAACACTAATTACTAATGGCTGTTTGCCCCCTGAATCAGGTTTGAGGGAGGATTGATAGAAGCATAGGATTGAATAACAGAAATGAAGGTTTAGACGATTCAGAGGAACGTTATTACTATTGCTGAAATTGCTTTGCCATTGCTGAAATTGCTTTGTCATTGCTTTGTGTCTAAGAACAGACAATTCTGAATTTGGATAAAATAGTTACTATACACTATTTGATATGGGCTTCTCAAGTGGCTCAGTGGTAAAGAAATCTGCTTTCCAATGCAGGAGACACAGGTTCGATCCCTGGGGCAAGAAGATCCCCTGGAGGAGGAAATGGTAACCCATTCCAGTATTCTTGCCTGGGAAATCCCATGGACAGAATAGCCGAGCAGGCTACAGTCCATGGGATCGCCATGAGTTGGCCATGACTGAATGACTGAGAACACACACACACAGTATTTGATAGAATTGAAGTATTGAGTTTGTAGGAAGTTTAGAGATCTAGGCTGGTCTTGTTTTGTAGAAAAACAACAACAACAAAACTTGTGGATTGGTAATTGTCAACCCAGTATGAGGGATTTCACGTGGTTTGGGTATATATTTGTGGTTTTTCTGCTCTTCTGATTCTCCGTGTATCAGCCTGAGAGCTTTGATGGCTGGGACTGTGATCCGAGTTCCAGGGCCAGGGTACTGCTCTCTGGCCTGCCTTGGGTCAGACCTTTCTCAGAGTCACAGAGCATTGTCCCTACCTCAGCCATTATTGGGCTTTCCACCCAGCATAGCGGTGTGTTTGTTCTGGTCTATCTCCACCACCTAATATCATTGCTGAAACTGAGTTTTGTTCATCTGTGAATTCCACATATTTTACACAGTAGTTGGCAGGTTGTGGTAGGCACAATAATTATTCTTTGCTGAGAAAATAAGTGATAAAAAACTGATCTGTAGCTTTCTACTTAGTGACATTTAGATTTATCAACAAGTAAAAATGATTTCCCCCCTCATTTTTCTGAGTGTTTTTATGGAGACTATTTAGTTGATGAAAATCAGTTTGTTACAGAGCTAGGGACTTTAGGGTGAGGAGGCTAGATCAGGGCCTAGGACTAGAAGGCGCTCTAGTGATATATATTTGAGGGTTTGGCATCAATTAAAAATGTTTTTATCAGGTGATCTGTATAACTTTATTATATGAGTTATCATTCTGAAATGTTGAATTTTAATTTAAAAATTCGTGCTTTGCAATAGCAACAGACATGAGATACAATTGTTATCGTCATTGTTTAGTTGCTAAGTCGCGTCTGACTTTTATGACCACATGGGCTGTAACCCACCAGGCTCCTCTGTCCATAGGATTTCCCAGGCAAGAATATTGGAGTACATTGCCATTTTCTTCATCCAAAGAATCTTCCCAACCTAGAGATTGAACTTGCATCTCCTGAGCCCATGATATACAATAGAGATATATACATATAGTTTTTTACTTATTACATAGTTTTGCCCTATTAAATAAAAGGTTACAGAAATTCTTAATAAAGCCCTCTAAAGTGTGTTTGAGACGAGTTACTACAGAACTTAGATTTGAAACAACTAGTAATAAATTAGAACCTATTGGAAAATAAAACTAAAATTTATAAATCATTAAATTATAAAGTACTCTCTTAAAATACCTTGGCAAACAATGACTGAACGCATCTTTATGCCCTAGAATTTCATAGAATATATTGTTAAAAATAGTATTGCATATTTCCTCTTAAGATTTATACATCTTAAGGGGAAAATCCTAATATTTCCAGCTTACTGTATTTATTTACCCTAGGCAGTCCTTGCATTACTGTTTTCTTTAGTTTCACCAGTTGATGGTCTACCCCTCCTTGCTTTATGCGCATTTCGCCATCCTGATTTGTGGTGTTTTCTGACTTGAACCAATCCAGGGTCAAATTTAGAAATGAGTATTCATTACCTTAAATGCTCCCTAAAGTGGTTAACCCAAGAAGAGCTTGAGATATGGGCATTCTGCCAGGAGGTGAACCAAAGCAATTTTGGTTACAGCTGATTTGTGGTTTGATCTTTGCAGATGTACTTCACTTTGATCTCAGTTTTAGGAAGTCATTGCAATTCAGTGGAGCCAAATGTGGTAAGTGCCTGAAGATAGTGACTTCAGTGCATATGTTTTATCAGCTGGATATCTTTTCTTAGCCAGAATGAAAATTATGAGTTCTTCACATAATTTATATGATAATAGAAAGGCAATTATATAGCTTTTAAAATGATTAATAATTGGCTATTCCATTGGCCCACAGACAATACATAATCTATAGGAAAATGATTCTCAGTATTGGTATCTGACAGATGGTTTCCCAATATATTCAGTATTCCTGCAATTGGAGATCAGTATTGTTATGAGGAAGGGTGAGGGAACTGTTTTTTGTATATATTTTTTCAAAGATATTCCAAATTGTGTATGTTATTTATATATATATTAAAAATTATACTTGTTATTACACAAATGTATAGTACTACAAAAATTAAATTTGCATATGAATAACAAATAGCAAGTTAACTAAGTCACAGTAGGACAAAGGGGTGCTGCTTGCAGTTTGAAACAGGTGATTTTTCTGCTAAATAGAATTAAGTAATATTTTACTACACAGTAAAATGCATGGATACTGTTACTTCAGGCTTACACATATAAATATGTGTAACTTTAACCCTAAAAATGAGTATAGAGAAAGCACATATCACTTTCTTAATTCAGACAACAGCTCTTCTGAGTATAATTTAGCCATGTTTTATCCTTTCCCTCCCAACCAGGATGATTTCAAATAGAATTTAAAAGAGAGACTTTTGCAAGTGAAGACTTTTCACTTTGTTAGGCTGCCTTGAGTTTAAAGTGTTTTCTCTAGTAATTCTCTATGTGTATGGAGAGGAGTGAATTTTAGTCTATTCCTTATCTTGATACGACAGGCTGGAAAATTGATTTATGGTTGTATATCCTTAACTGCAATCTATTATACTGAAGCAATTTGCTTATGTCATGAAGTTTTTATAAAGGAGATAACATCCTTTCATGCATTTATACACATATCATAGATAAATCAAACAGTGAATGTAAAACCATCTTCTAATCAGTTCTTAAAAATACCTATTTGTAAGATTTTGTCTTTTATTTACTATGAAAAACATAAATTATGGGTGGAATTTTATTCTTATTCTTTTTGTTTAAACCACTGTGTTCAACTCAACTGAAAAGCCAAGTGTGCCCTTTCATTTCCACCCCTATGCAACTGTCCTGAGTGCACAATCCTCTATGAACTAAGGCAAAAAAATTTAGTGGTAAATGTTTAACAGATATATTTTTAACTAAGAATATATATATTAGGGAGAGCCTTACAAAACTTATAACCAGAAATTATGTCAATAGTGAAATTCAACTTAGAGGTCAAATCAGTATTGCAATGTTCAAATGGGAAAAGGAAATGGCAACCTGCCCTAGTATTCTTGCCTGGAGAATTCCTGTGGACAGAGGAGCCTGGCAGGCTGCAGTCCATGGGGTTGCAAGAGTTGGACACAACTTGGTGACTAAACCACCACCACCACCATGTTCAAATGGGAATAGCCACCTTTCTGGTTTTATGCATATTCATAAAAAGTTTTTGTGATCTATAGTTGTTCACTTCTATCAGTTCTAAAATGAGAATCAGCTTTGTGTGTCTGCATTTTTCTATTTTTTAACAAATTTTTACCTTAATGCTGTACAATCATCTCAACTGTGTTGAAAGATATATGTGTGTGTGTGTGTGTATATATATATATGTATACACATACACACTAATTACAAGAGATATGAATAAGGTGAGTCTTGTATTCTGGAGCCTTCTATAAAAGTCTCTAGAAACACTGTAAGAGAGAACTAATATGAAGTCAGGTAGTACATGTTACGTATTTAGTAAACAAAGCTTTCCTTTCTCTCAGACTAAAAGACACTTTGCATAGTAAAATAATTTTATACTTTTAGATGGAACATATTTTCTTATAGTGAGAACTTCATTCTTTATCTTTTAAGATAGAGGAAAGATTTTTTTAGAAGAAGCAAACATTTAAAAACATCTTTTAAAAATTGTTGTGAATTTTAATCTGAGACCTCCTTTAATGATATGATTGTGGATACTAATTTTGGAAATAAGAGGCATATGTATCTAAAAGAGATAGCAGTTAGTTAGAAACAAGATCAATTGACCTCAACATGAGATTGTCTCCCTTACTTTGGAATGAAGCATCTTAGTAAACAGATGCTAAAAGCAAGAGCTTCATCCACAGAAAAAGGTAAAATAGCCAAACCTGCAGTGGTCTTCCCCACAACTGTTTTTTTTTTTTTCTCTTCATTTTGCTATACTTATAATTCAAGCCATCATTTAGGAAATACATTACTGCTTACCACTAGCTATCTTGAAAGTGAAACGTACCATTCTGGTCAAAGCCCCATTTCCCTAATGGTGATTAAAACTGGGCAGAGAGCCCGATGTAATAAAAACAGTCTCAGAGCTTTTTCACTAACCTTCGTCTGGGAAAAGCAACATTGGAGGTTTTATTTCTTGAAAAATGCACAACGTCCATATGATTAAATGCTCTTCAGTCTCTTTTCAGCCACAGGCTGCACATCCAGGCCTTAATTGTGCCAGCTGTTCTCTTAACCCATCACCTAAATATTGCTCTCGAATGTAATCTGTCTTGATAGAAAGCCTTTTAACTTTTCTGTTTTACAATTCATCTTTCTTATATGCCAAATGAAACATCTTCTTTCATTTGAGAAAAGTGAGCTCTTGGGAGGAAAAAAATAAAAACAAAGATTTTTTTTTTTTATTCTGTGTGTATTAAGGCAAATCCCTTTTCCTGTCTTAATTGAAATCAGTTAAGCGTTCACGAACTTCACCACAAAGACTGAATGAGCTATTTTTCTTTTTAAATGAGGCCAAGTCTTGTTGGACCCGTGACGAAGACCATCCTGTGCAAGGGCAGGTTGCCAGCAGGTTTCACATTCAAGGCCAGGGTTTCACTGCGTTTGCTCAGCTTCTTCCATAGTCTGCAGTGAAGGCACGGTGAAGGCCAGAGGCGTGCCTCCTGCACTTGTATTATTGTCTCTGCTTTTCAGTTGGTGGATTTGGAAACAAAGAAAGAGATCCATTCACTTTCTCTCTTGCAAAAAAAAAAAAAAAAGGAAAGGACTGGGGAATGCTGGGTGAAAGATACATAATAACCCAGGGCCAATTTTGCAACCTTTTGTGAGGCTTAAACCATTTCAAAATAAAGAGTCATGTTAAAAAAAAAAAAAAAAAAAGGATAACCTTAACTGCTAAATGTGAAGAAATCAAACTGTAATATCTAAGTATGGCTCTATCTTTAAAAAAAAAATCAATTAAAATAAGAATAGAATAAAAATAAAATAGATTTTTTTGTTGGCTTAGCTACATACATGTGAGACTTACTATGCTTTAAACAGTTTATAATTACACTTACTGGGGGAAAAAAGGGCATTAGGTGATTCTTTAACCAAAGCAAAGTGGATTTTAAATGGCTATTTAAGTTTGTTTCTGTCTCTGTATCTCCATCTCTTCCCATGCCTCTCATTTTTCCTTCTTTACCTTCACTCTGACAGTTCTGACATTAAAAATATTGCTAGATTAATTCTGTTGCATTAAGAAAGTACCTCTCAGGCCAAAGTTTTGTAAAGCCTGGTTTAGATAAGTGGGGAGAAAAAAAGGAAAAACAAACAAAAGATCATAATAAATGTCATTATTGCTATAATTACCTATAAGGGAAGGACACCAGTTATAGTAGGAACCCAGCTTCTGAAATCAAGCAGCTCATATTCAAATCCTGATCATGGCTCTTATATGTGACCTTTAATGCCTAATACCTTCATTTTTAAAACATGGGTTAACACAATATTACCTACCTCTGAAGTTTATTAAAAGGCCCATGTGAATTCCGTTCTGTTCAGTTGCTCATCATGTTCGACTCTTTGCGGCCCCATGAATCGCAGCACGCCAGGCCTCCCTGTCTATCACCAACTCCCGGAGTTCACTCAGACTCACGTCCATTGAGTCCGTGATGCCATCCAGCCATCTCATCCTTGGTCGTCCCCTTCTTCTCCTGCCCCCAATCCCTCCCCGCATCAGGGTCTTTTCCAATGAGTCAACTCTTCGCATGAGGTGGCCAAAGTACTGGAGCTTCAGTTTTAGCATCATTCCTTCCAAAGAAATCCCAGGGTTGATCTCCTTCAGAATGGACTGGTTGGATCTCCTTGCAGTCCAAGGGACTCTCAAGAGTCTTCTCCAACACCACAGTTCAAAAGCATCAATTCTTCGGTGCTCAGCCTTCTTCACAGTCCAACTCTCACATCCATACATGACCACAGGAAAAACCATAGCCTTGACTAGATGGACCTTAGTCAGCAAAGTAATGTCTCTGCTTTTGAATATGCTATCTAGGTTGGTCATAACTTTTCTTCCAAGGAGTAAGCGTCTTTTAATTTCATGGCTGCAGTCACCATCTGNCCGACTTGATGGACGTGAGTCTGAGTGAACTCTGGGAGTTGTTGATGGACAGGGAGGCCAGGCATGCTGCAATTCATGGGGTCACAAAGAGTCAGACACAACTGAGCGATTGAACTGAACTGAACCCAAAATATTATATACATATATAGGAAAATACCCTGATGCTGGGAAGGATTGAGGGTATGAGAAGGGGACGACAGAGGATGAGATTGCTGAATGGCATCACTGACTCGATGGACATGAGTTTGGGTAAACTCTGAGAGTTGGTGATGGTCAGGGAGGCCTGGTGTGCTGTGATTCATGAGGTCGCAAAGAGACAAGACTGAGTGACAACTTAATTGAATACTGCACAGGTATTATTGCGATCTATTACTTTTTTTCATACTAAGTATTTGATACTTGACATATATATATATATATGTTTTTCCTTTTTAGCATATTTCAGTTTGTATTCACCACCTTGAAATTGCTGCATTGGACTGCAAAGGTATAGAGATTCTTATAGAAGTGATCTTGTAGAAATGTTTCCTAGAAATTGTGTTCCTCACACAAAGTCTACATTAACTTGCTAGCACAATAGCTTCTACTCACTTTTTCAAAACTTGTTTAGAAGTCTGATAACATAAGGGAAAAAAAAAATTTGGCTCAGATGGGACAGGCATAATTCCAGGGTTGTGAAATTAAGTCATAGATTTCTTTTTAATAATTGGAATTTTTCATAGACTCTTATAATTCCAAAAGGAAGACTAATAATTTAACCTCACATATGGAAGGCTTGCTCTAGGCTAATAAGCTAAAAATGGCAAGAGTAGGAAAAAATGTTGCTTTTGTATTTGGTCAATTCATCAAAGTATAAATCCTTTAACATACATGGTTTCCATACATACATGTGTGAGTGTACATGGAACACATCTATTTTTTTTTTCTATTTAGTATATTTTTGTTAAATATTCTCTTTAGGCTTGTATTCTCTGTACTTATGCATTTCTAAATAAGCTAAGTTTTCTTGTTTGGTATAATTTCTACCACTCAGAAAGATAGCAAACAATATAATTTTGCTCCTTGAACTGTAGCTTTCATTCTATCCTGGCTCTTTCTTTGTCTTCCTCAGTCTTCTCCCTAGTATCCTCTGGAACTCCATCTACTTCTATACACATGCTTAAGTCTCCCCAGCTAAAACACAAAGGACCTTCTCAATTAGATGAGTCCTATCCTTCCATTGTTAAGACACCTTTCCTGAAAGCTGCTTTGATTGGCTATGCCAACTCTTCACTTTTCATCTCAGTCCAGTCTCGCTTTATTGTCTCTGTCTTCACCATCGTTGCTAAAGGCCCTGCTGAAGTTCTAGTTGATAACTGATCCCCTTACAGGGTGAACTAATACTAATGCCCTGGGCCTCCCCCTTGGTGTCACTGACCTCTTCCTTCCAACCGTCCTTTCCTCTCTAAGCAGGATCATCTCTTCTCAGGGCTTCACTTATCATCTCTATACTGCTGACTTGCTAAAACATATGTCCAGACTCAAACTCTGTTCTAAACACCAAACATGTTAAGCTCTATCTAGATTTCCTACATCTATATAAATATGTCCAGTGTGCAAATAATAATATGAGAAATTGCTGATAATTACTAAGGGCCATCATGTCTCTCAACAATCTTGATTCCAGCTTGTGCTTCATCCAGCCCCACATGTCACATTATGTAATCTGCATATAAGTTAAATAAGCAGGGTGACAAAATACAATCTTGATGTACTCCTTTCCCAATTTGGAACCAGTCCATTGTTCCACGTCCAGATCTAACTGTTGTTTCTTGACCTACATACAGTTTTCTCAGGAAGCAGGTAGGGTGGTCTGGTATTCCATCTCTTGAAGAATTTTCCAGTTTGTTGTTTTCCACACAGCCAAAGTCAATAAAGCAGAAATAGATGTTCTTCTGGAACTGTTTTTTTTGATGATCCAATGGATGTTGGCAATTTGATATGTGGTTCCTCTGCCTTTTTAAAATCCAGCTTGAACATCTGGAAGTTCTCAGTTCATATACTGTAGGAGCCTTGCTCGGAGAATTTTGAGCATTAAGATCCCAGCTTGTGAAATGAGTGCAATTGTGCGGCTAACTGTTGTTTCTTGACCTACATACAGTTTTCTCAGGAAGCAGGTAGGGTGGTCTGGTATTCCATCTCTTGAAGAATTTTCCAGTTTGTTGTTTTCCACACAGCCAAAGTCAATAAAGCAGAAATAGATGTTCTTCTGGAACTGTTTTTTTTGATGATCCAATGGATGTTGGCAATTTGATATGTGGTTCCTCTGCCTTTTTAAAATCCAGCTTGAACATCTGGAAGTTCTCAGTTCATATACTGTAGGAGCCTTGCTCGGAGAATTTTGAGCATTAAGATCCCAGCTTGTGAAATGAGTGCAATTGTGCGGCAGTTTGAACATTCTTTGCTATTGCCTTTCTCTGGGGTTGGAATGAAAACTGACCTTTTCCAGTCCCGTGGCCACTGCTTAGTTTTCCAAATTTGCTGGCATATTGAGTGCAGCACTTTCACTGCATCATCTTTTAGGATTTGAAATAGCTCAACTGGAATTCCATTAATTCCACTAGCTTTGTTCATAGTGATGCTTCCTAAGGCCCACGTGACTTTGCATTCCAGGACGCTTGGCTCTAGGTGAGTCATCACACTATCATGGTTATCTGGGTCATTAAGATCTTTTTGCATTCTTCTTTGAACATAGATCTGCTGTGTATTCTTGCCATCTCTTCTTAATATCTTTTGCTTCTGCTGTGGCAGGCAAGTTCTTTACCACTGAGCCACCAGGGAAGCCCAGGTTCTTTATATGGATTATTTTCATTAGTTCATATAGCAATTCTATGATGTAAATATAATCCCTGTTTTACACATGTAGAAATTTTCATGTGTTAGCTGACTTGTATCACTAGTATACTCTACAGAGCTAATAAGTTTTGAAATCAGGAACTATGATACTATGACTATATATACTTTTTCTAATTTTACAGAATTTCAGTTAAAGGCTTTCATTAATTAGAACTCAACCTACTCTCATTATTAATCTTTTGAACTACTAAAGTGTACCTTAAATTAGGAGGTAGACTATGCAATTACTCAGAACACACATTCCAAAGCCAAACTTTCTGAATCCAAATCTTGGCTCTGATGCCGTTAAACAGTATAATCTTTAGCAAGTTCTCAATATTTGTGGGCCTTGTTTTTCTCACTGGGAGCAAGTGCATAAAAACAGCATATAAATATAGTTTTATCCATATACAAAAATTTTATACATAGTATATCTCAATAAATATTAGACATTGTTAACACTGTCACTTATATCTTTATGCATCTCCAAATTCCTAGAGTTACAAAATAATGTTTCTCCAATATCTTCTGCTAGATAATTTCTCGGGCTCCATCTGTACAGAGCTGTACACTGGCTGTTATGTTAGTTTCTTTTCATCCATCATTCCTATGCTAAATATCCCTGCTTGTTTAAGTCATCTACCAGAGTTCATCTGCAGGCTACTAACTTAACAATCAAAATATCTGTCAGTTTACCACAAATATATCTGTAGGCTAATAATATCAAATGTATATTGTCACACTGATTATTTAACTTCTATGCAAGAGTACATCATGCAAAATGCCAGGCTAGATGAATCAAAAGCTGGGATCAAGACTGCTGGGAGAAATATCAATAACCTCAGATATGCAGATGTTACCACTCTAAGGGCAGAAAGCCAAGAACTAACAAGCCTTTTGATGAGGGTAAAAGAGGAGACTGAAAAATATGGCTTAAAACTCAACATTCAAGAAACTAAGATATGGCAACTGGTCAAAGCACTTCATGGCAAATAGATGATGAGGAAAAAGTGGAACAACAGTGACAGATTTTATTTTCTTGGGCTCCAAAATCCCTGCAGATGGTTAATTACAGCCATTAAATTAAAAGACACTTGCTCTTTGGAAGAAGTTACAGCAAACCTAGACAGCATATTAAAAAATAGAGACATTACTTTGCCAACAAAGATCTGTATCATCAGTTATGTTTTTCCAGTAATAATGTATACATGTGAGGGTTGGATCACAAAGAAGGCTAAGCACTGAAGAACTGATGCTTTTGAACTGTGGTGTTGAAGACAACTCTTGAGAGTACCTTGGACTGCAAGGAGATCAAACCAGTCCATCCTAAAGGAAATAAATCCTGAATATTCATTGAAGGACTGATGCTTAAGCTGAAGCTCCAATACTTTGGCCACATGATGTGAAAAGCTGACTCATTAGAAAAGCCCCTGATGCTGGGAAACATTGAAGGCAGGAGGAGAAGGGGACGACAGAGGACAAGATGGTTTGATAGCATCGCTGACTCAGTGGACATGAGTTTGAGCAAGCTCCAGGAGGTGGTGAAGGACAGGGAATGCTGGCATGAGGCAGCCCACAGGGCTGCAAATAGTCAGACATGAATGAGTGACTGAACGACACTTTGCCGACAAAGGTCCATATAGCCAAGGCTATAGTTTTTCCTGAGTTCATGTACAGATCATGTGAGAGTTGGACCATAAGGAAGGCTGAATGCCAAAGAAGTGATGCTTTTGAATTGTGTTGCTGCAGAAGACTCTGGAGAGTCACTTGGACATCAAGGAGATTAAACAAGTGAATCCTAAAGGAAATCAACTTTGAATATTCATTGGAAGTGCTAATGCTGAAGCTAAGGCTCTAATACTTTGGCCATCTGATGCAAAGAGCCAGCTTACTGGAATAATCCTTGATGCTGGGAAAGATTGATGGCAGGAGGTGAAAGAGACAACAGAGGATGCAATAAGTAAATTGTGTCACTAACTCAATAGACATGAATTTGAGCAACCTCTGTGAGATAGTGAAGGACATTAGAAGCCTGGTGTGCTGCTGTCCATGGAGTCACAAAGGCAGACATGACCTCACAACTGAACAACAAAAATTAACAATAACTGTATGGTCAATATATTTGTTGACCTGGAAGTACCTGGTACATCCTTATTCCTAGTCCCAGGTAGGCTGCTATACATAAAAGACTGAAACAAATGTTGGTTCTCATATGCTAACCAATTTATAGTCCCCTTTGAATTTTCTACATCAGATTATTTTGTCTGTTTCTCTGTAATGCTGACTGTTGTATGGAACCCTTTAGATTTAATTAGATATGCTGAAACATCATCATAGTCTGAATCTGGGTCATGTTCTCATTTTCAGAAAGATCATTACTTCAAAATTGTCATGAAGTTTCTTCCTACTATTGAATAACTCCAATAGTTTCCAAAATTCTCCATCTGAGCCCAATTTAATCAGAAGTCACTGATTTTAATTACTGAATCTGCTTGCAGTTTATGAGTTCAGAAAGATTCTGTCACCTTTTAAAGTTAAATCCAGCTGAAAGTTTGCCTCATTATCCATGCCTGCAATCTCTTCTTTCCATTTATGAAGACCGTGGTTTTCCTTTTTTTCTATGTGGAATACGTCTTATTTCTTTGTATCTCGCCCAAGAGCCTGCAATGGATCATACTATTAACAGCAGCAAGAGAAGAAAGCCAAGGTTAATCCATGTACCACCCTTACCTTTGTGGGCCCACATCCCACAAAGCTTCTCCTCTTTGCAGACTCTTTTGGGCTGGATCAAATTTTCGTTTCCACTGCTGCTAATATAGGTTCCCTGATACTGCCCACAACTCCCTGTTCCCAGAGGCATATTTCATGGATATTTGTTTTTAAAGAATAAAAACAATTTTTCAGTGCAGTGATATTCAGATAGAGGAAAAAGCATAGATATTCACAGCCTTCGCCCCTCCCCCCAGTCATCAAAGGAGAATTTATTTGTTATCAGATATTAGATCACAGAATTTGTTATCAGATCACAGTTGTACAGGAAGGGCAATGGACAATGACTGACTGAATTGTTCTCAGATTATATAAACTAATTTCTAATTTACACAAAGCTACTTAAAAATAAAATTATCAAAACTGGGAATGGATTTATGACAATGGAGAATGGAAATGCAGAGAGGCTGTTGGAGGGAATGGCAATAATGGAGACTAGAACGATAGCAATACTGTGTGAGGTACTGAAAGAGATGAGTAGAGGCATTTCAATCTGCACCCTGTGGTATATCCTATTGCCACCTCTTCCAAAGCTCTCCCTAAACATATAGTACTTTGAAGAGCTTTTTGTGTTAGGATTTTTTCCTTTTGAGGGTTTTAAAGCTATCTGAGGATGAATCTTCATATGAAACAGAGGCCCAGCTTTATTTTGTTTACGTATTTTTAACACCAACAAAATGCTAAAATGCATTTAATGAAACATAATGTATTATTTAAGCCCTTTTTCTCTCCACTATAGAGATCTATGAAAAAATTTTTTGCATTGCTTCTCTATAATGAAAAAAATCATTTCCTATATCAAGCTCATATTTTTCCTCCCTGTCTGTTACTAACTGAATCTTCTATAATATTATCTTAATACCAACAATCGATCTGATTATAAGCCAGTTAATTATTAATCAGATAATAACCATGTTTCCAATTATGATAGCTTTAGTGTCATTTGGTTTTCAGTATTGAGTTATGTGAAGTTTGTATTTTCTTTGTAAATCTAGATTTTTTTTAAATAAAGAATTTTCTCAGTAATTTACTATTGTGCATTCACACATACATACACAAGTCTGGACACATTTTTTGGGGGGCCCCATGTCACACAGCTTGCTAGATCAATGACAGAGCAAACTTGTGACCCCTGCGGTAGTACTGTGGAGTACCAGCCACTGGATTGCAAGGGAATTCCTAAGATTAGAAAAATTTCTTAACCTAAAATATTTTCATTGATTTCATTTTTCTTTAAAACTACTGTATTGTGATTGTCTGATCTTTTAGTCTAACAAAAACCACACCTCAGACTAACACAATCCTTAACGAACCTTTGATTAGTACTCCCCCTGTTTCATCATAGCCAAAGCTTAGTACTCCAATAGTTAACCAAGGAGTACTAAGAAATGTGTTTGTGTTATTGTTTTATTGCAGTTAATCAAATAAAACTACTTATTTCCCAATCAAGAGATTAACTACAGTTCCATACATACCCATATTTACCAGTGTAAAATTTAAACCAATCTTTCTCTCTCTTACACTATCATTCCAGTGTTAAATTTTAGTATTTTAAAATAAATTCAAATCAGTAAATGGAAAATATAAACAAAAAATATAGCTCACTATGACTTTCATTTGAATTACATATTGAGTTTAGGCTCACAATTTAAAACTGACTTCTACAGTTAGATTAATTTATGAGCAATTACTACAATCACAAATTACATTCATATAAATGATAGTGATCCTTCTGGAATTATATGCAACCTTGACCCATCACATACATACAAAAGAAAGCTTGGGATACGCAGAATCCCTTAATGAGAAAATAAAATAAGCACTTTAGAACTGGTACATATGACATTATTATTAATGAGAAGAGATAAAATATATAGAAATGCTAATAGAAACATTAATAGAGAGACTGGAAACTCAGAATACATATTGTAAATAGGATGTTACAGGAAAGTCAATAATATTGGCAGCAAGAAGCTTCTAACACTTTTATAATAAGAATGTGGAAAGTGTATGTGAATTACACTTGATAATAATGAATGGGCAGAAAAAGGACTGCAGAGATTGTCAGAGTAGAAAATCTATTGGTCATTCAGGCCCATAAATGACTAAATGGAATTATTTATCATATCCTGATAATATTTAGCTCTGGGAACTAACCTGAAATAAGGTGTAGTATTAATTTTAAATTTGTTAAATTTAAGGAATTTAAGGAAATGGAAACCCACTCCAGTGTTCTTGCCTGGAGAATCCCAGGGACGGGGGAGCCTGGTGGGATGTCGTCTCTGGGGTCACACAGAGTCGGACACAACTGAAGCGACTTAGCAACACTAAGGAAGCAACCTCTACCAGCAGCATCACAGAACATAACAGAGGAGCAGTGAAGTAAATTTCTCTACTAAACAATGGTTTGGGCTTTCTGTGAAATAATAATCTATACTAGTTTCTATGATAATGAAGGACAAGAAAGTCTCACAATAATTTATTTATAGGGACTACATATATCCCAATAAATAAAATCCTACCAGTTTTCCTAGCATTATGTATTCAACTGTTAAATGGTTGCCTTACTCATATAATTAAAATGACCACTGTAAATGTCATGTCTATAAATTAAAGAGAAAGAAAGCAGAAAAGTAGGAAAGGGGGAAGGAAGGAAGGTAGGGTGGGAGTCAAGAGGGATGGAGGAACAAACAGACGGGCCATTTCTCCAAAATACTATCATAAATGGATATTAGTTCTAGTCCCATATCCCATCATTTCAAAGATTGATGGATTTGAATATGTAACATTTCTCATTCCCATGCTGTGTGTGTGTGTGTGTGTGCATGTGTGTTTCTGGAAAATTGTACATAATAGCACATGGACCAACATATTTGATGTGTATAAGATATTTGCTAATTAAACACTGCATTATAAAAGTACTCGTGAAGGAGAAATACTTGGAAGAAATTTTCCACAGCCCTCATACCCATTTGTACAGTTAACTCTTTTTTTTTTTTTTAACTTTTATGTTAACACCAAGAACATTTTCTTACAAAACAAAGACCCACAGACTTAGAACATGAACCCATGGTTGCCAGTGAGGAAGGGACAGTTAAGGACTTTGGGAAGGTCATGCACACACTGCTGTATTTAAAATGGAAGTCAATAAAAATGTATTATATAGCAATATACCTATTATACAGGCAATATAGTGTAGATTATTACTTGTATGCATATGGAACTCTGCTCAATGTTAAGTACAATTCACTCATACAAAGGAAACCTAAACCAATAATGGAAAGTGAAAAGATTCAGTTAACTCCTAGAGAACAGGAGGCTATTTTTTTTTTAATAAACTTATTTAAGCTAGAAATTAAAAAACATAAGAAACTATTTTTTAAAATTCACTAAATATAAATTTGGAGTAGACTACATCTGGGACAGGGCTGTATTAATCTTGGAAAACATAGTGTTAAGGTGGGAGAGAGACAGGGACTTTTTTGCAAGACTAATCTGCTGATGACAGACGGGTCATGGTGGAGAGTTCTGACAAAAGGTGGTCCACTGGAAAAGGGAATGGCAAACCACGTCAGTATTCTTGCCTTGAGAACCCCATGAACAGTATGAAAAGGAAAAATAAATTGATGCTGAAAGATAAACTCGACACTGAAAGATAAACTCCCCAGGCTGGTAGGTCCCCAATATGTTCCTGGGAAGAGTAGAGAAATACCTCCAGAAAGAATGAAGAGATGGAGCCAAAGTGAAAACAACACCCAGCTGTGGATGCAACTGGTGATGGAAATAAAGCCTGATGCTGTAAAAAACAATATTCCATATGAACCCGGAAGGCTAGGTCCATGAATCAAGGTAAATTGGAAGTGGTCAAACAGGAGATGGCAAGAGTGAACATCGATATTTTATGAATCAGCAAACTAAAATGGACTGGAATGTGTGAATTTAATTCAGATGAGCATTATATCTATTACTGTGGGCAAGAATCCCTTAGAAGAAATGAAGTAGCCTTCAGAGTAAACAAAAGAGTCCAAAATGCAATATTTGGGTAAATTTCAAAAAAAGGCAAGCCATTCAACATCACAGTAATACAAGTCTATGTCCCAACCACTAATGCTGAAGAAGCTGAAGTTGAACAGTTATGTGAAGACCTACAATTCTTTCTAGAACCAACACCCAAAAAAGATATCCTTTTCACCATAGCGGACTGGAATGCAAAAGTAGTAAGTCAAGAAACTCCTGGAGTAACAGGCAAATTTGGCCCTTAAGTACGAAATGAAGTAGGGCAAAGGCTAGCAGAGTTTTGCCAAGAGCACGCAGTGGTCATAGCAAACATCCTCTTCCAACAACACATGGATAACACCAGAAGGTCAATACCAAAATCAGTTGGATTATATTGTTTGCAGCCAAAGATGGAGAAACTCTATAGAGTCAGCAAAAACAAGACCGGGAGCTGACTGTGGTTCAGATCATGAACCCCTTATTGCAAAATTCAGACTTAAATTAAACAAAGTAGGGAAAACCACTAGACCATTCATGTATGAACTAAATCAAATCCCTTATGATTATACAGTGGAAGCAACAAACAGATTCAAGGGATTAGATCTGATAGAGTATCCGAAGAACTGTGGATGGAGGTTTGTAACATAATATGGGAGGCAGTGATGAAGACCAACCCTAAGATAAAGAAATGCAAAAAGGCAAATGGATGTCTGAAGAGGCCTATAAATAGCTGTGAAAAGAAGAGAAGTGAAAGGCAAAGGAGAAAAGGAAACAGATTCCCATTTGAATGCAGAGTTCCAAAGAATAGCATGGAGAGATAAGAAAGCCTTCCTCAGTGATTAATGCAAAGAAACAGAGAATAAAAAATAGAATAGAAAAGACTAGAGATCTCTTCAAGAAAATTAGAGATACCAAGGGAACTTTTCATGCAAAGATGGGCACAATAAAGAACAGAAATGGTATGGACCTAACAGAAGCAGAAGATATTAAGAAGAGGTGGCAAGAATACAGAGCAACTATACAAAAAAGATCTTAAGATCCAGACAACAACGATGGTATGATCACTCACCTAGAGCCAGACATCCTGGAACGTGAAGTCAAGTGGGACATATCAAGCATCACTATGAACAATGCTAAAGGAAGTGATGGAATTTCAGTTGAGCTCTTTCAAATCCTGTGAAAGTGCTGCACTCAGTATGCTAGCAAATTTGGAAAACTCAGCAGTGGCTACAGAAATGGAAAAGGTCAGTTTTTCAATAATTTCAATCATAAAGAAAGGCAATGCCAAAGAATGTTCAAACTACTGCACAATTGCACACAGCACACACACTAGCAAAGCAATGCTCAAAGTTCTCCAAGCCAGGCTCCAGTGTTCTTGCCTGGAGAATCCCAGGGACGGGGGAAGCCTGGTGGGCTGCCGTCTATGGGGTTGCACAGAGTTGAACACGACTGAAGTGACTTAACAGCAACAGCAGCAGCAGGCTTCAATAGTATGTCAACCAAAGCTTCCCGATATTTAAGCTGGATTTAGAAAAGGTAGAGAAACTACAGATCAAATGCCAACATCCACTGTATCATCAAAAAAGCAAGAGAATTCCAGAAAAAAAAAAAAACTGCCTCTACTTTATTGATCAAACCAAAGCCTTTGACTGTATGGATCACAACAAATTGTGGAAAATTCTTTAAGAGGTGGGAATACCAGACCACCTGACCTGCCTCCTGAGAAATCTGCATGCAGGTCAAAAACAACAGTTAGAACTAGACATAGAACAAAGGACTGGTCCCAAATTGGGAAAGGAGTACATCAAGGCTGAATATTGTTGTCACCCTGCTTATTTAACTTGTGTGCAGAGTATATTATGCAAAATGCTGAGCTGGATCAAGCACAAGCTGGAATCAAGACTGCTGGGAGAATATCAATAATCTCAGATATGCAGATAACACCACCCACATGACAGAAAACAAAGAAAAACTAAAGAGCTTCTTGATGAAAGTGAAAGAGGAGACTGAAGAAGCTGGCTTATAACTCAACATTCAAAAAACTTAAGATCATGGAATATGGCCCCATCACTTAATGGTAAATTGAGGAAACAATGGGAACATTGACATACTTTATTTTTCTGGGCTCCAAAATCATTGCAGATGGTGACTGCAGACATGAAATTAAGAGACACGAGGTTCCTTGGAAGAAAAGCTATGACCAACCTAGACAGCATATTCAAAAGCAGAGACGTTACTTTCCTGATAAAGGTCCACCCAGTCAAAGCTACTGTTTTTCCAGTAATCATGTACAGATGTAAGAGTTGTACTTATGCTTTAGAATTGTGGTGTTAGAGAAGACTCCTGAGAGTCTCTTGAACTGCAAGATCAAACCAGTCCACCATAAAGGAAATCACTGGAAGGACTGATACTGAAGCTGAAACTCCAATACTTTGGCTACCTGATGAGAAGCACTGACTCATTAGAAAAGACCCTCCTGATGTTGGGAAAGAGTGAAGGCAGGAGGAGAAAGGGACAACCAGAGGATGAGACGGTTGGATGGCATCAACAACTCGACTGACATGACTTTGAGCAACCTCTGGGAGTTTCTGAAGAACAGGGAAGCCTGGCATACTGCAGTCCATGGGGTTGCAAAGAGTCCAACACAACTGAACAACTGAACTGAACTGAATCTGCTCAAGTTCACTACAGATCCCACAGCATTCTATTGTAACACCAAGTAATCTGAGCTTTAACATTTCTCATTTCTAAAAGAAATTTGAGTCGTAATCCTTGCAGATCATGAGGAAATAATTTGATGGAATAGAGAACAGCCTAGAAGGAATTTCTAGAGTTTGGCAATAAATGGACAATCAGGGAAATACCTTTTGAAAGCTATACACTGATGAATGCATTCATTCATATTTTATTTGTTATGAAAACTTGAAGAGCTGTTTTCTGTAATTTCTGTGAGTTCAGTAATTCAATTTGGTTGGAAAAGAACAACCAAAAATTACTTGTCTGTTTTCCTAAAAAGTGTGTGTGTGAATAATATATATATAAAATGCCCACCATTAGTTGCCTCTTCTCCCCACTCTCCATTCAATCCTAATCATTTAAAACTGTCTAAAGAGTCTGATCTCATTATCTGTCTGAGCTCTGTGGCACCTTGTCCATTCCTCTTTTTTTGCCTTCCTGTCTACTCTGATGACTGGAAGAGTGCCAATCTTTGATGAATGACAGTGAAGAAAGTTTATGCAGATAAAGCAAACTGGACAAGTGGGAGAATTAGGCAGAGTGGGATACATCAGCAGACTGAGGAGGAGCTGTGATAAGAGAAGCCAGCTCAAAGAAGATGCTCAGAAGGCAGAGCTGTGTAATGGAAGGAAATGAGTCTTCAGAAGTAAAGATATCTGAAACTGAGCCCTGGCACAAAACACCCTATGTGTGTGTGATTGAGCTATTTAAATCTCCAACTTGTAGCTTCCTCATCTCTAAAACTGAGAAAATATTTTAATTTGCAACCTAAGGAGCTAATTTAAGGGTGCTTTTGTTATGCAGTAATAGGTTATAGTGTTAAGAATATATACTATTTATATGCATATAGCTCTCACATTTACCTCCCTATTTAGACTTCTTCTCTAAATGTTAAACTTGAATAACTAGTCACTTAACTGACATCTCCTGACATCTACTTTTTGTTATCTTATATGCAACACAAACTATGTATCAAGAAAAGAACTGTTGATCTTTCCTTCCAAATCTGCTTTTCCCTCCATATATGTGTGTGTATGTGTGTGTGTGATACTATATATAGTATGTAATGTATATGTAATATATATAATATATATGTATTATATGTAATGTAATATGTTATATCATATATATCATGTATTAATGTAATACATATAATATGTAATATACATGTATTTATGTAATATATATGTAATCCATATCCACATATATATAGTCAACTCAAAGTAAACTGCACCGCCCCATGGGCTGAGGCCAGAAACTCGAGTCATCCTATTCCTTCCCCTCATATTCAAGATCAAAATGGCAAGTCCTGTCTGTAGATATATCCAAAATCTGACCACTTGCATCAGTACCACCTAGTCAAGGTCTGCACTATTTATTTTTTTAATTTGCAGCAGCCTTCTTAATATTCTGAATGTTTGCACATTTGCCTACTCTCCCTATAATTTATGTTTCACCTAGGAACCAAAATTGTGCTATTGAGTACCAATCACAACATAAGCTTCTCTACTCAAAAGCCTCCAAAGATTCCTATCTCACTCACAGTAAAACCCAGCATCATTATACTGACCTCCAAGTTTTCTGACTTCATCCCCTCATCTTCTCTCAAACTCCTTATACTCAGTCCACCGAATCTGACTCATTTATGTCCCCAAGAATATAGGGAAGTTCCTGCCTAAGATGTTTACATCCTTTCCCCTCTAACTAGAATGTTCATCTCTTTTAAGTCTACAATTCTTACTCTCTCCTGTCTCTATTTAAATATCAACTTTTTCTCTAGCTAAATTGTTAAACTTTTCTACTCTATCTCTCCCAACACTGCCAACTCTCTTCTCTACATTTTCTCCTCAGCATTTATGGCCATCTCACTACATATATTCATATTTGTTCCACTTACTTATTACATATATGTCTGACAGTCCTGTTAGAATGTAAGCTCTAATATAAGTGGGCATTTTCCACTTTCCTTTTTTCAATAGATCATCCTTATCATTGAGAACAGTGCCTGGTACAAAGTAGGTTCTTAAGCATTTACTGAATGAAAAAATGAACTAAAATTAAAATTTTTACTTTAAATACATTCAATGACACACAGTTGAGTCATGTATAACTGAATTAAACAGTTCATCCATTGCATTGATTTTAGACACACAGACATACTTGTAGGTTACAGCCGAGCTTCTTTTGTCTAGAAGTGCCATCTCCCTTTACTCAAAAGCATACTTAGAAAGGACCAGGAAGAATCAAGTCTCTCCCAGTCTGAAATAAGAAAATACTATTATTTATTATAAGGACAATTTTATAGTACATTTGGAGAAAAAAGAATAAGCCTGCATTGTGCAGGTTATACATAGACTTTGGGTGGACACAGTTCAGAACTATATGAAAGTCAGGAAATTGGAAGTAAAGATAGATGACTGTTACTGAAAATCTTCAAGATAAATACATCAGGCTCACTGAAGGCAACTTAAGAGCATGCAGTGGTGGACAGAATTTTCCAAGTGTTTCAAAGGCAACACAACCATCTATCCCAAGCGACAGAATAATTTAAGTTACCTCTGACCAAATTAAATTGTGCTTCTCAAGGATGTTCAAGCTTGTCCCTTTAGCGAGAAGCTGAAATTTGGTCTACAGGTACTGTTCATAATTTTCCTTATATTCTAGGAGAGTTAAGACAAAAGAGAAAAAAAAAATGATGATGGGCAACCAGGAAAGGAAAGAACACTATCTGTCCTACTGAATGAGAAATTCAAAGATGAAAGCCTGTCAAAAGTTATATGTGATACTATTTATATGTATTACATGAATGACTATGTGTTGTATCCCAAAGTTGTTTCCACACATAAGAGGTTAAGGAAAGAATAAAAAAAACCACAGGCCACTGAAGACTGGTAGGTGGCAAGTTTAATAATCAAGGGAATTTACATACAAGAGTAGTCTTAGGTGACTTCAAGACCAGTATATCTCACCACTGACTCACAAGAATATTCAAAGTTTATAGAGTAGCCTTAACTGAGTTGTCACATGTTCAGTCCAAATGGTATCAACAACACTTTATTCTTTCAAGGCTACATCCTTGAAATAGCTGTTAGCATGGAATAGTAGGTGGGATGTGCATAAAAGGACAACGGAGGGGAAAAAGGAAATGAGTCTCCAACTATCAGGATCCAAGTCATGGGTCAAATAGTGGTCACACTCTCCCAATGATATCCTCTAACACAATGATCTCATAAATCTTTTCCATGATTAAGAATCATGTCTTCTTCAGCACAAAATCTAAGTCACTTCTGGTATTGGGTGTGAGGAATGCCGCCATCAGGAAAGCCATGAGTGGTAGTAGGGCCACTTATTCCACAAGAAACCAATAAGGAGGGACAGACTTAATTCAGTCAGTCTGGTTCCAAATTGGGACCTTGAATACAAAACTAGTGATTCACAAGGAGAAACTTTTAGTAACTGTTTCAGTAGGAGAGAGGTGTCATCATCTGCATTAGCCATGCCCTAACCAAGCTGTACGATCGATGTATGTGTGGCTGTGTTTCAAACTGCCTAGTTTCAATTGGCTCCCTCTACCTTCCCTAAGTTGGTTTTTTGGAGCATGGTTCTCAGCTTAACATTATTTCAGTGTCCTATTTGAATACTTTCCAATAAGCCTGTTTCTGCTTAAATTAAAACAAGTATGTATTTTTTGTCTATTACCAGCACTCCGAATGGTTATAATAGTATAGATGTGCAAGTGATTTTCTTCTAGTAGAAAATAAGTATTCAGTAAGATGGCTGATTATATGTTACATAGTTTATCACAGATTAAATCTAAGATTTGAAATAAGGTATAGCATAAAAACAAGTAAATAAAAAGAGGGAATGTTGAAATTCTTAACAGGGAAGATCAGATCAATGAAACAGTACTCCACATCTATGTTACTGAAACAGGAAAATATTGCGATGAGAATGTGTTTAAAGCCACCAGGCCTTTAAAACGTTAACACAGAAGGTGAAAAGGGAAAACCTGAGGGTAAAAAGCATGCCAGCCTTGAAACTGAAACTGAGAGACAACCCAAAGGCAACATTCACCAGAGCCTGGATGATCAGGGTGAAGGAATAGAGAAAGCCTAAGGCAAAAACGTATTCAGGCCCGACAGTGAGTTCGAAAGGATCCCTTCAGGACAAGATTCATTTTGGCTCTAGCAGTAAGTTACAATGGACCAAGCTTTGAGGCAGCACGCTTAATGTCCTAGAATTGAAAAACTAAGCATATAACTAAGGGCTGCCTGCATTTTGTATAAAATGATAGTAAGTCTGATTGGTAAGAGCTGGGATGTGGCAAACATTTAAATGTACATCATAGGGCTTATAAGAAAATTAGACAATGAAAGAGAAAAAGAGAAAAATGGAATTGACAGTGAGCAGCACATATTGATAAAAACTTGTACTGAGTGCAACATTGTAAGCCAGAGAGTCAATGTGCACATCTCCTCAATCAGTATATATTAATTCTTATTGACTGATCTATTTTTATAACATAGCAGACCTCTAAAGAATCAGAATAAACTGTATTCTGATAGCTGATGTTGAGTTAGTAATTAATGTTGGAGAAATCTCTCTACAGTATAGAGGAATAAAAAAACAAACAAACAAACAAAAAGGGGGTATATCTTAAGGTTAGTTATGCAGAACAGTAAGATTCTAATATATTTCTTTTAGGTAATAAACATCTTGAATACTACAAACAGAAATGTGAGCTGTCCTAAAAACTTTCATAGGCATTCAAATTTATATTTAGTCTTTATATCACCAGCCACATGGCTTAATACAGTTAATGAGTATGATTGTCTACATCAGTGATTCTCAAAGTGTTCTCACAGATCAGCAATACTGGAATCAACTAGAAACTTCTTGCAACTGCAAATGCCAGGGCACCAGCTCAGATATTCTGAATTCTGGGAATGGAGCCTAGTTATATGTGTTTTTTTACAGCATTTTGGGTGACTGTACTTTAAGGTACAATCTACATTATTTTTAGCATGACTACTAATCCAAAAAATGTTAGCCCAAAAGATGAATTTTCATATAGCTTTATTTTTTTAAGGAACTTTCTAATACATTTGAAAAATAAACTATGCACTAACCCTTCATATGGTTATATTCTTCTAGGAAAAATTATTCAACTAGGCTCATCCATACAACTGTTTACTCTTAAATGCTTCTTTCAACACAACCATGAAAATGTCAACCCTTGAAACTTGACAATAAAGTAAAACTTGTGTTGGAACTCATTTTTTTTCCCCTAAACTCCTCAAATACTTCTAGGAGTAAAGAGGACTTTTTCTTTACATGTGTATACCTCTGGCAGATTCATGTTAATGTATGGCAAAACCAATACAATATTGTAAAGCAATTAACCTCCAATTAAAATCAATAAATTTATATTAAATATATATATATGTACATATAAAATATGTGCATGCATATTTATGAATGTTTATATTTATTATTAGAATACTTTTAGGAAGTCCTTTTGGAAAACATCCATCTCAATGGAAGCATGTTTTATTACTAACAAAATTACTATTTGTCTTAACACGGTTTCTTACTTCCTTTCTGTAGAAGTTTGTAAGAAAGAGGACAAGTATAAGTTCATCCAAGACCATCTCCAAAGGGCCAATGAGTTTGGAAGATCTCACTGAATTAGCCTCTACAGAACAAATCCTACCTTATAGCCCATGTGATAAAACTTGGGACCTGTTTTATTTTGCCTGTAAAACTCAGGTTCTGAAAGATATCTCTTCATTCAGCTACCTCACCATCAAAAATCAACAGACTGTCTATGTATTGCTTTAGATATCAGCAGTACAACCATGATATGCCTAGATGCAATTTTCTCAACATTTATCGTTCTTGGGTTTCACCAAATTTCTTAAGTCTATGAGTTGATGTCTGTCCTCAGTTTTAGAAAATTGTTAGTAATTATCTCTTCCAGTATTTATTTCTGTACTGTTCTTTTATCCTGTTTGGGGGGCTAGAGTAGGAATGCTGAAACTTTCAAGCACTCAGGTTTCACATTGATACAAAGTGTAAAGGGACCTAGTTTGGTGAAGACAAGCATAAATACTGAGAGAGATCTGCTCCACAAAGACACAGTTGTGTAGAACTTTAAGTTCCCAGGCTGTACCCTAAGAGGAATAATAATCTATGACTGAGAGAGGGGCAGGGAAGATGAAAGAGATTCTTCCCTAAAGTGTAAACATAGGGGATTTCTTAAAAGTCTGAAGGCAGCCCAGGAAAATCTGAACTGAACTCTTCAGGTACATGAGGTCTTCAATGGGTACAAAGCAATGACTTATTCTGGCTGGGGTAGAGGCAAGAGAGCCTAGAGATATCCCTCTGAGGTGCAGACAAGCAGGGCCTGAGGAAGGCTGAAGGCAAAGCAGGAGAATGGAAACAAATCCTATCAGAATAAAACAACCAAGGGGAGAAGCAATTAAATGCATCTTTAAAGTCCTCAAAGAAAAACTGCTAAAATATAATTTTACATCCAGTAAAAATATCCTTTCAATATGAAGTCAAAATAAAGCCATTTGAAAGCAGGCAAAGACTGAAAGGATTTATTGTATCTCTGGCAGATCTGTACTATAAGAAATATTAAAAAAAAAAAAAAAGCACTCTTTTTCAGTCATTTTTAGGTGCTTCATTTGTATAGTTTCACTTACCATGTCTGCAAGTTCAATAAATATCTATTCTCCAGTGTCTGCTGCTGCTGCTGCTGCTGCTGCTAAGTCACTTCAGTCATGTCCAACTCTGTGTGACCCCACAGACGGCAGCCCACCAGGCTCACAAGTCCCTGGGATTCTCCAGGGAAGAACACTGAAGTGGGTTACCATTTCCTTCTCAAATGCATGAAAGTTAAAAGTGGAAGTGAAGTCGCTCAGTCGTGTCCAACCCTCAGCGACCCCATGGACTGCAGTCTTCCAGGCTTCTCCGTCCATGGGATTTTCCAGGCAAGAGTATTGGAGTGGGGTGCCATTGCCTTCTTCTCTCCAATGTCTAATACATCATTAATCCACTTGGTACTATTTTTCATTTCACACATTGCTGTTTTCATCCCTTCAAGTCCAATTTGAGTCTTTAACATAGTCTTTCTTTACTTAACATGTGCAATATTTACTCCAGCTTCTTAAACTCATGAAAGTTAAGGTCGCTCAGTTGTTTCCGACTCTTTGCAACCCCAAGGACTATACAGTCCATAGGATTCTCTAAGCCAGAATACTGGATTGGGTAGCCTTTCACTTCTCCAGGGGATCTTCTCAATCCAGGAATCAAATCCAGGTCTTTCGCATTGCAGGTGGATTCTTTACCAGCTGAGCCACAAGGGAAGCACAAGAATACTGGAATAGGTAGCCTATTCCTTCTCCAGCAGATCTCCCCACACAGGAATTGAACCAGGGTCTCCTGCTTTGCAGGTGGATCCTTAACCAAATGAGCTATCAGGAAAGCCCTCTTAAACTTAGGGAATATAGTAATTGTTTATTGTTCTCATTTACTAATTCTATTTTGTGTTCCATTTAGATTGGTTTTGATAATCTCTCTCTATGGACCAATAATACCTTGCTTCTTTGCACGATGATAATTTCTGGTTGATCACTATTAATCTTATCTTATTGGATGCTATATATTCTTGAATTTGAATAAATATACTTGAGCTTTATTCTATGATGTTGTTCTTTAGGAATAGTTTGAGCCATTCAGGCATTGCTTACAAGCACTGTTAGGAGGAAACAGAGCAGCATTTAGTTTAGGAATGATGGAATGCTTTTGCTACTGCTGAGGCAAAACTCTTGTGAGCACTTTACCCAACATTCCTCATAAATTATGAGGTTTTCAATTTTGGCCAGTGCCCTCCATAAACACTGAGTATTATTCCTTCTAATCTTTTCTGCATTGAGCAATTTCCTCACCCTCAGACAGCAATGACTACTCAGCTGAAGACTCACAGAGGACTCTGCAAACCTACAAAGATCTCGCTCCCTTTCTCAGAAAAGCTTTTTCCTCTGCTACACTCTTATCTATTAACTCTAGGTTCCTAGGTCTCCCCAAACTCCTAGCTTTACTTTCACAATTTGTCTGGATTTTCTCCCTTGTGGCTTGGGAAATCTGCAGGCAATAAGCCAGGACAATTGTCTAGGTGTTATCTCATATGTTTATATATGAAATGGATCACCACTTTTTATTGCCTAATGTTTGACGTCTTAAAAACTGTTGTTTCATATACTGTATTCAGGAAAATATTTTGTTGTTTTATTGTTTATTCAGGAAAATAAACTTCATTCTGCTGGGGGAAAAACAAGGACATAAGGACATGGAGGTGGGGGATGTAGAGGGACTTGAGTCTAAAACTAGGACCTAGTCTTCTATATCATGCTTTGATGCTTGGATTTCACCACGTACCAGACTCAAACTTTTGAAGAAGTCTAATTTGTAGCTTTCTTATCTCTTCTTGCTATACATTGGAACTCTGCATTCAGATGCTTGTATCTTTCCTTTTCTTCTTTGGTTTTTGCTTCTCTTCTTTTCACAGCTATTTGTAAGGCCTACCCACAGCCATTTTGCTTTTTTGCATTTCTTTTCCATGGGGATGGTCTTGATCCCTGTTTCCTATACAGTGTCATGAACCTCATCCCAAGTTCATCAGGCATTCTATCTATCAGATCTAGGCCCTTAAATCTATTTCTCACTTCCACTGTATAATCATAAGGGATTTGATTTAGGTGATATCTGAATGGTCTAGCGGTTTTCCCTATTTTCTTCAACTTAAGTCTGAATTTGGTAGTTCGTCATCTGAGCCACAGTCACTTCCTGGTCTTGTTTTTGTTGACTATATAGAGCTTCTCCATCTTTGGCTGCAAAGAATATAATCAATCTGATTTTGGTGTTGACCATCTGGTGATGTCCATGTGTAGAGTCTTCTCTTGTGTTGTTGGAAGAGGGTGTTTGCTATGACCAGTGCACTTTCTTAGCAAAACACTATTAGTCTTTGCCCTGCTTCATTCTGTACTCTAAGGCCAAATTTGCCTGTTACTCCAGGCGTTTCTTGACTTCCTACTTTTACATTGTAGTCCTTTATAATGAAAAGGACATCTTTTTCGGGTGTTACTTCTAAAAGGTCTTGTATGTCTTCATAGAACCATTCAACTTGAGCATCTTCAGTGTTACTGGCTGGGGCATAGACTGGATTACTGTGATATTGAATGGTTTGCCTTGGAAATGAACAGAGATCATTCTCTCATTTTTTATTGCATCCAAGTACTGCATTTCAGACTCTTTTGTTGACCATGATGGCTACTCCATTTCTTCTGAGGGATTCCTGCCCACAGTAGTAGATATAATGGCCATCTGAGTTAAATTTACTCATTCCAGTCCATTTTAGTTTGCTGATTCCTAGAATGTCGACGTTCACCCTTGCTATCTCGTTTGACCACTTCCAATTTACCTTGATTCATGGACCTGACATTCCAGGTTCCTATGCAATATTGCTCTTTACAGCATTGGACCTTGCTTCTATCACCAGTCACATCCACAGCTAGGTATCGTTTTTGCTTTGGCTCCATCCCTTCATTCTTTCTGGAGTTATTTCTCCACTGATCTCCAGTAGCATATTGGGCACCTACTGACCTAGGGAGTTCCTCTTTCAGTATCCTATCATTTTTGCCTTTGCATATTGTTCATGGGGTTCTCAAGGCAAGAATACTGAAGTGGTTTGCCATTCCCTTCTCCAGTGGACCACATTTTGTCAGATCTTGCCACCAGCGATCAATGCAAAGAAATAGAGGAAAACAACAGAATGGGAAAGACTAGAGATCTCTTTAATAAAATTAGAGATACCAAGGGAAAATTTCATGCAAAGATGAGCTCGATAAAGAACAGAAATCATACAGACCTAACAGAAGCAGACGATATTAAGAAGAGGTAGCAAGAATACACAGAAGAACTGTACAAAAAGATCTTCATGACCAAGATAATCATGATGGTGTGATCACTCACCTAGAGCCAGACAGCCTGGAATGTGAAGTCAAGTGGGCCTTAGAAAGCATAGCCAAAAACAAAGTGGGCCATGTTTCAAGTGGGCCGAACAAAACTAATGGAGATGACGGAATTCCAGTTGAGCTATTTCAAATCCTGAAAGATGATGCTGTGAAAGTGCTGCACTCAACATGCCAGCAAATTTGGAAAACTCAGCAGTGGCTACAGGACTGAAAAGGTCAGTTTTCATTCCAATTCCAAAGAAAGGCAATGCCAAAGAATGCTCAAGCTACTGCACAATTGCACTCATCTCACACGCTAGTAATGCTCAAAATTCTCCAAGCCAGCCTTCAGCAATACGTGAACCATGAACTTCCTCATGTTCAAGCTGGTTTTAGAAAAGGCAAAGGAATCAGAGAACAAATTGCCATCATATTCTGGATCATTGAAAAAGCAAGAGAGTTCCAGAAAAACATCTGTTTCTGCTTTATTGAGTAAGCCAAAGCATTTGATTGTGTGGCTCGCAACAAACTGGAAAATTCTGAAAGAGATGGGAATATCAGACCACCTGACCTGCCTCTTGAGACATCTGTATGCCAGTCAGGAAACAACAGTTAGAACTGTACATGGAACAACAGACTGGTTCCAAATTGGAAAAGGAGTATATCAAGTCTGTATATTGTCACCCTGTTTATTTAACTTCTATGCAGAGTACATCATGAGAAACGCTGGGCTGGAAGAACCAGAAGCTGGAATCAAGATTGCCGGAAGAAATATCAATAACCTCAGATATGCAGATGACACCACCCTTATGGCAGAGAGGAACTAAAAAGCCTCTTGCTGAAAGTGAAAGAGGAGAGTGAAAAAGTTGGGTTAAATCTCAATATTCAGAAAATGAAGATCATGGCATCTGGTCCCATCACTTCATGGGAAATAAATGGGGAAACAGTGTCAGACTCTATTTTTTTGGGCTCCAACATCACTGCAGATGGTGACTGTAGCCATGAAATTAAAAGACGCTTACTCCTTGGAAGGAAAGTTATGACCAACCGAGATAGCATATTCAAAAGCAGAGACATTCCTTGGCTAACAAAGGTCTGTCTAGTCAAGGCTATGGTTTTTCTAGTGGTCATGTATGGATATGAGAGTTGGACTGTGAAGAAAGCTGCGCACCAAAGAATTGATGGTTTTGAACTGTGGTGTTGGACAAGACTCTTGAGAGTCCCCTGGACTGCAAGGAGATCCAACCAGTCCTTCTGAAGGAGATCAATCCCGGGATTTCTTTGGAAGGAATGATGCTGAAGCTGAAACACCAGTCTTTGGCCACCCCATGCAAAGAGTTGACTCATTGGAAAAGACTCTGATGCTCGGAGAGACTGGGGGCAGGAGGAGAAGGGGACGAGAGAGGATGAGATGGCAGGATGGCATCACCAACTCGATGGACGTGAGTCTGAGTGAACTCTGGAAGTTGGTGATAGACAAGGAGGTTTGGCGTGCTGTGATTCATGGGGTTGCAAAGAGTCAGACACGACTGAGCAACTGAACTGAACGGACTGAATTTGTAGCTGTTTTAAATGTGGTATATAAGATATAATAAATTTAAGAATTAGAAAATTATCTCTTGTGATTGCATTAATGTTCAAAAAAGGACAAGACTAAATCCACCAGTCAAGTAGAACCTACATGACTTAAAAACATTCTCCCTAAATTCAGAACATTTCCAAGTCATATATTAAAACTGCTGTCTCCTCATTAAGTTGATCCATACCACATACAATGAATAGATATGTTTTACAAGTGAACAGTTGAACATGTTAACTACTGTTTTGAAAATGTTTAGCAATTTATTAGTTCTTGAAATGTCTAACAGTACTTTTCAAGATGTACTTTTCATCAATTTTGCTCAACAAAGCTCACCCACTTGTACTTCGTAACTTTTAGGAATGCATATAAATATGCAATAAATACACATACTATGTATTATATGGAGAAGGCAATGGCACCCACTCCAGTACTCTTGCCTGGAAAATCCCATGGACGGAGGAGCCTGGAAGACTGCAGTCCGTGGGGCTGCTGAGGCTCGGACACAGGTGAGTGACTTCACTTTCAATTTTCACTCTCATGCATTGGAGAGGGAAATGGCAACCCACTCCAGTGTTCTTGCCTGGAGAATCCCAGGGACAGAGGAGCCTGGTGGGCTGCCATCTATGGAGTCACACAGAGTTGGACACGACTGAAGCAAGTTAGCAGCAGCAGCATGTATTATACATATAACTTATACCCCCATATTTATCTGCCTCCTCAGTAGCACAGTCTTTGTTCTGCCCAACTAAACTCCTATTTGCAGTTTCACAATTTTAATACCTTAGTATGACTGTTCTTCCAAATTCTGTGCCTTTGTTTATGATATTTTCTCTAGTGAACTTTACTTTTTCAATCTCTCACAGTCAAAATCCAATTCATCCTTTAAGACCACAGTCAAAAATTACTTTTCCAGTTTTGCTTCCCCAGAACTCCTAGTGACAAAAAATTGTTATATTATTCTGGGTGTAGTTGTATTGTAACTCTGTGAGTTTTGAAGGCCATAAATACTTTTTTGTGTATCTGTATAAATTCCAAAGGCTTAAAAAAGGGTAAATAAATAGTAAACTTCAATGTACATATGAATAAAGACTAAATGGATAGATTGACTGATACCTAATCATTTGTATAACATTTTCCTTCCTACTTTCATTAGATGATAATTAAATGAGTCTCTAAGCAAATATTTTACTTCCTATGTAATGACTTCCTCACAATACACAGTACAGTGCTATCAACACAGTGGGTAATCAATACTCACTGTTGACTGTTGAACTAAAATAAATTTACAAAAATAAGCCAAGCTTGTTTCTAGTAACAGAACACCCCTTGGTGATTTTTGGCATGCTAAATGAAATCACCACAGGAAAGTTTATGAATGATACACTGAATATTTCAAGTGAATGTCATACTTTCAGATATACCACTACTAACTGCAATTGCTAGAAATATTGAAAATTTAAGTCTCAAAAGTGAGAAAATTCTGGATGGCAGTAATGATTCATCTATTTGACTTTTTTCCCTTTGGGACCAAGTACACTGATGCCATTACACTGCATTACACGAAAATGAACAGTTAGAAATGATGTTCTTCAAATGCACTATAAAAAGGATATCTTGCTTATAATTAGTAAGAACAATATGATGTAGGAGAGAAATATACATGCCTCCTGAAATAGCTTCCACTAATATGACTGAAATCAAGAAATTATTATTTCCATATTTATACGGATTATTTGATTTCAATTAAAAGACACTTAGTCCTTGGAAGGAAAGCTATGACAAAACTAGAGAGCACATTAAAAAGCAGAGACATCACTTTGCCAATAAAAGTCCATCTAGTCAAGGCTATGGTTTTTCCAGTGATCATGTATGGATATGAGAGTTGGACTATAAAAAAAGCTGAGCGCCAAAGAATTGATACTTTTGAACTGTGGTGTTGGAGAAGATTCCTGAGAGTCCCTTGGACTGCAAGGAGATACAACCAGTCCATCCTAAAGGAGATTAGGGCTGGGTGTTCACTGGAAGGACTGATGTTGAAGCTGAAACTCCAATACTTTGGCCACCTGATGCAAAGAGCCAACTCATTTGAAAAGACGCTGATCTGGGAAAGATTGAAGGCAGGAGGAGAAAGGGATGACAGAGGATGAGATGGTTGGATGGCATCACCGACACAATGGATATGAGTTTGGGTAAACTCTAGGAGTTGGTAATGGACAGGGAGGCCTGGTGTGCTGCAATCCATGGGGTCACAAAGAGTACGATACGACTGAGTGACTGAAGTAAACTGAACTAATTTTATTTCATCCTCCTATGATTAATTTGGCCATGTTAAATAACACTATTCTGAACTTGAGGTATGAAATAACTAGAATATGATATAGTATACAAGTAGGATATTAATATATACTCAAAGCACATATATTCACATGTATAGTGTGTATATACATATGTATGCATGTATGATATTAGCATATATATATAGGATATTCATAATTGCTACATACTGAGATTCACTTAAGGAAATAAGCTATGATTCAAAAAAAGGCTGTAATAAACATATTGCATGTAAAAAGCATTATTTAATATGAGAATATATTCATGTTTCATCCCATGATTATTCCTTGAGATAGGAATGAAAATATTGAAACTTCAAAATACTGCTCAAGTTTATAAATTGCTAAATATATCCAAGGCACCATACTATTAACTATGTGCCAAACACTTATATTAGGTCACATTAAAGAGCCTGTTTCCCCTAAGAAAGTCTTAAGCTGAATATGAATAATTGCATACTACAAATGGATTTATTACTTCAATTTAAACTTGAATCCTTATTTCCTTAAGGTATGGCCTTCTTCTTCTCCAAAGTTTATTCTATTAGAAGTATTAATTCTGATATAAAGGGGGTCTGTTTCTGAGGAATACTAATTATTGAATTAATCTAAGTAAAGAACAGAACATCTTCCACCAAATAAGGATATGAAAGCACATATATTTCAAATAGAATAAATGTTATAAAGTTATTTTTAGCCTTCTTTACTCTCTTAAATTTAAAAAAATGCATAAATTGTTTTAGTCTTTTACATGATATCCTCAAAAATACATATTTTTCTTATGTTCTCATTTTCTATTTTTTCTCCTACTAAAATATCAGTCAACACATATCACTGCAGAGAGTTGACTTTTGTTTGACAGTAATTCTCCATACCTAAGAATTATGTTAGTAATCACATTCTGAAAGAGTGTGTTTCTACTAGCTCTACTTCAATGGACCCCAAATTTCCAATTTGCATGTTTTAAATTAATAGCTGTTTATTGTGCTATACAACAAAAAGTACTTATAGAAATTAATTCATTGCATAACACTTTCAGCATCAACTAGAGTCACAATATCATGTAGTCTTTGGAAATAAAACAAAATAGAACATGCAAGATTTCATTTTTTCCTTTGCATAATAGGAAATGTGGAAAATAAGATCATTGTCATGTAGGATTGTGATAAAATGAAAATATAAAGTATTTGATTTTTAGTCTTTATCATTCTCATTTACAGAAATGACAGGGATATACAGACATGAATATGTGAAAATATATATACTGGGACTTGAAGAAAATTGTTATTAATTTGCCTCCATTCTCTCACTTCCCATTCTTTATTCATATGAAAAAAATGTTAATGTTTTTCAAGTAGGTTTTTATCCTGCAATAATGAATAGATTTTAGATATACTTCTGGAGTAATTGGCTCTTAAAGGAATCAGGTGACCATGTAACTGTCGTCAGTATAAAGGATATGCTCATTTAAGTCATATTTCAAAAGATATACAGAGAATCTGTGAAAATCTGACATCTTGTGCATTTACTTTTCTGTTTTACTTCTCTACCTAGCTGAGGTGAATGTGCAAACAAAATTAAGTCAATTGCTAAGGTTAAGTCAACTACAAAAGCCACCTTCAATTTACTACGTATTGTAATTAAGATGATTACAAAGGAGGAAAATGAAACTAAGAGAAGATAACGTCTCAAATCCAAGCACCAAATTGTGAACTTGGGTGATTTGGCTCCAGCATGACTACTGTTTGACTAGACAGAGCAGCCACAGTATATGCTATTACTATGTTTCTGAAATCTCTTCCAGAAAGGGAAGAGGTATCCCTTTTTTGAGACAAGAGCAGAGCACCAGTAAAATCAAAATTGCTTGTGAATTAACACAAAATAAACAGCATTTTCAAGGATATTATTATTGGTTTTTAGTCCAACTATACAATGAAAGGCAAACTAAGGAAAAATAAAGGATGAACCACTTTTGGTGAATTTCAGAACAGAAACAACCTTTAAGATGTAGACTTGTATACGTGCTAAGTCACTTTAGTCATGTCTGACTTTGTGACCCTATGGACCATAACCCTCCAGACTCTCCTGTCCATCGTATTCTCCAGGCAAGGATACTGGAGTAGGTTGCTTTGCCTTCCTCCAGGGGGTCCTCCTGACTTAGAACGTAATTAATGGCACAGTGGTAATACTTATTTAAGACAGGTAAATTCCTCTTGAATTGCTTTTCATAATAATAAATTTTCGTGTACCAGCTATTAATAAGAATCTGGCTTTGCTAAACTAAGCCTGCAAGACAGTGTAGTCTCTAAAGAGTTGACAAACTGAAAGCTTCATGTGATGCACTAGAACGTAGAAGCCAATTGAACACAAATAGTATAAACAGTAAGAAAACCAACTTGTATATGCTTCCTATACAATACTTTATTTCATAGCTAATAATAAGAAATATTTATATAAAGATACTGGATAAGTAAGATTTTTATTCTGTGGTCCCTTGAAAAGAATAATTCCTGAAAATAAAGAAAAATTAGAAATAATGAAGCATTTTGATATTAATTGTAAAATTGGTCAACATTCTTTTAAAAAATAACTGATATTCTAACATCATATAAATAGCAGGAGCACAGTTCATGACATCACTTCTGGACTGAGATAGCCTTGCTCTGCCCTAGGTTGTACAGCAGTACCTCGACCTTTTTAGAGCAGATATTAAAGTCACTCCATTGATTTAATGTGTTGGGTCACCTTCAATTTTATCTGTAAACTGACATCAGTAGTCTGATTTACTATCATTTTAAGGCTTAGTTTGTGCACTGATTGTGAAACCTACTGGGCAAAACATAAGGAAAGGGGAAAGTTATTCCAAAAGAATTTAAAAAGGGTGGCATTATGTTATTATAAGCTTTACAGTTGTATGTCTGTCAAACAGTTTGCTTTGTTTTCAATTATCTTTTGTGAAAACTAAATATATCTGATTTTTTTTTTCATAAAAAGGCATGGAAAAAGAATTAACTTTCAAAACACATTTTTAAAATATGTTAGATACATTATTTAACTTCACAAATTATGTGAAAATCTCGTAAGCTATATTTTTTAACAAGTACAAATAAGTTTGCACAACTATGCAAGATGAAAATGAAAGTGAAAAGTGCTCAGTTGCGTCTAACTCTTTGTGACCTCATGGACTATACAGTCCATGGAATTCTCCAGTCAGAATACTGGAGTGGGTAGCCTCTTCCTTCTCCAGAGGATCTTCCAAACCCAGGGATTGACCCCAAGTCTCCTGCATTGTAGGCGGATTGTTTTACCAGCTAAGCCACAAGGGAAGTATGAAAATAACTGTATGAAAATATATCTGAAAGTTGCAATTTGGAATAGGAACAACAGAACACTTGTTTAATTTATGTATGAGTTATGGAAATAGCTTGTGCCATGACTTGTGTTGCTGTTACCTAAGATTTTTTTTTCTTTTAATTATGGTAAAATTTCACAAAGTCAAAAGAGAAACAGTTGATCCTAATAAGAAGTCATTTTCATTGTTCAGATGGTTGAAATTCTTGATTAGCTTTTTACTGGACGAATTACTAGAAACATAAGATCAATATAAAAAAAATTTTATAATAGATACCCTGTTTTGAAGTGAAGTGAAAGTCACTCAGTTGTGTCCAACTCTGCAACCCCATGGACTACTATGCAGTCCATGGAATTCTCCAGGCCAGAATACTGAAATGGGTAACCTTTCCCTTCTCCAGGGGATCTTCCCAACTCAGGGATCAAATTCAGGTCTCCCCCATTGCAGGCGGATTCTTTACCAGCTGAGCCACAAGGGAAGCCCAAGAATACTGGAGTGGTTAGCCTATCCCTTCTCCAGCGGATCTTCCCGACCCAGGAATTGAACCAGAGTCTCCTGCATCGTAGGCGGATTTTTTACCAACTGAGCTATAAGGGAAGCCTCATACTCTGTTTTAGGAGCTTTTAAAAAACTGAAATTACCTGCTTTTCATGTACACAATGACAGCTACAATTTATATATTATTGCACTCTAAATGCCCTAATTTTGCAAGACACACTATACACGCTCACTCATTTTTTAGTTTTTTTCTTAGATCAAATAATAAGCTCAGCCTCATGTATTACCACTTCTCAATATTGATAAATTTGTGAGATATGCATTTCACACACATAGGAAGAACAAGTTAGAGTACTTGAATAGAAAAGGCTATTAAATGTAAGTCTTTAATAAACTTCAGCTATTATTATTGACACCATTACTTTATTTTTAATTTATTCATTTTAATTGGAGGCTAATTACTTTACAATATTGTATTGGTTTTGTCATACATCAACATGAATTCATTACTTTTTTATTTCATATGGGAAAAATGTTCTACCCATATACTTTTTGTTTTGGTTAATTATTTTAAAATAGGTAATGACTGCAATGTTTAAATGATAATATTCTATTTTTCAACAAAGAGATAAGTAAATAAAGTTGAAGTGAATGATTTTATAAATATTTATTACAGATGTATGAATAAACTTTAACCTTGAGAAACTTGAAAATTCTGTCTACTAGTCCAAATCAATTCTACTAAGTCCTTCATGTAAATGGAATACAATGGAACAAAAAAATGAAATGTTGAAAACATATGTAATGATTACAAATACAAAAGTCAATAATAAAGACTTACAACATTTAAAAAATAAAAAAGACTATACATTTATCAATGTTTAGAACAAAAAACTGCAAATTCACAACTGATTTCTCAGGAATTATATAAAGAGATATTTATCAAATTGAAGAGCAGAAGTTCATTAGCTTTGCTTTAAACTTTTAAGTATTTACACATGGTATGTGAACCAGTAAATATTCTTGTCCCTGACCTTCAAATATTAGGGAAGGGCCTGGTTTCATATATTTATTTCATATCATATATATATTTCATATAACATACATATATTTCATAAAACAGGATTCGACTGTTACTTCATATTCTTTACCTACTTGGTATGAGACTTTTTCTCTCTGCAGTGAATATGAACATAATTAATGCTTTAAGAGAGGGCATAGCACAATAGAAACTTATTTCATGTTGTTTATTGAATAACTGGTAGACTATATTTAGAGACATTAAAACAACTCTCTCACGTTCTCTCATTTATCATAACATCCACAGAATTCAGATGATCACAAAAACAGTAGAAATAAAGTGAGGACAACTCACTTTGGGTGGCATTCAGAATCAATAACATAAAAAAATCTATCTCTAGACATTCAGATTTTTAGTTAAAACTGTGTAACCGAAATTCTAGTATCATTTGTTTTAAAACTATATTGTTTAAATTTTATCATAAGAAAAATGGTATGAGCAGAAAAATGTGAAGTGAATAATATTTAATATTAGGAAATTATTAAGATTCAATCAACATTATATAGAAAATTGAGCTTTTTCAGGTTAAAGACACTAGAGAATTAAATATCAGCAATATTTTAGCCACTTTCTAAGATAGTATATCTCTATTTTCACATACATCAAAAGACCATTTCTTAATTATAAGGCATTATTAAACTTTTTTTTCTATTCTTTAAAGTATAACACACCTGATTTTCAATAGTGCATCTTCTAATTATTTGGACAAAATAATGAAATTTAGAAGTTAATTCCTATGGCATTATGATTTGATTCCTCTAATATTTAGCAACATTCTAGCAAATGAGTTTTACAAACATTGTTTAGAAAACATATCTCCCCTCCTACATCTCCTTTCCTAAGCTATTTTCTCCATTTTCTAATCAAGAATAGGAAAGGTTTTAGTCAAATTAATTTAGTGTCAAAGGAGATATCTCTACTGAAGAATGTAAGCTGTATCGTTGAAATGGTTTGGGGCCTGAAAACAAAGAAAGCTATGTAGATCTTGAGAAATTTAAATTAAATTGTAAAGGTCAGAGGAAGAATCACAGTCCCCTGAAGCTGCGGCAGTACACTAAGGATATCAATGGAAATGCTAATTCCTCAGCTATTGGAACTGTGCATTAAAGAGCTATTCCAGACGGTCTTTGTGTTCATTTACCTGTTCATTCATTTAATAAGTATTATTAAGTACGCAACATATTACAGGCAATGCACAATTTGAAAAACCCATAAAATAAAATTCAAACTCACAGATTTTCAAAAATAGAAGTGTTTTATTTATCAAATAATCATGTGTTTCCCTGGTTCAGATGGTAAAGAATCAACCTGCAATGCATAATACCTTGGTTCGATCTGAGTCTCAAATATCTCCTGGAGGATGGAATGGCTACTCACTCCACTATTTTTGCCTGAAGAATTCCATGGACAGAGGAGCCCGGTGGGCTACAGTCCATGGAGTCACAAAGAGTTGGACACAACTGAGTGACTAACAGTCTCATATAATCACATAATTAGATAAATATTATAATGGGAACAAATTTTACTGAAAGAGAAAATTATCAGATGGTCTGCCTTTCTGATGAAGTAATACTCTAGATCTAAACTGTAGGAAGTATTTAGGTAAGAAAGAAGAAGGAATATCTCAGGCCCAAGGAATACAATGCACAGAGACAGTGAGGAGGGAAACATGTTGGCATATCTCTATATAAAATGAGCTATTTGTATTTTCTCCCTGAAACCATCATTAAAAAATTAGCACCATAGCTAGTGGCACTAGCTATGATAGATTAGCTAATAGATTAGAAGTTGTTACTTTACAAAACTCAAATAAGTATTACTGATTTGGATATCAAAATTAAATTATGCCCCTTAATCATGTAATAAATAGCACTTTGTATATTACCCATAACTATCACCAAGTTCTTTTTGTATGTGCTAAAAACTTAAAGATTAAGGGATATTATTTATGATAGCATGCTATTTATACTCCAACTAATTTAAACAACAAAATCTATGGCTATCTAAAAATACATTTCATGACAGTTGTTCTGTCACTAAATCATGCATGATTCCTTGCAATCTCATGGACTGCAGCATACCAGGCTTCCCTGCCCTACACTGTCTCCTGGAGTTTGCTCAAATTCATGTCAGTTGGTAATGTTAAATAACCATTTCATCCTCTGCAACCCCCTTCTCCTTTTGCCTTCAATCTTTTCCAGCATCAGGGTCTTTTTCAGTGAGTCAGCTCTTCACATCAGGTGGCCAAAGCTTCAGCTTCAACATCAGTCCTTCCAATGAATACTCAGGACTGATTTCCTTTAAGATGGATTGGTTTGATCTCCTTGCAGTCCAAGGGACTCTAAAGAGTCTTCTCCAAGGCGAGGGTGGGATGATCTGAGAGAATAGCATTGAAACATGTATCACCAGTCCAGGTTCGATGCATGAGACAGGGTGCTCAGGGCTGGTGCACTGGGATGACCCAGAGGGATGGGATGAGGAGGGAGGTGGGAGGAGGGGTTCAGGATGGAGAATACATGTACACCCATGGCTGATTTGATGCATGAGACAAGGTGCTCAGGGCTGATGCACTGGGATGACCCAGAGGGATGGGATGGGGAAGGAGGTGGGAGGAGGGGTTCAGGATGAGAATACATGTACACCCATGGCTGATTCATGTCAACGTATGGCAAAAACCACTACAATATTGTAAAGTAATTAACCTACAATTAAAATAAATAAATTTAAAATAAAAATAGTCTTCTCCAGCACCACAATCTGAAAGCATCAGTTCTCTGGCACTCATTCTTCTGTATGGTTCAATTCTCACTTCCATACATGATTACTGGAAAAAGTATAGCTTTGACTAGAAGGACCATTGTCAGCAAAGTGATATCTCTGTTTTTTACTACACTGTCTAGGTTTGTCATAGCTTGGGGCTTCCCTGGCGGCTTAGATGGTAAAGACTTGACCTACAATGCAGGAAACCCAGGTTTGATCCTTGAATCCAGAAGATCCCCTGGAGAAGGAAATGGCAGCCCACTGCAGTATTCTTCTCTGGAGAAGTGCATGGGCTGGGGAGCCTGGCAGCCTACAGTCCATGGAGTCACAGAGTCCAACATGACTGAGCAACTAACACACTTTTCTTCTAAGGATCAAGTGTCTTTTAATTCCAAGGGTGCACTCACCATCCACAGGGATTTTGGAGCCCAAGAAAAGAATATCTGTCACTGCTTCTACTTTCTCCCCCTTGTATTTGCCATGAAGTGATAGGACCAGCTGCCATGATCTTACTTTTTTTAATGTTAAGTTTTAAGCCAGCTTTTTCACTCTCCTGTTTTACCCTCTTCAGGAGGCTCAGTTCCTCTTACCTTTCCGCTATTAGAATGGTATCATCTGTATATCTGAGGTTGTTGATATTTCTCCCAGAAATCTCAATTCCAGCTTGTGATTCATCTAGCCTGGCATTTTGCATGATGTACTCTGCATATAAGTTAAATAAGCAGGGTGACAATATACAGCCTTGATGTACTCCTTTCCCAATTTGGAATCAGTCCATTGTTCCTAGTCTGGTTCTAACTGTCGCTTCTTGACCCACATACAGGTTTCTCAAGAGACAGGAAAGGGTTTTCCATCTCTTGAAGAATTTTCCACAGTTTGTTGTGATCCCCCAAGCAAAGGCTTTAGAGTACTCAATGAAGCAGGAGATATTTTTTTCTGGAATTCCCTTGTTTTCTCTATGATCCAATGAATGTTGGCCATGTGATATCTGGTTCCTCTGCTTTTTCTAAACACAAGTTGTACATCTGGAAGTTCTCATTCCATGTACTGCTAAAGCCCAGCTTGAAGGATTTTGAGCATAACCTTACTAGCATGGGAAATGAGTGCAAGTGTATTGAAATGATAGAACATGGTAGGATTTGTGTATGCCTTCAGTAAGCATTTGGTGAAGGTCTTAAGCATTTGGTGATGGGAATAGGGACTTCAGTAAAATGATTTTCACTGAATTAACTGGAAGAGAGGTAAAGTATGACAACAAATGAGTCTGGAGCAGGGAAGTGTGAAAGTACACATAGGTATTAGCTCAAGCAAAAGCAGGACAAGAAAGTGTCTTGTTTTATTTTTAAGACTGGATCAGCTTCTATTCTCTTGGGACAAAAGCAAGTCAGTGAATGTATGAGGCTTCCATAGTGGCTCAGACAGTAAAGCATTTGCCTATAATGTGGGAGACCAAGGTTCGATCTCTGAGTCGGGAAGATGCACTGGAGAAGGAAATGGCAACCCACTCCAGTACTCTTGCCTGAAAAATTCCATGGATAGAGGAGCCTGGGGGGCTATAATCCATGGGGTTGCAAAGAGTCGGACACAACTGAGCGACTTAACTTTCTTTAAGCCAGCGAAATGGAGAAACTGAAGATACTAAAGAGTGGGCAAAAACCAGAGGGATGGAGACCCAAAAGAAGTAAAAATAAAATGACTGAATAAAAGCAGATGTGGAAACAAAACTGTGTGAAAGGTAAAATTTTCAGGTAAGTTTTGAAATAATAAAAACGTTCACAGAGATGGTTTGTAAGGGTAAATACCTATTCTATCAAAGTTGAGGCCATGTTCTGAAAATTCAAGGCCATCACAGCCTGTCATATTGTTTTGTGTTCTCACTGAATAAATGAGAAACAGAGATTTCTAGTTCAGGACACCATTTCAGTTTAAAACAAAGTAACATTTCTTTACCTATAAAGTTTGTGTTTGTGCTGCGCTTAGTTGTTCAGTAGTGTCTAACTCTTTGCAATACCATGGACTGTGGCCTGCCAGGCTCCTCTGTCCATGGAATTCCCCAGGCAAAAATAGTGGAGTGGGTTGCCATTTCCCTCTCCAAGGGATCTTCCTGATCCAGGGATAGAACCCAGGTCTCTGGCATCACAGGTGGATATTTTACCTACTGAGCCAACCAGGGAAGCCCATATAGCTTTTGTTTACATCTCCTAAATTGCTTTTATTGCTATTATTAATACTAATTCATTGAAAAGGGCATTAATTAAATTTTGAAGTTTTGTTTTTTAATTTTACATTGAGCCCTAAAATTATGGCTAGGATAAAAATGTTAGTGGTAAATGCTTGAGATTTATGGCAGTTTTTACTTCTGCAGAGTACATCATGAGAAACGCTGGGCTGGAAGAAGCACAAGCTGGAATCAAGCTTGCCGGGAGAAATATCAATACCCTCAGATATGCAGATGACACCACCCTTATGGCAGAAAGTGAAGAGGAATTAAAACACCTCTTGATGAAAGTAAAAGAGGAGAGTGAAAAAGTTAGCTTAAAGCTCAACATTCAGAAAACTAAGATCATGGCATCTGGTACCATCACTTCATGCGAAATAGATGGGGAAACAATGTCAGACTTTATTTTTGGGGGCTCCAAAATCACTGCAGATGGTGATTGCAGCCATGAAATTAAAAGATGTTTACTCCTTGGAAGGAAAGTTATGACCAACCGAGATAGCATATTCAAAAGCAGAGACATTGCTTTGCGAATTCCAGTGGTCATGTACGGATATGAGAGTTGGACTGTGAAGAAAGCTGAGAGCTGAAGAATTGCTTTTGAACTGTGGTGCTAGAGAAGACCCTTGAGAGTCCCTTGGACTGCTAGGAGATCTAATCAGTCCATTCTGAAGGAGACCAGTCCTGGGTGTTCATTGGAAGAACTGACACTAAACTGAAACTCCAATACTTTGGCCACCTAATGCGAAGAGTTGACTCACTGGAAAAGACTCTGATGCTGGGAGGGATTGGGGGCAAGAGGAGAAGGGGACGACCAAGGATGAGATGGCTGGATGGCATCACTGACTCAATGGACATGACTGTTAGTGAACTCTGGGAGTTGGTGATGGACAGGGAGGCCTGGTGTGCTGTGATTCATGGATTCACAAAGAGTCGAACACGACTGAGCGACTGAACTGAATTGAACATAAAAGATGTTGAAAGCATACACAATATCTCTATACATGCATCAGCAAAACCATTTATATAATAGATATTGTGAGGTTCTGATTTATAAATAAAAAGTTCAGAGTAAACTTGATACATTGCTAATATATAAAAATGAGTTTCTTCCATCTACACATCAACTCACCTTCAACATAGTAAACAGAAAATAAACACAGGATGAATTGAAGTGTACTCAATGTTTACTTTTATTTTTGCATGAGCTCTTAATATTTCTTTTATTTTTCTTTGGTCTTTTCTTTGAATTTTTATAATTTCAAGTTTTTAAATTTAAATTATATGGAAAGTAACATAGTTAACTAGTAAATATAAAGCCTAAGAATAAGGGCATCAAATATTACCAAACATATTTATTATGCTCATTAATCAGATAGGTGCAATATTTATTCACATATGTTTAATGTATATAATCATTTTTATGATAAACCTTTGCTACAGGAATTTCTTCTTTCCAAGAGTAATAATTTAAGTAATGTCTTTGGCCTTTGAGACTTTTCATAGTATTTGGAATAAAAAACAATATATTTAAATATAAAAACAAAATGGTTTGGGTTCTAATCATTAAATTTTCTAGTTTTTTTCTCATAATTTACATATAACTGTGTCATAATTAATTATCTCTTGCTTTTGTTTTCAGTAACTGGCACCTTGTTAACCATAGTCCAAACTGTCCAAATTTTATCCCCCTGCTGTTAGTAAAGATCTGCTGGGGAATTGTTCTTATCAAATTGTTCTATACCCATATGAAAAATAAATTCCTAACCCCTCTTTCACCTTAAAAAATGCTAAAATTAAAAAAGCAAATTAAAATGGGTGTATTCAACTTATTTGAAGGATTTTCTTTTTGATACTGACATGCTACACCATTTTTAATGTAAAAAAATATCTGAATTTCTTTCATAGATATTTAGGAATGCCAAGGAACATTCCTTTTTAATGTTTGATAGGCCTGATTCCCCCAGGCCATCTATTTCTCAGCACTAGGACCACAGAAGCTAACACAATTGCTTTCTTTTGTGCTTTTGGAGTCAGTGCTCAGCAAGCAGCAAGTATACATACTCATTCATCTTTTCCCTTGTTAACCAACTGCCTACTATTCTGTAAAATCACAGAAATGAGAAGTTAATTTTAACTGTGCACACTGAAATGTTTGTGACTCCAGCTAGTGTCTTTGTATTTGACACTTGTAAACTATTTTTTGCCTGATCTCAGAAAGCAGTCTTGGTCTTCTATTTGGTTTTTACTTTTAGTGTTTTCTATTGAGGCAGAGAGAAAACAACGAACAGCAGCTTGGCTTTTCTGTATTTGTCTAGCGATGGAAAAAATAATATAGATCCTTACACAGTATTTCCTGTTGATGACACACAGCTCTTGTTCAGAGGGAATGGGTTCAAAGAATGGAATAATAAGATAAAGAAGAAAGAAGAGCACAATATAAAGGAGGTAACAGCACCCCCAAGACTTAAATAGTGTCAGTGATCTGAAAAACTGAGAAATACTTTCAGGCTTGTTGGGATCAAAATCCTCTCTAGTACTTCCCTGTTCTTTTTGCTCCTAAAACGGATTTACTATTTTTGTATTCCTGATGTTTCTATGACCTTATGATACCAAGTTTATGGACTCAATTTTTAATTGTTATCAAAAAGATGGTGACTGTGGCCATAAAATTAAAAGTCACTTACTCCTTGGAAGAAAAGTTATGACCAACCTAGATAGCATATTAAAAAGCAGAGACAATACTGTATTCGTTTTGTACACATTGACATGAATTAGCCATGAGTGTACATGAACTCCCAATCCCGACCCCCACCTCCACCCTCCCGCCCCACACCCTCTCTCTGGATTATCCCCGTGCATCAGTCCCTAGCATCCTGCATCCTGCATCAAACCTGGACTGGCAATTCGTTTCGCTTATGATATCACACGAATACAGTATTGTAAAGCAAAACAAACTAAAAAATAAAAATTAATTAAAATAAAAAAAAAAAAAAGCAGAGACATTACTTTGCCAACAAAGGTCCATCTAGTCAAGGCTGTTTTTCCAGTAGTCGTGTAGGGAGGTGAGAGTTGGACTATAAAGAAAGCTGAGCTTTACAATACTGTATTCGTTTTGTTACACATTGACATGAATTAGCCATGAGTGTACATTGTAAAGCAAAACAAACTAAAAAATAAAAATTAATTAAAAAAAAAGAATATGAGAACTATCAGCATTGGCCTCCAATTAAAATAAATAAATTTAAATTTAAAAAAATGCAAAAAAAAAAAGAAAGCTGAGCACCGAAGAACTGATGCTTTTGAACTTAGGTGTTGGGGAAGTCCCTTGGACTGCAAGAAGATCCAACCAGTCCATCCTAAAGCAAATCAGTCCTAAATATTCATTAGAAGGACTGATGTTGAAGCTGAAACTCCAATACTGTGGCCACCTGATGCGAAGAGTTGACTTGTTTTAAAAGACCCTGATGCTGGGAAAATTGAAGGCAGGAGGAAAAGGGGACAACAGAGGATGAGATGGTTGGAAGGCATCATTGAATCATTGGACAGCAGTCTGAGTAAATTCCAGGAGTTGGTGATGGCGTGCTGTAGTTCACGGGGTCACAAAGAGTCGGACCTGACTGAGCAGCAGAACTGAACTGAAAATATACACCAGAATGGGGGAAACAGTATTTTTTAGAATAAGATATTTTATTTTATTTAAAATAGACCCCAACTTTTTTATTTAAAATAGACCCCAACTTCTCTGGTGTCCAGTGGTTAAGAATCTGCCTGCCAGTGAGAGAATCTGAGCTCACTCCCTGGTCCAGGAAGGGCCCATAAGCCACAGAGCAACTAGGCCTGTGTGCTACAAGTACTGAGCCAGTGCTCTAGAGCCTGGAAGCTGCAACTACTGAGTCTGTGTGCTCCAAATTTTGACCCTGCACACCTAGAGTCCACGCTCAGCAACAAGAGAAGCCACCACAATGAGAAGTGCACGCACCAGAATGAAGAGTGGTCCCTGCTTACCACGACAAAGAGTAGTCCTGCTGCCACAAGTAGAGAAAACCTATGCACAGCAAAAAGACCCAGTACAGCCAAAAAATAAATTAAAAAAAGAATAGAACCCAAGATATATCTATGACAAAAATTTAATTATATGAAAAGATGTAGAATATGCTTTTTCAACTAATTTTTCATTACTATTATGATAACTTTGGTATCTAATAGACATGCACCACATGTTAGTTAGCAGATTGCTAATTTGTTGAATTGGAATAGAATTATACGGTAGGAAGAAATAAGAAGTTTATACAGGACATTTTACTCATTGCTACTTGAGATCTGATTCAATGGTGAAATTCAAACATGATATATCATTTTTCATTATAAACTTTACCTATGTAGTATCTTACAATAAAGTATAAAACAGTATATATCCTTCTTGATTTAATTGTGCTAAGAAGATTCAACTTTGTGGAACTGATTTATAAATGATGTATAAAGTGAAAAACATGTGCCCATGTTTCAGGAGTGCTAAAGTAATATCAGTCTACTGCCCATATTTTTATAACACGCAGTGTTACATGTTCTATAATGAGAAATGCAGATACAACAAAATTCATAAACTCAATAGATTTTGAAACTGAAAATGTTAAAAATGTTTAAAAACCTGCAACACAAATTCTTCAAGGATATACAAGCTTGGTTTCCTTATTATAATTAGGAAAAGATAACTTGGACAAATAATGAGTTTTACTGACTTTATCAGGTCCAGTTTCAAACCCAAACTTACACAGAGGCATAATAAAGAACACTTGCTGGAGATCATCCTGCATTATACTATACTAAAGGTAATTTGCTTCTTATGCAGCATTTCTCAATACTGGAATCTTCAAAGCCTTGTTATTTAGAGTGAATTATGTTAGGACAAAGGGCCAATATAAACAAATACTTCACTTGTTGATGTTATACAAAGTAGTTCAAAAAAAGATTAAAATATGTTCCTGTCTTTAAAGCAGCTTATTATTTCCAGGTAGGAAAAGTAGTTTTTGCATGGAGATATCTGGACACATCATTTGGGGCAGAAGTATAATGTCAGGAAAAGTATAGAGATGGAAATATAATGACAGGTTTTGATGTAGGTTGTGGCTCAATCCACAATGTGTTCATTGGTGTAGCTGCAGAAGAGCCTTGAAAGGATTTCTAAAGGATAGTTATAGAACTCCTTGGCATGCTGCAGAATCTGAAATGTGTTCTTCAAACAGCCAGAGCCATTAGAACTTTCAAAGCAAGGAAATGGCATGACAAGACATGAAAGATTTGAAAGATTATTGAAAGATTTATCCATCAGAAAGAATAATACATGGGAGAATACAGAGAGATAAAGCAATCTGGAGATGTTACTCTAGTGAAAGCTGCCCTAAACTAGTGCTGGGTAAATAAAATTTGGAAGATTAGTTTGAAAATGAGAAGGCATATTTGTCAAGAAACGTTCCTATGCTTGAAACCTTTCCCAGTCTACCCAGGTAGAACTGTCTCCTCCTCAATTTTAATTCCACTGAATCTTTTGCACACAGCAGAGGAAAGGGAAAACAATGTTATTTACAAAATATCTCTGACTTTTCACAGATGTGCATTTTATTTTTTTGAAAAATTTGGCAATGCCTCAAATCATTCTTCCTGCTATGTGTTTCTTGGTTTCAGTTAATATGTAAAGGGAATAAGAAAAAGATCAATTTAATAGATTTAAACTGAGGAAGAGCAAAAACAGGAGCTTAAGAAATGTTTTATTAAATATATAAAATGTTCAAAATATTAGGCATAAATTAAGCAGAAACAAGATCTTTTCATCTATTCCACCGGGTATAGATTAAGAAGTTTGCTATACACTGTACTGCTACAATATGGAGAGGCAGAAATTCTAATACATTGTTGGTGGGAGTACTAATTGGAAACAACCCTGTGGAAGGCAATTTGGCAGTAAAACCGATATTCTAAATGCACATTCTCACTGACCTAGCAACTCTACTTCTAGATCTACCCACACTTGTATAAAAACGTGTATATAAGAATTTTCATTTCATATTCATTCATATTTGCTTATAAAATAAGTTGACAAAGAATTTCAAGTCAATAATTATTTATATAAACTATGATATATCTTTATCATGGAGTAGTTTAAAGTGTGCAAAAACTGTATACCTTTTTGAATTGTAATGCACACAACCAAAATTATTTTTTTAAGAAAAAAGAAAAAGACATCTGTAACAGCTTCATAAAGGATGTAGATACAAAGTCCTGTTGAGGATGGCTACTTTCAAGAGGAGCTAGAAGACATTTCAGGGCTTTTATTATAGTCTTTTTATACTGTTCATTGTCAATTCTATGATGTTAGGAAAAAAAGATGACAACAGTATTCATTCTCTACATTCTGAGCTGTGAGAGCTGCTTTACTCTGCAGTGGCCAGGTTGATCACGCACCCAATGGAGCAAATCATGTGTACTCTAACATAAAGTGTCTCAGGATCATATTTAAAATAATTGTCAGACAGCACTCCACTCTTTATCAATGAAGGGCTAGATAAAAATATAAACACCTTTTTGTTACTGGAAAGTAATTCCTCTACAAAACGATGGTTTTCTAAATTAATCCTTAATATGATGTTTCTATTATTTTTACCTGGGGAAAAATTAATAAGAAGATATATCTATTTTAATTTGCCTTTTCCTTTTTCCTCTTGAGAAAACCTGAATTACCTTACTGTGTTTGAAATAAAAGGATAAAAGAACCTAATTACAGAGTAATTTCTTCAAATAAAAAAGAAATTGATCTCAGACCATTTATCTAAACACTGGCTAAAGGCAACACTAACTAAATAAAGATTAACATTTGGAAAAAGTAGTTAACTTGAAAATAAATCAAGATAGTTGTCTTAACTTTTAAGCATCTATTAAAGTTGTAATATACAGGAGGCATCTGATCATGCAGAATATCTAAACAGGGAAAATAAGAATCAGAATAAGAACACTGAATAATATCTGTATTCTAAATTAATATTTATCAGAACAACTAGACAATATATTTTAACAGATGGCATTTGTATATTCAATCTTGGAAGATCAACCATACATTTATACCTAAATCCTATTATCTTATAAAACAACTACATGCAAAAAAAAGATGAAAAGACACTTTCATTTCAGGTGAAATATCAGCTCCAGGCATTTTGAAAAGTACTGCAAGATATGAATACTTACTTAATCACATCCTTATTGAACAGCATAAAATTGCTTTCTATCAGCTCCCTCTCCTGTCTGCTTTGTAGCTTTCTCACCTTTCATTTTCCCTCTCTCTCCAGTATCTCCAGACACAGTATAGCTTGACCACACCTTTTTGAAAGACACTATTATTTTTTATTCATTTCTTCCATTTTTTAAATAATGGGTCAAATCTTCTGCAATAACAAAATGATCTATGTATACTGGAGGAAGTAGTTGGATTAGTTGTACAGATACAAAACATATACATTTTTTAAAAATATAAATTTATTTATTTTAATTGGAGGTTAATTACTTTACAGTATTGTATTGGTTTTGCCATACATCAACATGAATCTGCCACAGGTATACGCATGTTCCCCATCCTGAACCCCCCTCCCTCCTGATCATAAATATGCTGATAATAACTTCTTGTCATAGTAGCCAAGCCAATAAAAGCAATATACCAAATATTACTTTATAAAAATATACCTGTGAAATGTTTGCAAAATGAAGTCTTTTTATTTTTACTATTAAATGACAATTCACAGTTTAAAAGATATACATATATATTTGCTTTAATGAATTAGCAGTAAATTATCATTTAATGATTACAGCATAAGCCATTCTAAAAATTTTAATTAACAAGAATGTAATAAAAATAGAAGAAGAAAATAATTGAAGGAACTTATTTTCAAATTATACTTTATACCATTTTATGTCACCTGAGATTCAAAAACAATATTTGGAACATCTCCCCCTCCTACCAAAATAGATCCTATGTTCTACATAATTTTGTAAAGGGACATTAAAGACTTTTTTTTTTAAAGACTTATCTTTTTATAACAACTATGTTTTTAAGCAAATAGACAATTAAGGATGAAATCATCTCTTTAAATATGTGCAAGTAAAATTAAGAAAATGAAAAGAAAGCACCTATGAGCAAATTTACAAGGCTGTGTCTACAAATGAAGTGATTTTCCTCATATTTGGAAAACTAGAATGATTGTACCCATGTATATTTATACAAAATTCAAATGATTTTTCTGCCTTTAAATATTTCTTGAACTTAAGCATAAAATGAAATTTTTGTAACCAACTAGACCTACAGATGTAAAGAATATGATTTTGCATTCTGAATCTACAGTCTCATTGCCTTCCTTAAAAAGAAAAAAAAAAAAAAGTTAGTGGTAGTTAACATCATCCTTCAACAGGAAAAGAAATGAAAGCTCAGTAAGGTTATTGTTTTATTCAGAGAAACCAAAAGAAGCTGCTGAGCCAGGACCAAGCATGGGTGTAACAAGTCCATATTCTTTCCATGGCCTCTCCATATACCAGGAACATGATACCTCTTCTTAGTATCTCTATTTGGTGGACTCTGTCCTAAACTCAGCTGTCCACAACTACAGTTTGTTTCAATTTTCCTCTTCATCAAAACTTCACATCACACACAGCCTCTGAATCACACCTGATCAAAACTTGAAGAGAAAAAGTCCTTTACTTTCATTGATTTTAACTTTTTTGCTTGAGAGAGTAAATATTAATAAACTGAGGAAGTGACCTGACCAACTAACAAGGTGAAAAACTGGGGCTGAACTTCATCTTAAATACCATCTAATCTTAAAATGAACTGTTAACATCTTGCTTTTGACAAAATTCCAATTCTGCAATTGTCTCCTGGAATCCTTCACATTTCCTCATTTGAGATATATTAACATTTTGCATTACAAAGAATTGTCTATACATTAAGTAATCTTTCTACTTCCTTCTAAATATCCACATAATCTCTACCTCTCTTCTCACCAACTGAAAAAGACTTTGCCAATCCCTAACTGAAACTTCCTTCAAGTCCCAGTGTTTCTTGTTTTACCTGGGAAGTCAGTGAAATCCATCCCCACAATGACCATTTCTATTTCTCCAAGGTACTGAGAAATGTGTGAGCAATAGCTCAATAATTATGTTTACTCGTACATTTTAAGTTTCTTATTGTGTTCTGACTGATTATTTTCCATGTCTCCACTATCAGGGATCAAAACTTTCACTTCTTTCAGATCTCCAAAAGTAGTGGTACTATAAACACTAATTTTTTAAGAAATGTCTACTGAAGTAAATTATTCAAATGAAAAAGAAGACAAACAGAATAACCTTTAAAGGATTTTGGTCTATACATGTCAGTATTGCTGTCCACAGGTAAAACAGCATTGTGCCTCACACGAGGACAGAATATTTTGGTACACAGATAATTTACAGGTTATATGTTAGAAGGGACTGGCATAAAATCAAAATTTCTTCCCAGGTTTATGCTTTTGCTGTTTCTAACATGTCATTTTTTGTCACTGAAAAGTTGATCTTTTTCTTTTATATTATCACAACTACATGACATTTTACTACTCTGATGTTGCACATAAATAAAGGTTGTTATTTTTCTAAAATTACACAGCTAATAAATTGTAGAGCCAAGACTGAATCCTAAAATTCAAACATCAAATCCCTTCATGCATACTGCCTCTTTTTATTAGATATAGTACTATAATTATCAAAATAACATTTACCACCTGCTTCTGTTACTACTATTACTACTACTATCTAGTAAGGACTGTGTAAGCAAAGCTTCACAGCCTCACAGTTAATCCACCTCTGCAAAATGACTATTGCCAACACCAGTACCATAAAAGTCTATACTTAATAACTGAAAGAAATCAAGCTTTTTTATAACAACATAATAAGAACTGCATTTGTTCACAGCATCTAAGCCACATTCACCACAAATCCATCTATATCATTAGAGACTAGACGGTTCTAAGATACTAAAGAAATATAGCATTTATTTAAAGTGGTTAGGTGAATCTTGAAACCAAAGGTACTTCAGAATAACTTAGGCACTAGGAAGTAAATGTAGCAATTAGAGAACCAATGCTAGCATGAAACAGTGTATGCCAGAAAGTCGCAGTAGGAGTAAACTAACAGCCATCTCCAAAAGGAGAAATACTGAAACTTTGTATCTCAGCTGTATATAACTCTTAAATGCACATTTCACACTGAACTGTATTCACCCTATGTGCTTATTTCTTCCACCAGCCCATGAGCTACTTATTTCCCTTTACATTCTTACATGATAACAACTGCCCACTAGGGACCATTTGAGTGAGGGAAATAATGTAAAAATTAATTTGAATGTGAAAAGAACTACTTTTATTTAATTTTAATCACCGAAGTGTAAACCACCAAGACCACATTAAGGAATGAGAAACAAACATACATAGTCATAGGTTTTCAAACATACTTATATTAGTAAATTTTCATAAAATCAATTCTGGATCATTTAACTTAAATCTCAATATTTCATACTGAGGTTGCTGTTCTCCAAAACTTTCAGTTAAGTTATAGGTGAGTAAATATCTAAAGAAAGTAAAAATTCAAAGAATATTAAGGATCATTTATACTTTGAAGTTTGAGAATATATTTTATATTTTCTACTAGAGTTACTTGCAATGTTTGGTTGTATGCATAGAGTAGAACAAATCTCAGATCAGCCATCAATCATTTCAACCAATCTTTTACTTCATCTTTGTACATGTATTTTATTGCCTTCAAATACTCAGTACTTAAAGAAAAAGAGAGTCTTAAAATGTGAAGTCACCCCACATGGACACACAAAAATATTGTCTTAATTAGACAAAGAAAAGTTTGAGAGAGACATCTATAAAACTATTATAGCAGGAGCCCAACAATATATAACTGCCTTTCCACTGAGTTGCACTGTGCCAATTTTACAGTTTAGCATGTTCAGCTCTACAGAAGAAAAATTTTATCATATATTCATTCTAAAATAATTTACATCATGTTTTTAAAATTAAGAACAGAAGAACTTTGGTTCAGAAACAATGATAACTAAATACTATTATAGGCTCAAAATTGCTCTGTTTAATTTCTTTATTACTGTAACAGTAAAACTAGAATTTACATAAAAGTTGATATTGAAATTGAAAAATATTGCCTATTTCTAAAAAAAACTTTTCTTTCACTTTCTGTTTTGCATTTTATTAAATGCTAAAATTGTTACTGTCCTAAGGGAGCCCATAATTTAAATTTTATCCAAGCTTGTCAAGCCACAGGGATATTCTCTCCTCATATTTTTCATTGATTTTCTATTTCATTTAGTGCATCTCTAACCATGAATTACTGAAGAAAACAATTGCCAATACAGAGAAAAAAAAATATTAACAAAAGAAATGGAAAATTCTTTCTAAATATACTGTAAAAAAAAAAAAAAACAACTACAATTATTTTCCTCCTTGGGTTCCCAGGTTTCTTAACTGAAACTGTCAAAAATCTTCTCCCATTTGATTTAGCTGTTGAGTGCACACTAAGTTCATTGTGAAAAAGTTCACAGCTAGCAATTAAATTGTCTAGACATTCAGCCTTTGGTTAAAAGAATATGGGCATAGCTATTTTCTCTGAGTTAATATAACTGGATTTTTAAGTTTCTTGTCTTAAAAATTGTAAAACATTAGTTTTACAGATAATCAACGGCAAAAGAATATTACATATATCCTAGTTTTGATTTGAGTAGAAATCAAAATAAGATTTTCACAGCAAAAAAACAAAGGTATAAACTATAAAAACCTCTGATTTATATATTAAAGAGACCTCCCATTTTTCCATCAAATGTAATGCTAAACATATTACTTCATCTCTTTATAAATCTCTACTACTCTTATGTTAAATAAAATACTGACTCTATAAGGCTCCTCCCAACACTTTCATTGTTGTTGTTCAGTTGCTAAGTCATATCCAACTCTTTGTGACCCCATGGACTGCAGCACACCATGATTACCTGTCCTTCACTATCTCCCAGAGTTTGCTCAAATTCATGTCTAATGAGCTGGTGATACTATCAAATCATCTCATCCTCTGCCTCCTCCTTGTCCTTTTGCCTTCAGTCTTTCCCTATATCACAATCTTTCGCAATGAGTTGGCTCTTCACATCAGGTGGACAAAGAATCAACACTAAGTGGTATTATTTTTTCACCTTTTTCTAAATGTTCTCATTATTCATCATCAATAACTCATGAGATGTATGCCTGTATTTAATGAGATGTTTATTTTAGCCTTAAGAACTCCCCATTAGTAGCTCCACACACTGCTATTTGAATAATGGCACTGAAACAGGAAGAGTATCAAGTTACGAAGTATCAATTCTATTACAAAAGAGGTAACTTATAAATTTATCATTATATATACTCAAAACTGGCAAAATTAATCATCACTAACAAATAGTTTTATTAATTTTTAAACATAAGAGACTAGATTAACCTTGTTTATATCTTTTAGAAAAGAATATAAAGAGATAAGTTTCAAAATAAAAAAATAAGACAAAGCCAAAATCTAACTAAGATTAAATATGACCTTTTTCTAAGGTTTCAGAAATATTGGGGAGGGGCACTTAACATTATTTAGATGCCCAGGAAACAATTTTACATCTAATGATTATACATGCGAATTAAATAAAAATTTATTTCTAGAAAACTATAATTCTTTTTTATATTTCCACTCCAATCTGTATTTTCCAAGTAACAGTCGTCTTAATCACCAGGAATTTCTTATTATTCTGAAAGTATAAGAGTAACTTATTAAATATTGTATTATTTAAGTCAGTTCTTATATAAAGAGAAATGAAATGGGAAAACCTAGTAAGTTTAAAATTAAACTCTTTGTTACCTTTGGTTTAGTTTCAGAAAATTTGTTCTTTAATACTTATAAATACGAAATTAAATATCTGAGAAAATAAAGATGAAACCTCATACACTCAAAAGTAAATTTTTCACCAAATAAATGTAACATTTCTCTGCTACTTACCAACTAAACACAAACTACTGCAACTAGAGAAGTATCTGTGAAAACACATTAAAAATGTGTTTTGACTCTAGACATTATAATTACCGTATTATGAAACCTCTCTCTGTAAGAACCCCTTAAATTTTTTAGCCTCATGATGAATATTTCTGCCAATATTATGACTATCAAGAGAAAGAGACTTTCAATCTACCTTTTATCACCTAAGTGATCAGCAAAATTTCTCTTCCTGAACTCCATATGCTATAGTTACTTTACCGGATCATAACAGAAAATGAGATGATCTCCTTTCTGAGCATTTAACAGCTATAAGGATGATAAGGAGCAAGCAGATTCTTATTCCCCATCATAAAATGTTTATTCATATAATTACACTTTTCCAGTCAACAGTCACAAATAAGAGTTTTTGATTAATCAGATGAATGAAATACTTTCTAGTTCTTCCTTGCCTGATGTATAGTTTCCTAAATTTTGTATAACATTCAAATTAGTCATTTTAACCATAGGCAGGTTCATATTTTAGTACAGACACAGACTGTAAAGGTAAGCCTGTGGGAAAGCTTATACACATACATTAGTACCATATGTTAATATGTTGTTTTCTTTCAAGATTTTAACTTTTTTGGTCTATACAAGTGAGTATAAGAAATATCTGGAACTATGAGTGAAATAAAGAGAAAATGTACAAGTCCTACTAAGATCTTTTTAAGAGAAGTCCACTTGTTAAAAATAAAAAGTGGTATCCACAGGGAAGCAAGTTAATCGGTGACCACTGAGAAGACCAGAATAAAAATCAGTTTTGTACCTATGTTGTTAAATCCATCCAATAAAACATTTTTGGAACTATTTAGAAATGACAGTGATCACAAGAAACTCCAGGTCAAGAAACACATGGTAAAATAACAGACTATACTTTCTAAAGTTGCTCACACCATACTGTTTTATATTAGATTAAGAAATGGTGGATTCATTGATTTTTTTTTTTTATTATCCAAAAGAACAGAATTTTGATTATTTTTCAGAATTACCTTATGGCCTATTTCTAGAGTTCCATTTCCCTGTATTAAAGAAAAGAGCTTCCATTTTTTGACCGGCTCCAATATTCTTGCCTGGGAAATCCCATGCACAGAGGGACATGGCAGACTACAGCTCATGGGGTCGCAAAGTGTTGGACACGACTGAGCAACTAACATTTTCAGTTTCAGTAAGTCTTATGAGCTGATGATTCCACTGAAACATTTAAAGTTAAGAAGTCTGTAAGTCAAAAATACAATATGCAACACCCTGGAATATGAAATTAAAGACTGTTTCACGTAAGGGGTTGATAAGGATGAAAATGTTCAACATTTACCATATACATAGATTTATAATAAGTAAAAATCAAGTGAAGTTAAATATATAGTCTTACATCAAGTTCATAGGATATAATTTTAATTTAGCCACCAACTGATTAATAAAGAATTTAATATCTTTCTAAAAAGCAAATGTATAATAAAGCCATTTTAAAATTCCTCATATCTACATCAGTGCAATACTACCAAATTTGTTTTATTCATTTTCATGAAAATAATTAACTTAAAAAACTGTAAAAATATCTAAGAGGAATATTAACTGATAGCATTCCATTTTTAAGAACCTTTCTAACATTACTTTGAATATTAAAAATATAAAACAGGAGTAATTACTTGAAAGGGTCTGAGTAGAGATATGAGACATTGTTCATAATAGTTATCAACCCTAAATCTTAAGTGTTACAGAGTTTTTGTATACGTCATTTCTTTTTAAACTGCACCAGTCTCTGAGTAGAGTTATTGATCACAAATGCTCAGAAAATAGACCTCGCAAAGATCCCACCGCTTTGAGCTTCCGACCAGCCTCTTTCCTGCTATAAAGTGCTAAGAAGTTCATGTAGCATATAAGCACAACCTGTAACACTAATTTAAAATATCTTGTCAGAAATAAATCTCTCCCACTTTATGTTTGTGTCTTTAGAAATAAAAAATAGATGAATAAATCTGAGGTCTTGAAGTTGGAATTTTGAGATATCAAATAATATAAATATACAAGTCTATTTAAATTAAGACAAATAAATTTCCAACCTCTTAGTTAAAAAACTATTTTAACCATATTTTAAAAGAGAGGCAATTCAAGGACTATAGGTAAGCAAAATAGGTGTAGAAGGATGGAATCGACATCTCACTACATTTTAAGTATCTTGGTCTCAACAAATTCCTAAATTAGTTTTTAATGGTTACAGAACAGTAAGTTCCTCTATAAAACTTCATCTTAACCCAAGGAAGTTAAATATAGTTAAAACAACTTTAACCTAGAACAGTCATCCAGACAAGTTTTCATCTTTTTTTTTTTTTAATTCCATAAAAGTATACCTTTCTGTTGAAGCTAAAAGACAAACTCCCAAAATAACTTGACTAGCACCACAAGCTCTTACTTTCTCCATCTAGAGAGCCCTCTACCCTTTACTGACACCCTCTGGTACTGATCACTAAGTCAGTTTTGATATTAAACCACACTCCAACCTCTTCCCTGGAGGTGGTGAAGATTTCCTAAACCATTAAAAAAAAAGATATATAAAGAAAATTATATATTAACCAGACTTGGTCCATTTTTAATAGTGTCACTTAACTGGACACATAAGATCAAACATTCACAAGAAACTAGTTTTAATTATTTTTCAAATAAACATAGCCCGTGTCTACATTCAAGGTGTGATTTTAGTTTATCTTCCTAACTAACTAAAGATTTCAGACCACCTAATATTTGAAGATTTACTCACTTTGGTAAACACTAAGGTATTTTAGGAAATCATTTAAAAATCACACAACTGTAGCTTCTCAGATCTATTTTCAAATGCATCCTCCTATGCTTGTGCCTCACAATTTACAAGCAAAATCTGGCATTCAGTTAATCTATTGAGGTAATGTTCTTTTTCTAAACTTTGAGAACTCAAACTATCTATGCAGCTGTGTATGGAATCAAAGAGAACTTAAAAATGAATTGCTTTTCTTCCTCATTTTTTAGTTTTCAGATATGTTAAATAAGAACAATTTTAAAACACCACCAATCTTTGCACAAAATATTGGCACTTGTAACAAACATTTTATTGATTTTCTATTTTCAAATGCACTTTAAAACCATCTCACCACACTCCAGTTACTTTTCAAATTTTATTTTTTATATCTCATTTCCTTTTTGTAACTGAATTTTGGCCTTTGTTTTCTTAACTAACTTAGATGGTCTTAGTAACATCTTTTACTTTTTTTTCATTTGTTTCATGTGATGTATTATTACATAGTTATACTGTTTTTTCCACTTGAATCAAAGGAACATATACCTGTCAAGTATGAAATTCATATACTACTCCACAGAAAACTTATAATAATCTGAATATGAAGTACAGAAATATGCAAAGAAACATTTGTGAGTGGCTTAAAATTCATTACAGGCACTTTGAAAAAAATAATGACCTAATCATTACTAATTCTTTTATGTTTAGGGTCACAATATTAATCATGATGAACTCTTTAAGTTTGCTGTGATAGTCCTAAGTTATTTCTGCAGTCTTGTTATAGTTCAACAGTACATAAAAATACCTCTATTGACTTTAAAATTTGACCCACTATTTGTGTGCAGTTTTCAATGCTAGTATTCTAATGAACATCTATTTCTTTCATCATATTTCCAGTTAAAATAGAGAATCAAAATAGAAGTATGCCATCTTGAAATGACTTTATCTTTTAAATTAACAGAAAAAGCAGACGAACTGAACACAGGTTGAGGCAATTCACAGTTAAAAGGTTTTCTTTTTCTTCCAAACCTGTGCTTTAATTACCACATTGATTATAGTTTTCATGACAGGTTATGAAATTTAAAAACAAAATAATTCTCAAACATTTAGTGAATTCTTGTATTTTCAAAATAAGGTTAATTAAAAAACTGAAAATTTTTGAGGTGTCAGTGTTATTCTTAACTTACTGTATATTATGTTCATATATATGCAAATTAATGTTCTTTCCAAATTTTTCAATCAAAAACTCTGTAAGGAGTTTTGAGTATATGTCTGAGCATATTTTTATATTCATTTAAAAAAATCTATCACTTTCCTACACAACACTGGAAAACACCTTAGCATAATGCAAGATACTTGTTTGTTCAGTCTCTCAAACTTTGTAGAACTCCACTTATAAAGCATCTCTACTGAATTTTAACAAGTTATCGCACTGCCAGATGTCCAGTGATCTAGGCTCTATTCTCACAAACACATTGCTCAGTCAGAAGACACACATTCAGTACCTGAGAACGACAGCCTATTTTCTGAACATTTAGTTATCTTGCAGACAATTTCCTACCCTCTCCCGACATCTGTCACCTTCCAGTTCAGTTGTAGGAACTGTTTACTCACATTCTGAATGACACTATGAGGTATACAAATACATTATGTTTAGCGTTGCTTCAACTTTTCTGACCTAAAACCCCAGCAGAGAAAAAGAGCACGTTTGATTTCAAAGAAGAAGGTGGTTGGGGGACGGGGGGCGGGGGGAAGAGCAGCTTTATGTGACAGTTTTAAATTCTGGCAACACGGCAAGAAAGGATGGCTTTGCAGAAGCGAGCGTGTCACAAACTGTCAGCGCCTGGGAAGCCAAGTGCACAATCGCAGACAGCAGTCACCAGCGAAGGAATGTCAGCCACTTACCAAGGAGACGCCAGGCTCCTCCGTCCTTCCTCCGCGCCTCTCAATTCCCGTCTGCCATCCTCCTGCCCGTCGGCACAGCTCAGACAAGAGCCCAGGCTCAGGTGCACCCCAGCCTGTGACAGGAGACCAACTGCGGAGTTTCGAGTCCTTCACAGAGAATCCTCCAGCTCGCCCGGCCGCTCCCTGAGGAGGGGACGCAGGTAACGCATCCTTCCCGCGCGGCGCTCCCACGGCACTTCGGCGGCCGCCTCCTGGCCGACACGCTCCCCCGCTCGGTAGTTG
>SJXQ01010133.1:24594-109122 GCA_006408695.1 Aepyceros melampus | reverse complement strand
TTTTCCAGTCCTGTGGCCACTGCTGAGTTTTCCAGATTTGCTGGCATATTGAGTGCAGCACTTTCACAGCATCATCTTTCAGAATTTGAAACAGCTCAACTGGAATTCCATCACCTCCACTAGCTTTGTTCATAGTGATGCTTTCTAAGGCCCACTTGACTTCACATTCCAAGATGTCTGGCTGTAGATTAGTCATCATATCATCATGATTATCTGGGTCGTGAAGATCTTTTTTGTACAGTTCTTCTGTGTATTCTTGCCACCTCTTCTAAATATTTTCTGCTTCTGTTAGGTCCAGACCATTTCTGTCCTTTATCGAGCCCATCTTTGCATGAAATTTTCCCTTGGTATCTTTAATTTTCTTGAAGAGATCTCTATCCTTTCCCATTCTGTTGTTTTCCTCTATTTCTTTGCCTTGATAGCTGAAGAAGGCTTTCTTATCTCTTCTTGCTATTCTTTGGAACTCTGCATTCAGATGCTTATATCTTTCCTTTTCTCCTTTGCTTTTCTCCTCTCTTCTTTTCACAGCTATTTGTGTGGTCCACTGGAGAAGGGAATGGCAAACCACTTCAGTATTCTTGCCTTGAGAACCCCATGAACAGTGTGAAAAGGTAAAATGATAGGATATCAAAAGAGGAACTCCCCAGGTCATTAGGTGCCCAATATGCTACTGGAGACCAGTGGAGAAATAACTCCAGAAAGAATGAAGGGATGGAGCAAAGCAAAAACAAGACCCAGCTCTGGATGTGACTGGTGATAGAAGCAAGATCCAATGCTGTAAAGAACAATATTGCATAGGAACCTCGAATGTCAGGACCATGAATCAAGGCAAATTGGAAGTGGTCAAAAATAGATGGCAAGGGTGAACGTTGACATTCTAGGAATCAGCGAACTAAAATGGACTGGAATGGGTGAATTTAACTCAGATACTTTGGAGTCTGTATTCTTTATTACTCTCCTGTGTGACTCTGTTAACTCTCTTTCTTGTCCATCATTGCATCCCTAGTACTGGGTATTGTGTCTGGCCACTCAGCTTTCTTGTTTGCTTCCCTTTTATCTATTTTTTATGCAGCTTCCAGAGTAATATTTAAAAACCATTAGATCAAATTATTATCCTTGTCAAAACCTCCGGTGACTCTTTCTCTCATTTAGAATAAAATCCAAGCTACTATGAGATTTGATGCAATGTGGCTGCTGACTATGTAAACTGATCTTTACCATTTCCTGCCTTATTCACTCCCATCTACCTACATTGTTCTTGCTGCCCCTCTAATACAGCAATTCCTTCCTGCCTTAGGAACTGGAAAATTACTTGTCTCTCTGCCAGTGAGATTCTTTCCTCAGCATTTCTTTTGTTTCATTGATATCTCTTCTGAAATACCATTTTCACAGAGGGGCCTGTTCTGAAGAGCCTACCTGTTACACTCCAGACATTCCCAGTCTTTGACTTTCTCTTACCCCTCTTTGTTAAAAGGTGTTCTGATCTTCATAGAACCATTCAACTTCAGCTTCTTCAGCATTACTGGTTGGGGCATAGGCTTGGATTACTGTGATATTGAATGGTTTGCCTTGGAAATGAACAGAAATCATTCTGTCATTTTTGAGATTGCATCCAAGTACTGCATTTTGGACTCTTCTGTTGACTGGGATGGTTATTCCATTACTTCTAAGGGATTCCTGCCTGCAGTAGTAGACATAATGGTCATCTGAGTTAAATTCACCATTCCAGGCCATTTTAGTTTGCTGATTTCTAGAATGTTGATGTTCACTCTTGCCATCTCTTGTTTGACCACTTCCAATTTGCCTTGATTCATGGACCTCACATTCCATGTTCCTATGCAATATTGCTCTTTACAGGACCTTGCTTCTATCACCAGTCACATCCACAGCTGCGTATTGTTTTGCTTTGGCTCCATCCCTTCATTCTCTCTGGAGTTATTTTTCCACCGACTCCAGTAGCATATTGGGCACCTACTGACCTGGGGAGTTCCTCTTTCAGTATCCTATCATTTTACTTTTTCATACTGTTCATGGGATTCTCAAGGCAATACTGAATACTGAAGTGGTTTGCCATTTTCTTCTCCAGTGGACCACATTCTGTCAGACCTCTCCACCATGACCTGTCCATCTTGGGTGGCCCCACATGGAATGGCTTAGTTTCACTAAGTTAGACAAGGCTATGGTTCATGTGATCAATTGGCTGGTTTTCTGTGATTATGGTTTCAGTGTTTCTGCCCTCTGATGCCCTCTTGCAACATCTACCATCTTACTTGGGTTTCTCTTACCTTGGATGTGAGATATCTCTTTATGGCGGCTCCAGCAAAGCGCAGCTGCTGCTCCTTACCTTGGATGAGGGGTATCTCCTCAGGGCCACCCCTCCTGACCTTGAGCATGGAGTACCTCCTCTCTGCCCTCCTGCACCCACGCAGCCACTGCTCCTTGGACGTGGGGTAGCTCCTCTTGGCGATACTTCTGCGTGGTCTATCACAGCCAGCGCACTTCTGCATAGCATGTCACAGCTGGTCTAACATCCGAAAAGATGTCTTTTTCATTATAGGGGACTGGAATGCAAAAGTAGGAAGTCAAGAAACACCTGGGGTAACAGGCAAATTTGGCCTTGGAATACAGATGAAGCAGGGCAAAGACTAATAGAGTTTTGCCAAAAGAATGCACTGGTCATAGCAGACACCCTCTTCCAACAACACAAGAGAAGACTTTACACATGGACATCACCAGATGGTCAACATTGAAATCAGAGTGACTATATTCTCTACAGTGAAAGATGGAGAAGCTCTATGCAGTCAACAAAAACAAGACCAGGAGCTGACTGTGGCTCAGATCATGAACTCCTTATTGCCAAATTCAGACTTAAATTGAAGAAAGTAGGGAAAACCACTAGACCATTCAGGTATGACCTAAATCAAATCCCTTATGATTATACAGTGAAAGTGAGAAATAGATTTAAGGGACTAGTCTGATAGATAGAGTGCTTGATGAACTATGGGCTGAAGTTTGTGACATTGTACAGGAGACAGGGAGCAGGACCATCCCCAAGAAAAAGAAATGCAAAAAGCAAAATGGCTGTCTGGGGAGGCCTGAAATCAAATCCCTTATGATTATACAGTGAAAGTGAGAAATAGATTTAAGGGTCTAGATCTAATAGATAGAGTGCCTGATGAACTATGGACTGAGGTTCGTGACGTTGTACAGGAGACAGGGATCAAGACCATCTCCATGGAAAAGAAATGCAAAAAAGCAAAATGGATGTCTGGGGAGGACTTAGAAATAGCTGTGAAAGGAAGGAAGTTAGTCAGAAACAAAAAATAGATACCATATCATATCACTTATATGTGGAATACAAAAAAAATGTACAGAATAAGTACAGATGAACTTATTTGCAAAACAGAAACAGAGACACATGTGTAGAGATGGAGTATGGATACTAGGATAAAGGAGGGTGGAATGAATTGGGAAATTGGGATTGATATATATACACTATTATGTTTAAAATAGATGACCAATGAGAACCTACTCTACAGCACAAGGAAGTCCACTCAAAACTCTGTGATCAGCTAAATATAAAATAAATCCATAAATTAAGGAAGGAATATATGTATATGTATAGCTGATTCACCTTGCTAAATAGAAGAAGCAAGCACAATATTTAAAGGAATTATAATAAAATTAATTGAAAACAAAGTATAATGCAGAAGCTATATTTCAATAGCTATATTTCTAAAGTTATATTTCAATTGCCTACATCTGCATTTTCAACATTTTTTTACAAATATTGTATTTTTTGAATTGTTTTAAAATGAATTAACATTTAAATATATATGTTAAATGTGTTAACATTTAAATAAAAGAGATGCAGTATACTGCATCAATATTATTTTTTAAATACAAGATTTGTTGTCTTCTCTCCTAATTCATATAAATTTTTAGATTAGTAGATGATACAGGTGGGCCTTCAAAAACGTTAGCCCTGCCCTTCCATCACTACCACAAATGGCAGCATCATTTCTATTGCAGATAACTGATCAGTCTTTATTCTTTCCCACTCTCAGTTTGTTTGTTTTTTCTTTCTTTTTTTTTTTTTTTGAGAAGTAAGATGTTCAGCTCCAAGGGACATGTCATGATTTTGCCTGAGCCAGTCATGGTGATTCTATGTCTCTGCTTGGGACTGGTTGAGGAAAGGGCAATGATATATAAGTAAAGACTGCTTCAGAGATTCTTTAAAAGATTCTCCTCCCTCATGGAGGCAAGAGTGGCATGAGGAATGCTTAACTGTTCCTATGCACCCTTCCTCGAGCTGTGGGCACAGTCTGAAAATGTGGTTTCTCTAAATGTATCAGTCATCTTACCCGTACTGAAGAATAAGCCAAAGGATTAAACCAAACTGCTTAAAAATGGTGAAATGCTTAACATTATGAAATGTAAAAATAGAAATGTAGAGATTAGAATTCTTAATAATTTGCTTTCTTTTCTTTACTCAATTATTTTTCATAGACTTTCTAATGTATTGCCAAAATCCTGTAATTAAAAGACATTGCTATGAAATGTAAAAGCACATGAATATTAATTAGAGGAAATAAATGTATGATTAATGAAAACAAAAGTACTAAATTATTATATTGTTTCCTATATTTATAGAGTCTATCTGGAGGCGAGAATTATACAGTTTTAGAGTTGGGAGCAGATGGCTTACAGTATCAATATAAAATTTTAAAATAAAATTTTAAAATAACATAGGCTTAATCTATGAAACCTATCAAATATAATAATTTAGAAAATTGTCACTTGACTCATTAAATTATTATTAATTGCACAATAGGTTTATAATGTACTTTGTTAAGAAATCCTTTAGGCCATAAGGCATTAATTAAAACTTCTTAAATAAGTAACAAGTCTCTAATCAAATAATTTATTTTGAGGAAACAAGAACATGAGTAAAAACTTCTTCAGGGATTCTTCACTACCCCTGTGATATAATAACATATTGCACAATAGGTTTATAATGTACTTTGTTAAGAAATCCTTTAGGCCATAAGGCATTAATTAAAACTTCTTAAATAAGTAACAAGTCTCTAATCAAATAATTTATTTTGAGGAAACAAGAACATGAGTAAAAACTTCTTCAGGGATTCTTCACTACCCCTGTGATATAATAACATAATTTTAATTAGTTATAAATATTTAGTAATAAATATACTTAGTATTAGTAATAATTAGTAATAAATAATTAGTAATAAAATACTTAAAATTGTGTCAAATTTTTGTTTAGTTCAGTTCAGTCGCTCAGTCATGTCCGACTCTTTGTGACCCCCTTTGTGAATCGCGGCATGCCAGGCCTCCCTGTCCATCACCAACTCCTGGAGTTCACTCAGGCTCTTGTTCATTGAGTCTGTGATGCCATCCAGCCATCTCATCCTCGGTCATCCCTTTCTCCTCCTGCTCCCAATCCCTCCCAGCATCAGAGTCTTTTCCAATGAGTCAACTCTTCACATGAGGTGGCCAAAGTACTCTAGCTTCAGTTTTAGCATCATTCCTTCCAAAGAAATCCCAGGGTTGATCTCCTTCAGAATGGACTGGTTGGATCTCCTTGCAGTCCAAGGGACTCTCAAGAGTCTTCTCCAACACCACAGTTCAAAAGCATCAATTCTTCAGCGCTCAGCCTTCTTCACAGTCCAACTCTCACATCCATACATGACCACAGGAAAAACCATAGCCTTGACTAGATGGACCTTAGTTGGCAACGTAATGTCTCTGCTTTTGAATAGGAAAATAGCATTTCTCTCATACTTACTATTATTATTTTCTCCATTTTTAAACATCTGCTATTCATTCTGATGGTGGTGGTTGTTTCCTCTCTAGCTCTTTTCTGGTCTATCCTTAAAGCAACTTCCTCTTTTCTATATAAAACATAAATTTGATAGGCTAGTCACTTAAAATACTCAAACTGCCTCTCATCTCTGATTACACTACAGTGTCATTCAGTCACATATGATTTGGCTGCTGCCAGAGTCCAGCTCCAGCAGCGAGGGGATCAGCCTGAAGGGATGAGTGGTGTTGGCAGGAAATGATGTAGCCTCTGACTTGAGGTACAGGACTACATGTTTATTTCAAACATCAGGTTCTTTTTTATACTATTTCAAAAGCTTTAGGTCAGAGGTTTGACATTTTCAGTTCTCCCTCACCCAGATTATTGTCTCATTGTTGCCCTTCAGACAGAGTTCCTGCTCAGTGATTCTCTCCGAATCATGTTTACTTGTGATTACATTGTAACTCATGCTTATGCTGGGCTTCATACCACATTCCTCAGTTTATTTCTTATCTTTCTAAATCCTGCTTGCCCCTGGTATCCTAAGCTCACTATCTCCTAAAGAGGCTTCTAACTCTTCTTAATTATTCCTAAACCCTAAACTCAGCAAACTTCTTTTACCATGAACATTTCCCTCACAAACAGGTCTGAGATAACAATCTTTCCCATGGCCTCAAGCTGTGTCCTATGTGCTCATCCTGGGACATTCTTTGCAAAAATCCTTGAACAAATGTCAATGGTTACTTTATAGATTATTTTCTGGGCACAACTGCAGAAAGGTTTGTGCTTTCTCATGCTTCTCTCAAGAACAATAAGCACCTTAACATTCTTTCCAGCCAACTCAACTGAAGAAAAGAAGAAACAAGTCAGAATCACAAGAGCTAACTCCTTCATTCCGGGTGTGTGCCTGTGGAATGAGGAGGGGGACTGGGGCCATGTCTCCATTTTGTCAATAATGCCTAACATGGCTCTCGACAGGCTGCCATCTCTCCTCTTCACTTTTACTTCCTTACATTCAGAGACTACCTTCTGCCTACTCAACTAATGATTCCTCTTGAAATCCCTGTGCTAGAAGTGATCTCTTATTTCAATGTCTGTGCATGCTAAGGCACTTCAGTTGTGTCCAGCTCTTTGTGACCCTATGTACTGTAGCCCACCAGCTTCGTGTGTCCATGAGATTCTCCAGGCAGAAATACTGGAGTGGGTTGCGATGCCTTCCTCCAGGGAATCTTCCTGACCCAGGGATCCAACCTGTGTCTCTTAAGTCTCCTGAGTTGGCAGGCAGGTTCCTTACCATAGTGCCACTTGGGAAGCCCCTCATGATCCACTATTTTCTAAATTTGACAGTCACACTTCTTCATTTTTGTCAGTCTGCTGCTGCTGCTAAGTCGCTTCAGTTGTGTTAGACTCTATGCGACCCCATAGACTATGTATGAGATAAATCTCATGGTAGAGGAAGATGATTTATGTTTTTGTTCATTTTGCATAGGTTCGCCCTTTATAGCCTTGCTTTACATTTTTTCAGATCCAGATTATTTGTCATCTATATGTACTGCACATATCTTCTCTTCAAGAATGTGGAGGTTTGTGTTTTTTTTTTAAATTTTTTATCTATAGTACTTTTGATAAACCAGTTTTCTTACATGTAATGCATTGAACATTTTAAGATTTTCTGTTAATGTTAACAATAAAATGTATTCGTTGACAAGTGCTACTTGTGCTGAAATGATAAGATATACTTTTTATGTTGTTTTCTAAAATGTGGATTTTGTTTGTTTGTTGTGCACAATTTTTTAAAAGGTTTTCCTTTCACATACAGGTGTGTATTTCACAAATTATTTTTCACATGGAGAATATTTTTTACAAGTCTAAATTTTTAAGAACTCCATATTTCCCATTCCTCAGTACTACCTTTTTGTGTGTGTGTGTGTGTGATATACTTGTATGCACACTCATATATGACTGACAAATTTGTAATTCTTTGAGTCAATACCACATTATTTTATTGATATAGTTTTATAATTTTTTTGATTCTTATAGGCAAAACTTCACATATTAATTTTATTTATCAGAATTGTCTTGGTTATTCTTATTTACTTGTGCTTCCTATACACTTTTTCTTACCAAGTTGCTCACAAAATTTTATGGTGTTTTTGTCTATGAGAAAGCAAAAAAATGTCTCTACAAATGCATGGTATACATATCGTTTAATTTTTTCCTAGTTACTTTTGTGTTTGTATTGTATCTGCTCTTAAACTTCCATATTTTATGTTATGTTTTGACCTTTCCTTCTGATGCAGCAATTATAAGTATCATTGCTAACATGTAGAAATACAATGAATTTGTATATATTTGTTTTTCATCTTCTTAAGTTACTAAACTCACAATGAGCCAGTTGTAGGGATTTTTTTTTTTTTAACTTTTGGATTATTGCAGTTTCCTATAGATAATCATATCATCTGAAATAGGGACTGTTTTATTTTTTTCCTTTCCAATCTGTATGCATTTTTATCTCCTCCTTTTGCCTTGTCTGTTTTTGTTGTTCAGTTACTCAGTCATGTCCTAATCTTTGTGACCCCATGAATTGCAGCATGTCAGGCTTCCCAGTCCTTCACTATCTCTGGCTTTATTGCCTTTGCTCAAAATTCAAGCACTATGTTGAAGAATGGTGGGAGAAAATACTTTTGCCTACTTCCTGATCTAGTGGAAAAGTCTTTTTGAACATTAAATATAGTGTTAAATGTCAATATTTTAAGCATTCCTTATAAAATTAATGAAGTTTTCCTCTAATTTTTTGATATGTATGAAAAATTAATAGTGAATTTTATCAAGTGATTTTTTTCATTAATTGAAATGATTATGTATGTTTCCTCATTAGCCTAACAATGTAGATTATATTGATTGAGTTTTGAATACCTGGCCAGTTTCAAATGCATAGAATAAATACTGCTTGATCATTTCATATAACTCCTCCTATGTATTGCTAAATTATATTTATTGCCTTGATAATATTTTCCTGAGCAGTTTGGCCTCTATATCCATGAAAGTTATTAATATGTCATTTTCTTTTACTTTTCTTTCTTTTTTTTTTTTTCTGTCCTTTGAGTTTAGTAGCATGATAATACTAACTTCAAAAACTATATTAGGAACTATTTCTTTTCTCCCATTTCTTAATGATTGGGTAGAATTGGTGACAATTTCTCATTCAACAGTTGATTAAATTCTTCAGTGAAATCTGGGTCTGAAAATTCCATTTTGGAAGGATTTTAAATTATGAATATTCAATTTCTTTAATTTTGGTAACTACAATGACAATACTGATGTCCTCTGTTTTATTCTCACTATTGACAGTTTTTATCTTTTCTTCTTACTTGTCAAACTTATTGATCTCTTCAAAGAACAAGCTCTTTGTTTCATTGATTTTTCTCTATTGTTTTTCTATTTCATTGATTTCCACTCTTTATTTCTTACCTCTTGCTTGCTTTTTGTTGTTTAATATTTTTAAAAATATTTTATATTTATGTTTAATATTTTGTTCTATGTTTTCCTAGATTCTTGACATGTGAACTTATGTTATTGATTTGAAACTTGCCCTCTTTTGTAATATATTCATTTAGAGCTAAAAGGTCCTGTCAATACTGCTATATCTGTGACCAATACATTGTTATATGTTGTGTCTTCATTTTCATGTAAATATAGGTACTTTTTAATTTCCCATGAGATGTATCTCCCTTGATCCATGGGCTATTTAGAAGTCCAGCATTTATTGGTACATTTTATGTTATCTTCCTGTTAACTTTATTTGATTTATAGTCTGATTTCTTTGGAAGGAATGATGCTAAAGCTGAAACTCCAGTACTTTGGCCACCTCATTTGAAGAGTTGACTCATTGGAAAAGACCCTGATGCTGGGAGGGATTGGGGGCAAGAGGAGAAGGGGACGACCGAGGATGAGATGGCTAGATGGCATCACTGACTCGATGGATGTGAATCTAAGTGAACTCCAGGAGTTGGTGATGGACAGGGAGGCCTGGTGTGCTGTGATTCATGGGGTCGCAAAGAATCAGACATGACTGAGTGACTGAACTGAACTGAACTGATTTCATTGTGATTACAGAACACAATATATATGATTTCAATTATCTTCAATTTCTTGAGGTTTGTTTTATCGTCCATTTATGATCTACTTTTCATATGTTCTTTGTATACTTGAAAAAATTGTATATTCTGTTTGTTGGATGCAGTGATCTATAAATGCCTATTTTATCCTGTTTGTTGATAGTGATTCTGATATTCCTGCTGATTTTCCATTTACGTGTTTTTTCAATTTTTGAGAAAACTCTTGCTATCTGTAAGTGTGAATTTGTCTATTTCTCGTTTTAATTCTATCATCTTTCAATTCATTAATTTTGGAACTGTGTTGCTTGGCTTCAGTTCAGTTCAGTTCAGTTGCTCAGTCGTGTCCGACTCTTTGCGACCCCATGAATCACAGCACGCCAGGCCTCCCTTCCATCACCAACTCCCGGAGTTCACTCAGACTCACGTCCATTGAGTCCGTGATGCCATCCAGCCATCTCATCCTCGGCCATCCCCTTCTCCTCCAGCCCCCAATCCCTCCCAGCATCAGTCTTTTCCAATGAGTCAACTCTTCGCATGAGGTCGCCAAAGTACTGGAGCTTCAGCTTTAGCATCATTCCTTCCAAAGAAATCCCAGGGCTGATCTCCTTCAGAATGGACTGGTTGGATCTCCTTGCAGTCCAAGGGACTCTCAAGAGTCTTCTCCAACACCACACTTCAAAAGCATCAATTCTTTGGCCCTCAGCTTTCTTCACAGTCCAACTCTCACATCCATACATGACCACAGGAAAAACCATAGCCTTGACTAGACGGACCTTAGTCGGCAAAGTAATGTCTCTGCTTTTGAATATGCTATCTAAGTTGGTCATAAATTTTCTTCCAAGGAGTAAGTGTCTTTTAATTTCATGGCTGCAGTCACCATGTGCAGTGATTTTGGAGCCCAGAAAAATAAAGTCTGACACTGTTTCTACTGTTTCCCCATCTATTTCCCATGAAGTGATGGGACCAGATGCCATGATCTTCATTTTCTGAATGTTGAGCTTTAAGCCAACTTTTTCACTCTCCTCTTTCACTTTCATCAAGAGACTTTTTAGTTCCTCTTCACTTTCTGCCATAAAAGTTGTTTGGCTTATACAAGTTTAAAAGTACCAGGTCTTCTTGGTAGGTTGACCCATTTAACTTTGTCTCATAATCTTCTTTGCTCTGAAGTCAACTTTTTTTTGGCAATAATATACAAAATCATAGTTTTCTTTGCTTAATATTTTGTGAAATATTTTCTATTGCTTTTCCTTTATAAAATATAAATTACTATGTTTTATATTTAAAGCTATTGTCATGGAGGGAGCATGTAGTTGGGCCATTAAAAATACTCTCCCAGTTCCTGTCTAGTAGTTACTGTAGTTATACTCTTTATATTCAGTGTAATTATTGAAATATTAAGGAGTAAATCTGCATTTTACTTTTTTCTGATTTTTGTTTTTGTTTTATTCTATTTTCATACTTGAGCACTTTTTAGAATTTCATATTAATTTATCTACACTTTTGATTAGTATATCTCCTATTACATGCACTTTTAATGGTTATTCTGAATTTTTAATATATATACATATTAATACTAAACATCAAAATCTACTAATATCATTATTTTACCACTTTTAGTGGAGTACAGAACAGTTGCCTCTTTGTAGATCACTTCACCTTATCCCATTTAGTATAATTATCAAGTATTTTCTCTATCTATGGAACCACTATATAGGACATAGTGCTATAATTTTTACTTCAAGTACAAAACAAAAGTTAGAAAATCCGCAGGAGAAAAATCAAGCCTATTGCATTTATCCATATTTTTACTTACTGTATCTTTTCCCTTCCTGGTGTTCCAGGTTTCTGCCTCTCATTATTTCTTGTTTAGAGAGCTTCCTTTAATGATTGTTTTATTACTACATCTGTTACCAAGAAGCTATTTTTGTATTCCTTCACTTGAAATGTTTTGATTTCTGCTTCATTGAAGAAGTATATTTTGCTAGGATATCATTCTAGTTAATAGTATTTTTCAGTTTTTGAAATTGTACCACCTCTAACTTCCATGTTTCTGGTAAGAATCTACTGCCATTGAAACTACTTGTCCTCTACAGCTTGGATCTCAGAAGTTTTCTTTTCCTCCTGCCATCCTCAAGCTGTTTTCTGTGCTTAGGAAAAATATCATGGTGTCTTGATGCAGACTTCATAAGGTTTATTTATCTTAAAATTTTCTCAACTTCTTTCATCTGGATGCTTATGTCTCTTGACAAATTTGAGATGTTTTCAGTGATCATATTTTTCAGTATTTACTCCCAGTTTTATTGAGATATACTTGCTGTATATTACTTTATAATAAGATGCACACAAAGAGATTAAACTTACAGAAAACGTGAAATGATTATAAAAATAAGTTTAGTGAATGTCCATTACCATATATAGATACAGAATATAAGAAATATTTTACTTGTGATAAGACCTATTAAGAATTTTTTCTCTTAACTTTAATTTTTTCATACAGCACTATTTTCATCATGCTGTATTTTACATTCCTTGTACTTATTTAACTTATAGCTAGAAGATTATACCTTTTAACTCTTCATCCAACCCTCTTTCTCATTTGCTGTGGTAGCCACAAAATCTAGTCTCTGTTTCTATTTCTTTGTTTTCTTTTGGTGTAGAGCAACCAGCGCACTAAGCACAGCCAAGAGGAGCTACCCCACGTCCGAGGCCAGGGACAGCGGCCGGAAGGAGCAACCCTGTGCCCGAGGCCAGGGGTGGCGGACAGGAGAAGCAACCCTACATCCAATGATCAGTGGCTCCACGGGCTCAGGAGGGCCTAGAGGAGCTATACCACTTTGAAGATCAGGAAGGGCGATGGTGAGGTGATACACTTCGTCCAAGGTAAGGAGTAGCAGCTGTGCTTTGCTGGAGCAGCTGTGAAGAGATACCCCATGCCCAAGGTAAGAAAAACCCAAGTAACATGGTAGGTATTGCAAGAGGGCATCAGAGGGCAGACACACTGAAAGCATACTCACAGAAAACTAGTATATCTAATCACACTAGGACCAAAGCCTTGTCTAACTCAGTGAAACTAAGCCATGCCCATGGGGCAACCCAAGACAGGTGGGTCATCATGGAGAGGTCTGACAGAATGTGGTCCACTGGAGAAGGGAATGGCAAACCACTTCAGTATTCTTGCCTTGAGAACCCCATGAACAATATGAAAAAGCAAAATGATAGGATACTGAAAGAGGAAATCCCCAGGTCAGTAGGTGTCCAACAGGCTACTGGAGATCAGTGGAGAAATACCTCCAGAAAGAATGAAGGGATAGAGCCAAAGCAAAAACAATACCCAGCTGTGGATGTGACTGGTGATGGAAGCAAGGTCTGATGCTGTAAAGGGCAATATTGCATATGAACCTGGAATGTCAGGACCATGAATCAAGGCAAATTTGAAGTGGTCAAACTAGAGATGGAAGAGTGAACGTTGACATTCTAGGAATCAGCAAACAAAAATGGACTGGACTGGGTGAATTTAACTCAGATGACCATTATATCTACTACTGCGGGCAGGAATCCCTCAGAAGAAATGGAGTAGCCATCATGGTCAACAAAAGAGTCCAAAATGCAGTACTTGGATGCAATCTCAAAAGTGACAGAATGGTCTCTGTTCATTTCCAAGGCAAATCATTCTATGTCACAGTAATCCAAGTCTATGCTCCAACCAGTAACAATGAAGAAGCTGAAGTTGAACAATTCTATGAAGACCTACAAGACCTTTAGAACTAACACCCAAAAAAGGTGTCCTTTTCATTATAGGGGCTTCCCTGGTGGCTTAGAGGTTAAAACGTCTGCCTGCATTGCAGGAGACCTGGTTCAATCCCTGGGTTGGGAAGATACCCTGTAGAAGGAAATGGCAACCCACTCCAGTACTCTTGCCTGGAGAATCCCATGGACGGAGGAGCCTGGTGGGCTACAGTCCATGGGGTCGCAAAGAGTCAGACACGACTGAGCGACTTCACTCACTTTCATTATAGGGGACTTGAATGCAAAAGTAGGGAGTCAAGAAACACCTGGAGTAACAGGCAAATCTAGCCTTGGAATGCGGAATGAAGCAGGGCAAAGACTAGTAGAGTTTTGCCAAGAAAATGCACTGGTCATAGCAAACACCCTCTTCCAACAACACAAGAGAAGACTCTCCACATGGACATCACCAGATGGTCAATACCAAAATCAGATTGATTATATTCTTTGCAGCCAAAGATGGAGAAGCTCTATACAGTCAACAAAAACAAGACCAGGAGCTGACTGTGGCTCAGATCATGAGCTCCTTACTGCCAAATTGAGACTTAAATTGAAGAAAGTAGGGAAAACCACTAGACCATTCAGGTATGACCTAAGTCAAATGCCTTATGATTATACGGAAGTGGAAGTGAGAAGTGGAAGTGGAAGTGTCAGTGGAAGTGAGAAATATATTTAAGGGCCTAGATCTGATAGATAGAGTGCCTGATGAACTATGGACTGAGGTTCGTGACATTGTACAGGAGACAGGGATCAAGACCATCCCCATGGAAAAGAAATGCAAAAAAGCAAAATGGCTGTCTGGGGAGGCCTTACAAATAGCTGTGAAAAGAAGAGAGGTGAAAAGTAAAGGAGAAAAAGAAAGATATAAGCATCTGAATGCAGCATTCCAAAGAATAGCAAGGAGAGATAGGAAAGCCTTCTTCAGGAATCAGTGCAAAGAAATAGAGGAAAAGGACAGAATGGGAAAGACTAGAGATCTCTTCAAGAAAATTAGAGATACCAAGGGAATATTTCATGCAAAGATGGGCTTGATAAAGGCCAGAAATGGTATGGACCTAACAGAAACAAAAGATATTAAGAAGAGGTGGCAAGAACACACAGAAGACTATACAAAAAAGATCTTCATGACCTGGATAATCATGATGGTGTGATCACTCATCTAGAGCCAGACATCTTGGAATGTGAAGTCAAGTGGGCCTTAGAAAGTGTCACTACGAACAAAGCTAGTGGAGGTAACGGAATTCCAGTTGATCTATTTCAAATCTTGAAAGATGATGCTGTGAAAGTGCTGCACTCAATATGCCAGCAAATCTGGAAAACACAGCAGTGGATACAGGACTGGAAAAGGTCAGTTTTCATTCCAATCCCAAAGAAAGGCAATGCCAAAGAATGCTCAAACTACCGCACAATTGCACTCATCTCACATGCTAGTAAAGTAATGCTCAAAATTCTCCAAGCCAGACTTCAGCAGTATGTGAACCATGAACTTCCTGATGTTCAAGCTGGTTTTAGAAAAGGCAGAGGAACCAGAGATCAAATTGCCAACATCCACTGGATCATGGAAAAAGCAAGAGAGTTCCAGAAAAACACCTATTTCTGCTTTATTGACTAGCCAAAGGCTTTGACTGTGTGGATCACAATACACTGTGGAAAATTCTGAGAGACATGGGAATACCAGACCACTTGACCTGCCTCTTGAGACATCTGTATGCAGGTCACGAAGCAACAGTTAGATCTCGACATGGAACAACAGACTGATTGCAAATAGGAAAAAGAGTATGTCAATGCTGTATATGGTCACCCTGCTTATTTAACTTCTATGCAGAATACATCATGGGAAACGCTGGACTGGAAGAAACACAAGCTGGAATCAAGATTGCTGAGAGAAATATCAATAACCTCAGATATGTAGATGACACCACTCTTATGGCAGAAAGTGAAGAGGAGCTAAAAAGCCTCTTGCTGAAAGTGAAAGAGGAGAGTGAAAAAGTTGGCTTAAAGCTCAACATTCAGAAAACAAAGATCATGTCATGTGGTCCCTTCACTTCATGGGAAATAGATGGGGAAACAGTAGAAACAGTGTCAGACTTATTTTTCTGGGCTCCAAAATCACTGTAGATGGTGACTACAGCCACGAAATTAAAAGATGCTTACTCCTTGGAAGAAAAGTTATGACCAACCTAGATAGTATCAAAAGCAGAGACATTACTTTGCCGACTAAGGTCCATCTAGTCAAGGCTATGGTTTTTCCTGTGGTCATGTATGGATGTGAGAGTTGGACTGTGAAGAAGGCTGAGGGCCAAAGAATTGATGCTTTTGAAGTGTGGTGTTGGAGAAGACTCTTGAGAGTCCCTTGGACTGCAAGGAGATCCAACCAGTCCATTCTGAAGGAGATCAGCCCTGGGATTTCTTTGGAAGGAATGATGCGGAAGCTGAAGCTCCAGTACTTTGGCGACCTCATGTGAAGAGTTGACTCATTGGAAAAGACTCTGATGCTGGGCGGGATTCGGGGCAGGAGAAGAAGGGGACGACAGAGGATGAGATGGCTGGATGGCGTCACTGATTCCATGTGCGTGGGTCTGTGTGAACTCCGGGAGTTGGTGATGGACAGGGAGGCCTGGCGTGCTGTGATTCATGGGGTTGCAAAGAGTCAGACAGGACTGAGTGACTGAACTGAACTGAGCTGAACTGAACTGCATTTCAGTCTCTTTTTGTAACTATGAGTGCTACTCCTTTTCTTCTAAGGGATTCTTGCCTGCTGTAGTAGATACAATGATCATCTGTATTAAATTCACTCATTGCAGTCCATTTTAGTTCATTGATTCCTAAAATGTCAATATTCACTTCCATCTCCTTTTTGACCACTTCTAATTTACCTTAATTTATGGATCTAACATTCTAGGTTCCTATGCAATATTTTTCTCATAGCTTCGGATTTTACTTCGATCATCAGTCACATCCATAACTGTGCACTTTTTTAGCTTTCACTCCATCTCTTCATTCTTTCTAGAATTATTTTTCCATTCTTCTCCAGTAGCGTATTAGGCACCTACTGACCTGCAGAGTTCATCTTTCAGTGTCATATCTTTTTGCCTTTTCATACTCTTCATGGGTTCTAAAGGCAAGAATACTGAAGTGGTTTGCCATTCTCTTCTCCAGTGGATCTCATTCTGTCAGACGTCTCTACCATGACCCATCTCTCTTGCATGGTCCTACACAGTATGGCTTATTGTGTCATTGAAGTAGACAAGGCTATGATCTATGTGATCAGTTAGGTTAGTTTTCTGTGATTGTTGTTTTCATTCTGTCTGTGCTCTGATGGATAAGGATAAGAGGCTTGTGGAAGCTTCCTGATGGGAGGGACTGGCTGTGGGAGCATCTGAGTCTTGCTGTAATGGGCAGTGCCATGCTTGGAGTGGAGTGGTTATTAGCTAAGAGTTGCACAGTTTGATAGGATCTTCCTTTCTTGCTCCTTTCAGTTCCTGTTGGGAATTTTTTTCTTTTTTTTTTTTTTTGGTCTGTGACTATTGGCATTTTTTTCCCATTGATTAATATTTTAAATAATGTTTCCTGTATTTTGTCAATCTATGTGTTTAAAGTTGAAATGTGAAAGAAAACTAATTCGATCTAACAAACTGATTATAATTCTGCTGAATATTCTTTGAAACTTAAAGCATGTATGTGATGTATTTTTCAATATTTTTGTACTATATAAAGAATTTTTAAGAGTAAATACTGAATCTTACTTACCTCTAATACCAGTCTATAGTCATACACTGTTGAAAGTAGCTGCAATGTAAATCTGAAGAATAGTTTTTCTCACTGACACAAAATCCAAATTTTATCAAGCAGATACTGAACAGTAAAGAAAACCAAAAAGATACAGGGCATAACAACTTTAGATAATTTTTAGCAAAAGGACAATAGAGTTTTGAAAATAATACTCTGTATCTACTAGCAAAATCAATAATGATTCTACTGATAAAATTTTCCACTGCACACATAAGCATTAATTATTGTTGTTTGAAGGAGAAAAATCAATATTTCCCATCTTATCAAAATAAATTATTTTTAATTAATTCACTTATTTTAATTGGAGGCTAATTCCTTTGCAATATCATAGTGGTTTTTGCCTACATTGACATGAATCAGCCATGGGTGTACATGTGTCTCCCATCCTGAACCCCCCTCCTATCTCCCTCCCCATCCCATCCTGCAGGGTTGTCCCAGTGAACTGGCCATGAACGCCCTGTCTCATGCATTGAACCTGGACTGGCAATCTATTTCACATAAGGTAATATACATGTTTCAATGCTATTCTTTAAAATCATACCACCCCCGCCTTCTCCCACAGAGTCCAAAAGTCTTTTTTTACATCTGTGTCTCTTTTGCTGTCTCACATATAGGGTCATTGTTACCATCTTTCTAAATTCCATGTATATACAATAATATACTGTATTGGTGTTTTTCTTTCTGATTTACTTCACTCTGTATAATATTCTCCGGTTTCATCCACTTCATTCAAACTGATTCAAATGCATTATTTTTAATAGCTGAGTAATATTCCATTGTGTATATGTATCACAGCTTTCTTAGCCATTCGTCTGCTGATGGACGTCTAGGTTGCTTCTGTGTCCCAGTTATTGTAAGCAGTGTTGCGATGAACATTGGGGTACGTGTGTCTCTTTCAATTCTGGTGTCTTCAGTGTGTATGCCCAGCAGTGAGATTGCTGGATCATATGGCAATTCTATTTCCAGTTTTTTTAAGGAATCTCCACACTGTTCTCCATTTTTGCTGACTAGTTTGCATTCCCTCTAACAGTATAAGAGGGTTCCCTTTTCTCTGCCCCCTTTCTAAAATTTATTGTTTGTAGAGTTTTCGATAGCAGCCATTCTGACTGGCGTGAGATGGTACCTTGTTTTGGTTTTGATTTACATTTCTCTGGTAATGTGCATCTTTTCATGTGTTTGATAGCTGTCTGTATGTCTTCTTTGGAGGAATGTCTGTTTGGTTCTTTGACCCATTTTTTCAATTTGGTTGTTTATATTTTTGGTATTGAGCTGCATGAGCTGCTTGTATATTTTTGAGATTAATTCTTTGTCAGTTGCTTCATTTGCTATTATTTTCTCCCATTCTGAAGGCTGTCTTTTCACACGTTTTTAGTTTCTTTTGTTGTGCAAAAGCTTTTAAGTTTAATTAGGTCCCATTTATTTATTTTTGCTTTATTTTTTCCAATATTATGGGAATCGGGTCATAGAGGATCCTGCTGTGACTTATGTCAAAGAGTGTTTTGCCTATGTTTTCCTCTAGGACTTTTATAATTTCTCATTTTACATTAAGATCTTTAATCCATTTTGAGTTTATTTTTGTGCATAGTGTTAGAAAGTGTTCTAATTTCATTCTTTTACAAGTGGTTGACCAGTTCTCCCAGCACTACTTGTTAAAGAAATTTTATTTTCTTCATTGTATATTCTTTCATCCTTTATCAAAGATAAGGTGTCCACTGGTGCATGGATTTATCTCTGGGCTTTCTATTGTGTTCCATTTTTCTGTTTCTGTCTTTGGGCCAATACCATACTGTCTTAAAGATTGTAGCATTGTAGTATAGTCTAAAGTCAGACAGGTCGATTCCTCCAGTTCCATTCTTCTTTCTCAAGATTGTCTTGGCTATATGAAGTCTTCTGTGTTTCCATATAAATTGTGAAATTATTTGTTCTAGTTCTGTGAAAAATACCGTTGGTATCTTGATAGGGCTTGCATTGAATCTATAGATTGCTTTGGGTAGTATACTCATTTTCACTATATTGATTCTTCCAATCCATGAACATGGTATATTTCTTCATCTATTAGTGTCCTCTTTGATTTCTTTCACCAGTGTTTTATAGTTTCTATATATAGGTCTTTAGTTTCTTTAGGTAGATATATTCCTAAATATTTTATCCTTTTCATTGCAATGATTAATGGAATCTTTCCTTAATTTCTTTTTCTGTTTTCTCATTGTTAGTGTATAGGAATGCAAGGATTTCTGGGTGTGAATTTTATATCCTGCCACTTTACTATATTCTTTGATTAGCTCTAGCTATTTTCTTATGATGTCTCTAGGGTTTTCTATGTAGAGGGTCATGTCATCTGCAAACAATGAGAGTTTTACTTCTTTTCCAATCTGGATTCTTTTGTCCTTTTTCTGCTTTGATTGCTGTGGCTAAAACTTCCAAAACTATGTTGAATAGTAGTGGTGAGAGTGGGCACTCTTGTCTTGTTCCTGACTTTAGGGGAAATGCTTTCAATTTTTCACCATTGAGGATAATGTTTGTTGTGGGTTTATCATACATGGCTTTTATTATGTTATGTTCCTTCTATTCTTGCATTCTGGAGAGTTTTTAATCATAAATTAATGTTGAACTTTGTCAAAGTCTTTGCATCTATTGAAATAATCATATGTTTTTTATCTTTCAGTTTGTTAATGTGGTGTATCATATTGATTGCTTTGCAAACTATTGAAAAATCCTTCAATCCCTGGGATAAAGCCCACTTGGTCATGATGTATGATCTTTTAAATATTATGTTATGTGCTAACATAACATATGTTAAGTGTGTATGCCCAGCAGTGAGATTGCTGGATCATATGGCAATTCTATTTCCAGTTTTTTTAAGGAATCTCCACACTGTTCTCCATTTTTGCTGACTAGTTTGCATTCCCTCTAACAGTATAAGAGGGTTCCCTTTTCTCTGCCCCCTTTCCAAAATTTATTGTTTGTAGAGTTTTCGATAGCAGCCATTCTGACTGGCGTGAGATGGTACATAACACACATAACATATGTTATGTTATATGTTATAGAATTTTGTTGAGTATTTTTCCATCTTTGTTCATCAGTGATATTTGCCTATAGTTTTCTTTTCTGGTGGCATCTTTCTCTGGTTTTGGTATTAGGGTGATGGTAGCCTCATAGAATGAGTTTGGCAGTTTATCTTCCTCTGCAATTTTCTGAAAGAGTTGAGTAGGATAGGTGTTTGCACTTCTCTAAATTTTTGGTGGAATTCACCTGTGAAGCCATCTGGTCCTGAGCTTTTGTTTGTTGGAAGATTTTTTATTACCGTTCCCATTTCTGTGCTTGTGATGGGTCTGTTAAGATTTTCTGTTTCTTCCTGGTTCAGTTTGAAAGGTTATACTTTTCTAAGAATTTGTCCATTTCTTCCAATTGTCCGTTTTATTATCATACAGTTGCTGATAGTAGTCTCTTATGATCCTTTGTATTTCTGTGTTGTCTGTTGTCTTTGTATTTCTGTGTTGTCTGTTGTGATTTCTCCATTTTCATTTCTAATTTTGTTGATTTGATTATTCTTCCTTTTTTCTTGATGAGTCTGGCTAATGGTTTGCCTGTTTTATTTATCTTCTCAAAGAAACAGCTTTAGCTTTGTTTATTTTTGCTGTAGTCTGCTTTGTTTCTTTTTCAATTATTTCTGCCCTAATTTTTATGATTTCTTTCCTTCTATTAAACCTGGGGTTCTTAATTTCTTCCTTTTTGTTGCATTAGATGTAAAGTTAGGTTACTTATTTGATATTTATCTTGTTCTTTGAGATAAGCTTGGATTGCTATGAACCTTCCCCTTAGCACTGCTTTTACTGAATCTCATAAGTTTTGGGTTGTCATGTATCATTTTCACTTGTTTCTATGCATAGTTTGATTTCTTTTTTTGATTTCTTCTGTGGTTTGTTGGTTATTCAGAAGCACGTTGTTTAGCCTCCATATGTTTCTTTTTTAGTAGTTTTTTTTTCCTGTACTTGACATGTAATCTTACTGCATTGTGATTAGAAAAGATGTTTGAAATGATTTCAATTTTTTTGAATTTACCAAATCTAGATTTATGGCCCAGGATGTGATCTATCCTGGAGAATGTTCTGTGAGCGCTTGAGGAAAACGTGAAATTCATTGTATTGAGGTGAAATGTCCTAGAGATATCAATTAGATCTAACTAGTCCATTGTATCTTTTAAAGTTTGTGTTTCCTTGCTGTTTTCTGTTTAGTTGATTTCTCCACAGGTGTGAGTAGGGTATTAAAGTCTCCCACTTTTATTATGTTACTTTTAATTTCCCCTTTCATACTTGTTAGCATGTGCCTTACATATTGCCATGCTCCTATGTTGAGTGCATATATATTTATAATTGTTATATCTTCTTCTTGGATTGATCCTTTGATCATTATGTAGTGTCCTTTTTTGTTCTTTCCACAGCCTTTATTTCAAAGTCTATTTTATCTGATGTGAGTATTGCTACTCCTGCTTTATTTGGTCTCCGTTTGTATGAAATGTCTTTTTCTGGCCCTTCACTTCAGTCTGTATGTGTCCCTTGTTTTGAGATGGGTCTCTTGTAGACAGCATATATAGGGGTCTTGTTTTTCTATCCATTCAGCCAGTATTTGTCTTTTGGTTAGGACATTCAACCCATTTACATTTAAGGTAATTTTTTTTTTTTATAAATATCATCCTGTTTCTATTTACTTTGTTGTTTGGAATTCGCATTTATAAACCTTTTCTGTTTTTCCTGTCTAGAGACGATCCTTTAGCATTTGTTGAAGAGCTGATTTGGTGGTGCTGAATTCTCTCAGCTTTTGATTGTCTGTAAAGCTTTTGATTTGTCTTTCATACTTGAATTAGATACTTGGTGAGTATAGTAGTCTGGGTTGTAAGTTTTTCTCTTTCACCAATTTAAGTATGTCTTGCCATTCCCTTCTTGCCTGAAAAGATTCTATTGAAAGATCAGCTGTTATCCTTGTGGGAATCCCCTTGTGTTGCTTTTCCCTTGCTACTTTTAATATTTTCTCTTTTGTTTGATCTTCATTAATTTAATTAATATGTGTCTTGGGGTATTTTGCCCTGGTTTATCCTGTTTGGAACTCTCTGTGTTTCTTGGACCTGGGTGGCTATTTCCTTCCCCATTTTAGGGAAATTTTCAACTATTATCTCATCAAGTATTTTCTCATGTCCTTTCTTTTTGTCTCCTTCTGGGACTCCTATGATTCAAATGTTGGGGCATTTAACATTGCCCCAGAGGTCTTTGAGGTTGTCCTCATTTCTTTTATTTTTTTTTCTTTTTTCCTCCCTGCTTCATTTATTTTCACCATTCTATCTTCCACCTCACTTATCTTTTCTCCTGCCTCAGTTATTCTACTGTTGCTTCCCTCCAGAGTTATTTTGATCTTAGTTATTGCATTATTTGTTATTGATTGGATTTTTTTTTTTTTTCTTCTTCTAGGTTCTTGTTAAACATTTTTTTGCATCTTCTCAATCCTTGTCTCTTAGCCTATTTATCTGTAATGCCATTTTGGTTTCAAGGTTTTGGATCATCTTCCCTGGTGGCTCAGAGGTTAAAGCGTCTGCCTCCAATGTGGGAAATCCGGGTTTGATCTCTGGGTCAGGAAGATCCCCTGGAGAAGGAAAAGACAACCCACTCCAGTATTCTTGCCTGGAGAATACCATGGACTGAGAAGCCTGGTGGACTGCAGTCCACGGGGTCACAAAGAGTTGGACATGACTGAGTGACTTTACTTTTACTTTACTATCATTATTCTGAACACTTTTTCAGGTAGACTCCCTATCTCCTCCTCTTTGTTTGGTTTGATGGGAGTTTATCATGTTCCTTTACCTGCTGAATATTTCTGTGCCTTTTCATTTGGTTTAGATTGCTGTGTTTAGGGTGGCCTTTCTGTATTCTGAAAGTTTGTGGTTCCTTTTTATTGTAGAGGTTGCTACCTGTGGGTGGGGTTGGACCAGTGGTTTGTCAAAGTTTCTGATTAGGGAAGCTTGCATCAGTGTTCTGGCTGGTGGAGCTGGGTCTCTTCTCTCTGGAGTGCAATGAAGTGTCCAGTAGTGAGTTTTGAGGTGTCTGTGAATTTGGTATGACTTTGGGCAGCCTGTATTTTAGTGCTCAGGGCTGTGTTCCTATATTGCTGGAGAATTAGCATGGTATGTTTTGCTCTAAGATTTGTTGGCTCTTGGGTGGAGCTTGGTTTCAGTGTATGTATCGAGGCTTTTGAATGAACTCTTGTTGATTAATGTTCCCTGGAGTCAGGAGTTTTCTGGTGTTCTCAAGTTTTGAATTTAAGCCTCTTGACTCTGGCTTACAGCCTTATTCTTACAGTAGCCTCAAGACTTCTCCATCCATACATCACAGATGACAAAACATCTAGGTTAATGGTGAAAAGATTCTCCACAGTGAGGGACACCCAGAGAGGTTCACAGAGTTATATAGAGAAGAGAAGAGGGAGAGGGGAATATAGGTGACCAGGAAGAGAAGAGGGGGAATCAAAAGGAGAGGGAGCAATCTAGCCAGTTATCAATTCCCTATGTGCTCTCTACAGTCTGGAACACCCAGAGAGGTTCGTGTTGTTACATATAGAAGAGAAGAGGGAGGAGGGAGATAGAGGTGACCAGGAGGAGAAGAGGAGGACTCAAAAAGGGAGAGAACAATCTAACCAGTAATCAGTCCCCTAAGTGTTTTCCACAGCCCTGAACACCCAGAGAGATTCACAGAGTTTAGAGAAGAAAAGGGGGAGGTAGGAGATTGATGTGACCTTGGGGGAAAAGGGAGAATCAAAAGGGGAGAGAGCAATCAGGCCAGTAATCACACCCCTAAATAAAAATGGGTACTGAAGATCAGATTCTTAGAGGTACAAAATGGATAAGAATTACCAAAAAGCAAATATTAAAAATCTAGAGTAGAGGTTACACTCTCAAAAATACAGTATTAAAAATACAAAACAAAATCAATCATAAAAATCATAAAATATATATATGAAATTTGCTTTTAAAATAGGGGGTTTTTTTTGGAAGGTAATAGTAGGTTATAAATATGAAAGTTGAAGAGTAATAAAGTACTAAAAATAAAAATATTTTAAAAACTAAAAATATGATAGTAAAAATATATCTAGGAATTTTTCTGGAGCTGTTGAGGGCAGTGTGAGGTCAGTTCAGTTTCAGATAGTTCCTTGTTCCAACTTGCACTTGTTCTCAAGGTCCATAGGCCCCTTCCAATGCTTAGTCAATGCTCACTACAGGGTTTTAATCTGTTGTACCTGTCACTTTCAGAGCAGTTCCCTCTTCTTTGTTTATTTTGGCTTCCTTTGTTTGCAAGTCTCTTCAGTGTCTAATTTTTGCTCTTACACAAGGGGGGTGATGGTGGTCACTTATTTAGGCTCACTTGTTCAATTGTGCTGTGGAGCGGGAGGAACACTGCAAACAAATATCACTGGGATATGTGGGGAGTGATCACAGTGTCTGGACCAAACTGGTTTGCCCCAGCTCACGGCATGTGGGCTTTCCTGGTCTATGTGGCTCAGGCTCCAGGATGCTCTGCAGGAGAACTGTCCAAAGCAGGCCTGGGTTGTGTGCACTTCCCAGGTCTAAACTGCTCAGGTTCAGGTTTTCTGGTACTCCACAAAGGCACAGACTCCATTAGGCATACATTTTGTGCCTTTACCAGGCCCCAGCCACTCAGATGACCAGGTGCTTGGTGAGCACACTGTCCCAGGTGGGCTCTGTCTTGGGTACTGGTCCCAGGTGCATCACAAGAACACCATTTCAGGTGTGCTCTGTGTCTCCTCTGGGGAACTGACCTCTGGCTGCAACACTCCTGAAAGATGTCAACTGTCCAGGATCCCAGGAAGACATGGTTAGTAACTGGGAGCATGCTCACAGTTTGGTAGAGGATGCCATCTCTGGGACTGAGATTGTCCCTTGCCTTCCAATTCTAGCTGTTGCCTGCCTGCCTCTCTGCCTCTGACAGAGGAGAGCTGGTCTGCAGCTGGCTAGCTCTCCTCTGGTGTTTGCTCAGACCTTTGTGTTGTGAGCGGGCCAGGCTGCACCATGGTTAGAGCTTTTCTGGGAAAGCTCTCTCTCTCTCCTTTTCTCTCTCTCTCTCTCTCTGTCTATCCCACAGTTTGGGTTTCTATCTCATGTTAGCTCCCTCAGATTGTCCTCAGGGCATTCACTCCCCATCCTTACCCTAAGCATGCAACCCACATCCCTGTTCAGCCCCTGCTGGCTGGTGGCGAAAGTGAACATCTGAGCTACTTCTCCGCTGGCAGTTGTGGTGTGTGTGTGTGTGTGTGTGTGTGTGTGTGTGTGTGTGTTTTCCTCCCAGTTATGTTGCCCTCTGAGATTCCAAAACTCCCCACAGACCCGCTGGTGAGAGGGTTTCCTACTGTTTGGAACTTCTCCTCCTTCACTATTCCCTCCCCAGTATGGGTCTCCATCCCTAACTCTGTCTCTCTTTTTATCTTTTATATTTTGTCCTATCTCCTTACAAAGAGATGGGCTGCCTTTCTGGGTGCCTGGTGTCCTCCACCAGTGTTCAGAAGTTGCTTTGTGGAAGTTGCTCAGCATTCAAATGATATTTTGATGAATTTGTGGGGGAGAAAGTGGTCTCCCTGTCCTATTCCTCTGCCATCTTAGGACCACCACAAGAATTATTATTTTAAATTTTAAATTTTATTCCTGTTGTTGTTTAGTTGCTAAGTTGTGCCCAACTTTTGTGACCCTGTGGACTATAGACTGCTAGACTCCTCTGTCCATGGGATTTCACAAGCAAGGATACTGGAGTGGGTTGCCATTTCCTTCTCCAGGGAATCTCCCTAACCCAGGGATCAAAAGCCCATCTCCTGCATTGCTGGTGAAATCTTTACCACTAAGCCACCTAGGAAACCTTAGCAAACAGGTTTTTACTTTGATAATAGCATATTTGATATAGAAGAGAGTGAGAAGACAGACTTGAAAGAAATCCAAATGTCTCAATTAATTTTGAAATATATAAAAACAATGCCAATGTGTTAATATTGGTCAAATTATTCTCATGACTGTTCTATTAATATTAGCTATACAGATTACAATAATGCTACTTTTTATCCAACTGTTTTATTATAATCATTATTGCTGTGCTTTAATTGTACTTATTAAACTTCAAGTCTTTACTCTTTTGGAGGTCCAGGGCAATAAACTTTTATGGTTAGCACTTAAAGTTATAAACATTTGTGTCCACTTTTTTTTTATTCCTATTTATTAGCTTTACATTCACTATATTTCTTTATTTTTATTTTATAGTATTATTATCCACATTTATTTGTTGGCATATGTTATAGTCCAAATAATGCTATTTTTAATCCTTACAAAGTTTTGAAATAGGTAGTACTAAGTCTCCATTGTGTAACTAAGTACCATATAGTGAAAGGATTTCAAACATGTCCAAAACTGTAGAGCTCCAAGTAGTAAAATTTAATTTGTGAGTCATATCTGCATGCTTTGAAAACTTTTCTCTTAACCGTTGCACTCTTTGGCTCTACATACATAAATAATGGTTAAGCAAACAAGTCATTACAGTGTCATAATACATCATTTTTAATGCTGGTATTTATCATTTATATTCATTTCTTTTTTAAAATTAATTTTTATTTTTTAGTTTGTTTTGCTTTACAATACTGTATTTGTTTTGCTGTACACTGACATGAATCAGCCACGAGTGTACATGAACTCCCAATCCCGACGCCCCCCCACCTCCCGCCCCACACCTTCTCTCTGGATTATCCCTGTGCATCAGTCCCAAGCATCCTGCATCCTGCATCGAACCTAGACCAGCGATTCGTTTCACTTATGATATCATACATGTTACACTGCCACTCTCTCAAATCATCCCACCCTCTCCCTCTCCCAAAGAGTCCAAAAGGCTATTCTATACATCTGTGTCTCTTTTGTTGTCTCATGTACAGGTTTATCATTACCATCTTTCTAAATTCCATATATATGTGTAAGTATACTGTATTGGTGTTTTTCTTTCTGGCTTACTTCACTCTGTATAAGTGTGAAGTGACTTATACAGCTTCATCCGGCTCCAGCTTCATCCACCTCATTAGAACTGATTCAAATGTATTCTTTTTAATGGCTGAGTAATATTCCATTGTGTATATGTACCACAGCTTTCTTATATATTCATCTGCTGAAGGACATATAGGTTGCTTCCATGTCCTGGCTATTATAAACAGTGCCGCAATGAACATTGGGGTACACGTGTCTCTTTCAATTCTGGTTTCCTCGGTGTGTATGCCCAGCAGTGGGATTGCTGGATCAGAAGGCAGTTCTATTTGCATTTTTTTAAGGAATCTCCACACTGTTCTCCATAGTGGCTGTATTAATTTGCATTCTCACCAACAGTGTAAGAGGGTTCCCTTTTCTCCACACCCTCTCCAGCATTTATTTTTGTATATGTTTCTTCATTATACTCTCAAATTGCACTGTATATTTAAATTGAATGAGATATAATATACATAATTGCTTCTTAATTTTACATTTTTATTTTGTTTCTTCAAAGTCTGTATAGGATTTATTCATATAAATAGTAATAACAATATGTTGCCATCATTTTATAAGTTGATTGACACATTTAAAGATTATGCACACTCTATCTTTGCTCTTCCCTACATATTCAAGCAGTTTTATTGTTGTAAAAGTGTGTCACGCATACTTACTTTCACTTGTATGTCTCTTCGATGTTAGTGTTTTCCTTTTATTGACCACTCCAGTAATTTAGGAAGAATTGAAAGAATAATCAACAAAAACAAAACAGAAAAAAATGCCAAAAATAGCATAAGATACTAGTGCTTTGAATATGCTAAGTATTCAATAAATATTTGGGGAGAAATAGATTTTGTTTATTCAGTTCAGTCACTCAGTCATGTCCGAGTCTTTGCGACCCCATGAACTACAGCTCGCCAGGCCTCCCTGTCCATCACCAAGTCCCGGAGTTCACTCAAACTCATGTCCATTGAGTCTGTGATGTATTCCAGCCATCTCATTTTGTTTATTAATGTACTTTAAATATGTAGAATATTTAAGCATGTAAACACATGTAATACTTGTACATTTATACTTGAAAATGAACTTATGCACTTTAAATATATGTATAATACATTAAGCTTTTAATAAATGAATATTTGAAACAACAAAATTATAAATATGTTGCTTTAGATGGAATAAATGTTCATTAAATTTGTTGATTTAAATCTCAAATGATTAACTAAATAATGGATAAGAACCATACATGGAGTGACTTTGTCATGTTTTAACCTAAGTTCAAAGATTATATTGTCATTTCTCTGTATCCAGGGAAATCCCTTTCATACTCTAAATAGCTCATGATGTCTTAGTAGTGACTTAAAGCAAGTACCAAAGTGTAGCATGGATGTGATAGAGATGGTCTTCCAGCCATAGGGTACTGGTAATACACTTTAGAATCCTTAATGGTATTTTTAAAAATAAGTGAAGGGAATGGAGTGTTATCATTAATCATGATATCTTTATGTGCAGAATTACAATTTTAAAGTGGCTTCCAAATTGCTATGATATTATATAATTTGTACTTTTCCACCAATGTTTTTTTCTCTCTCTTTAATAAATAGAAGCATTTTTAGCTCATGAATAATTACTTAAATTGTGTGTTTTGTGCCCTAGATTATTTCATCCAAGGCTCTCTTACTGCTTCTGCCAGTATAGAATTTAAGGTAACACTTATTTTTTCTTATTAGTATATCCCCATCAAAAAAATATTCTGAGAGTCTTTTATTGAGGGTTTATGTAAAATGTAAATTAGATCTCTTGTCTTAGTTTGAAATAGATATTGCACTTCAGGGTGATGCCACATAGCTACACTTATATCTAGATGTTTTATTTCTATGGATATTTTTGCTTTTACTCTACCATGAGAACTGGAAAAGGTCAGTTTTCACTCCAATTCCAAAGAAAGGCAATGCCAAAGAATGCTCAAACTACCACACAATTGCACTCATCTCACATGCTAGTAAAGTAATGCTCAAAATTCTCCAAGCCAGACTTCAGCAATACGTGAACCGTGAACTCCCTGATGTTCAAGCTGGTTATAGAAAAGGCAGAGGAACCAGAGATCTAATTGCCAACATCCGCTGGATCATGGAAAAAGCAAGAGAGTTCCAGAAAAACACCTATTTCTGCTTTATTGACTATGCCAAAGCCTTTGACTGTGTGGATCACAGTAAATTGTGGAAAATTCTGAAAGAGATGGGAATACCAGGCCACCTGACCTGCCTCTTGAGAAATCTGTATGCAGGTCAGGAAGCAACAGTTAGAACTGGACATGGAACAACAGACTGGTTCCAAATAGGAAAAGGAGTACGTCAAGGCTGTATATTGTCACCTTGCTTATTTAACTTCTATGCAGAAAATGTCATGAGAAACGCTGGACTGGAAGAAGCCCAAGCTGAAATCAAGATTGCCGGGAGAAATATCAATAACCTCAGATATGCAGATGATACCACCCTTATGGCAGAAAGTGAAGAGGAGCTAAAAAGCCTCTTGATAAAAGTGAAAGAGGAGATTGAAAAAGTTGGCTTAAAGCTCAACATTCAGAAAACGAAGATCATGGCATCTGGTTCCATCACTTCATGGGAAATAGATGGGGAAACAGTAGAAACAGTGTCAGACTTTATTTTTGGGGGCTCCAAAATCACTGCAGATGGTGACTGCAGCCATGAAATTAAAAGGAGCTTACTCCTTGGAAGAAAAGTTATGACCAACCTAGATAGTATATTCAAAAGCAGAGACATTACTTTGCCGACTAAGGTCCATCTAGTCAAGGCTATGGTTTTCCTGTGGTCATGTATGGATGTGAGAGTTGGACTGTGAAGAAGGCTGAGTGCCGAAGAATTGATGCTTTTGAAGTGTGGTGTTGGAGAAGACTCTTGAGAGTCCCTTGGACTGCAAGGAAATCCAACCAGTCCATTCTGAAGGAGATCCACACTGGGATTTCTTTGGAAGGAATGATGCTAAAACTGAAGCTCCAGTACTTTGGCCACCTCATGCGACAAGTTGACTCATTGGAAAAGACCCTGATGCTGGGAAGGATTGGGGGCAGGAGGAGAAGGGGACGACCGAGGATGAGATGGCTGGATGGCATCATGGACTCAATGGACGTGAGTCTGAGTGAACTCCGGGAGTTGGTGATGGACAGGGAAGCCTGGCATGCTACGATTCATGGGGTCGCAAAGAGTCGGACACGACTGAGCGACTGAACTGAACTGATGCATCTACCATCTTAACTGTTTGCTATGAGAGATACTGTGATTGTTAAACTTTAATAGAAGAATATTTCACTGTGGAAAACATGGTTATTTCCTTCTTCAAACAGTGTAGTAGTTTGTTTAGTTATTTATTTTAAAAGGTAAAGAATCTCTGAGAAAGACAACTAATTTATGTCAACTGTACATACATACACACACACCTATACTTTATTTTTCATCTTACTAGAGAGGTATCTAACCCTGTTTTGTGCTGAAACAAACATGATTTTGAAAATAATAATGCTTTGAGAGCAAAAAGGAATCAAAAAGGGAAGAATCATAGGACTCATTCCAGCACAAGAATGAACTTGTGGATACAGTCGGGGAAGAAAAAGGTGGAATGAATTGAGAAAGTAGCATTGACCTATATACACTCTCATATGTAAAACAGATAGCTGGTGGGAAGTTGCTATATAGCACAGGAAGCTTGATCTGGAACTCTGTGATGACTTAGAGGGGTGGGAAGCAGGGTGGGAAGGAGGTTCAAAAGGGATAGGATAGTTATGACTGGTTTGTGTTGTTGTACAGAAACCAACAAATTATAAAGCAATGTCCTCCAATTAAAAACTAGAAATAATTTTAAAAAGAAAATACTAATGCTTTGGCTTCACTCCTATAAGAATCTGAGAGTGGGGTCTAGGCATTATCATTTGTTAAGCTCTCCAGTTTAATCTATTATGTAGCTAAGGATGATGACTACTCCTGACAATAAGTGACTGACTTTGTTGTGTTATATATTATAAGAGAAACTACTACCACCACCATCTGTTGAAAAACTTCTGTGTGTCAGGGCTTCATATATTCCATTACTTTATATTACCATCACAATAACCATATGTATTAATTATTTCTACTTTAGATGATAAAGTAGAGTCAGAGAGATAAAGTAATTTTCACAACTTATATAGTATGCAAGAATTAATGCTGGGGTATGTATTCAGGGCTGTAAGCACAATTTTATTTATTGCATATGACATACAGTGTTAAAATGATCTGCTCCACTTCTGTGTGTGTCTCTGCTAAGTTGCTTCAGTAATGTCCAACTCTTTGCAGTCGTATGGACTGTATAGTCCACCAGGCTCCGCTGTCCATGGGATTCTCCAGGCAAGAATCCTGGAATGGGTTGCCTTACCCTAATCCAGGGGATTTTCCTGACCCAGAGATCAAACCCAAGTGTCCTGTGGCTTTTGCGTTGCAGGTGGATTCTTTACCACTGAGCCACTAGGTCCTTTTATACAAAGTTCTTTTCTGGGAACAAAGGATGATTTCACTTCCCTGACCTATTGTAATTATTTGAGGCTGTATGAATAGTTCTGTCAAGTGATCCATGAAGGGAAATGATGTGTGCCACACTAAGTGTGGACACAGGATCTTCAACCATGGTGTCAAAGGATGCTGCATGTTTGCAGTTATGAAGTGGTGGCATATCTGTCAGAGCAAGACCCTGAAGGATTATGTGAAGTAGAGCCTTCATTTGATCAGCTTTGAGTGTGTAGTTGAGTGACACATGAACTATATTGTGCTGAGCCACTGAGAGTTGTGTGTTGTTTGCACAATGGCAGCACCTAACACTCCTGTTGAACACATTTATGAAAGTTTCACCCTTCTAACCTGAGCCACTTGGGTACCTAAAAATATTCCTTGCTAATAAAAGTCAGATACTCAGTTGAGGCTGTTGAATAGACCACTCTTCCTCTGGATGAATTTAAAGTGTGGAGAAGAGGAAAATAAGTTTTCTCTTTATCCTTTGAGTTCTTATCTGAGACTCCTATAATAAAACACATATTAGCAAGTGAAAAACAGACAGAAATGTATTAACATTCATTCCTCATGCATACATGAAAGGTACCCAGGGCAAGATCAGTAAGTCAAAGATATGTCTTATAGAACTCAAGTTTAAACAACATATTAATAGGGAAAAGGAGGGGGGAGTAGGTTTCTTAGGTGAGAGTAAATGACTTTAAGGAAAAATTAATGGCATTTTATAAGAATAGATGGGAGATATGATAGCCTGTGACAAAGTTTTGTTGTGATCTTGACTTCTAGTCTCCTAATTAATCTTTCCTGATGGATGAAGTTTTCAAAGAGGGGATTTATGATCTTTGAATTCCTTTTGGAGTATTTCCTTTTAGGCAGAGATGTGGGGAATTCATACAAAACCTCTTTCTCTTCATTTGCTTTTTTATAATGTGCATATAGCTCAAAATAATCAATATACCAAAATGGCATATTTGGGTTGGAATAATATGCTATCTTTCAGCAGCAAATCAATTTCTAGTTGTGCTTTATTTGTGCTTGATAAATAATTCTACTTGAAGCTTGGTTTTACTTTCAGACTATTGGATTTGAGTTATTTTCTCCAGAGGATGTTTATACATTTTATATGTATATAATATATTCATCCAGATAAAAATGAAAGCTTAACATCTTCTCAATAAATAACCAACAGATCTCCATCTTGGAACATCCATCCATCTATCCATACATCCATTCACTAAATATATATTGAACTTGTGTAATAGGTCTGCAAAAGAGAAAGCTTCGTAACACATCAGAAGGATCAAGTTGTCACCACTATTGTGGTGCTCCAAATTATTAAGGTGTATCATCAAGGGGAAATAAAAGTAGCTAAACCACTCATTGGGTGATGGATGCTTTTGTTGGGAGACCCTCATAGTGATCATCGCAGGACTCTCCATCTTGGAACCTTCTTCTGTCTTCTAACCATACATAGGCTGATATCCTGGAAAGGACTGAAAAATGATCCTCAAATTTTAATATACTTTTCCTCCAACTTTCTAGGCTTAAAAACTGGGAAGAGGTCTATGACTAAAGAATTCATTGGAGACATGAGGCTAGGAGCCAAATAACCACTGGGCTTCCCTGCTGGCTCAGACAGTAAAGAATCTGCCTGGAATGCATGCAGGAGACCCAGGTTTGATCCCTGCATCAGGAAGATCCTCTGGAGATAGGAATGTCTACCCACTTCAGTATTCTTGCCTGGAGAATTTCATGGACAGAAGAACCTGGCAGGCTACAGTCCATGGGATTGCAAAGAACCAGATGCAACTGAGCTACTAACATGATGACATGTTCCTCAGAGGCTTGAACCTAATGCAACAAGGAAAATAAATGTTTAGTGCCATGTGAAAGAGTTATTGGCTGCAGAAGTCTACTTTATTCTATGCTTGAAAAAAAGCTCAGAATGAGAATTGAATTTTTTCATCAGTAAAGTTATGTTTACTCTAAGAGAATGGCAAGATGATTTAGTAAAATACTATTTTGTATTTTTAGTTTGTGTTATTTTGCTGCTCCTTGTTGTGAGATAACAAAGCATGCTAATTTTTATTTATTTATTCATTTATTTTTGCTTTTCAACACATTTGTATTATTTTAAAAATAGAATCTTCTTGAAGAGGTATCCTCCTTAATATCTGTTTTCTTAAGTCCTCATTGAGATGATTAAGCAAAAATTTTCTCAGAGGGAAAAAGGAGATTAATAAGCACTTGGGGCCCCAAGGATCATTGTGCCTATCCTTGGGGTAGAAATTCATCCTTTGGTTGGGAAAGAGTGGGAGGGGGCTTATTATTCTCAAAATTAAATGTACCTCACTACTTGAAAGTCCATAGTGATATAGTGAAGCCATAGAGAAGAATGACTTTGTGGAGTAAAAATGCTTGACCTGGCAAACTTCTACACTGTCAGACAGCTATAGGCTTTATTTACTACCTGCTTTTCAGAAATCATGGTGTCATGGACAATGAAGGTATGCATATAACTAGTATGGATGAAAGACCTGGGAGACCTGCCTGAAGCTGTAAGTTGAACATATGGATAGAACCTAAAAAAGGGAATGCAGTTATAAAAACTGAATTTCTCCTAGTCTTATAGACTATGACATAGAATGGATTACTTTTGATTTAAAGAACAGGGCAAACCATATCTGTTCATCTAGAAAGAGGTTAAATTAACAGTTCATTGAACAGTGGGGAATATTTTAACTAATCTCATGTCATTTATAACTTCGTAAGTGTCACAGCAGGTGGGGCCAGAGTGAGAAGCGAAATATGCAACTCTAAATTATCATTTGATGAAATGTTTCACTCAGTCAGTCCCTCATCATGTCTGACTCTTTGCGACCCCATGGACACCTGGCTTCCCTATCGATCACCAACTCCCGGAGCTTGCTCAAACTCATGTCCATTCAGTCGGTGATGCCATGCCATCCAACCATCTCATCCTCTGTCATCCCCTTCTCCTACCTTCAGTCTTTCTCAGCATCAGGACCTTTTCTAAGGAGTCAGTTCTTTGCATCAGATGGCCAAAGTACTGGAGTATCTGCTTCAGCATCAGATCTTTCAATTAATATTCAGGACTGATTTCCTTTAGGATTAACTAGTTTGATCTCCTCACTGTCCAAAGGAATCTCAAGAATCGTCTCCAACACCACAGTTCAAAAGCATCAATGGTCCAACTCTCACATCTATATATGACTACTAGAAAAGCTGTAGCTTTGACTAGATGGACATTTGTTGGCAAAGTAATGTCTCTGTTTCTTAATATGCTGCCTAGGTTTGTCATAGCTTTTCTTCCAACGAGCAAACTGCAGCCAACATTCGCAGTGATTTTGGAGCCCCCCCCAAAAAAATAAAATCTGTCACTGTTTCCATTGTTTCCCCATCTATTTGCCTTGAACTGATGGGACAGTATGCCATGATCTTCATTTTTTGAATGTTGAGTTTTAAACCAGCTTTTTAACTGTCCCATTTCACTTTCATCAAGAGGCTCTTTAATTCCTCTTAATTTTCTGCCATAAGTATTGTGTCATCTGCATATCTGAGGTTATTGATATTTCTCCCCACAATCTTGATTCCAGCTTGTGCTTCATCCAGCCTGGCATTTTGCATGATGTACTCTGCATAGAGGTTAAGTAAATAGGGTGACAATATACAGCCTTGACATACTCCTTTCTCAATTTGTGACCAGTCTCAAGAAGCAGGTTAGGTGGGCTGTTATTCCCAATTGTTTAAGAATTTTCCATAGTTTGTTGTGATCCACACAGTCAAAGGCTTTAGTGTAGTCAATGAAGCAGAAGTAGATGTTTTCCTGGAATTCTCTTGCTCTTTTTATGATCCAACAGATGTTGGCAATTTGAACTCTGGTTCCTTAGTCTTTTCTAAATCCAATTTGAACACCTAGAATCACAGTTCACATGCTGTTGAAACCTGGCTTGGAGAATTTTGAGCATTACTTTGCTAGCATGTGAGATGAGTGCAATTGTGTAGTAATAGGAACATTCTTTGACATTGTCTTTCTTTCTGACTGGAATGAAATCTGACCTTTTCCAGTCCTCTGGCCACTGCTGAGTTTTCCAGATTTGCCGACATATTGAGTACACCACTTTCACTGCATCATATTTTAGGATTTGAAATAGCTCAGCTGAAATTCCATCGCCTCCACTAGCCTTGTTCTAGGAGGGATGCTTCCTAAGGCCCACTTGACTTTGCATTCCAGGATGTCTGGCTCTACATGAGTGATCACACCATCGTGGTTATCTGGGTCATAAAGATCTTTTCTGTATAGTTCTTCTGTGTATTCTTGTCACGTCTTTTTAATATCTTCTGCTTTTCTTAGGTCCATAAAATTTCTGTCCTTTATTTTCCCATCTTTGCATGAAATGTTCCCTTGGTATCTCTAATTTTCTTGAAGAGATCTCTGGTCTTTCCCCTTCTATTGTTTTCTTCTATTTCTTTACACTGATCATTTAGGAAGTCTTTCTTATCTCTCCTTGCTATCCTTACTATCTCTTAAAAATGAAAATTATGAAGCCATTTTCCCTCTAATTTACTAGACACTAAGATTTCCCTTTACTGTTTTTTATGCATATTATAGGTATTTGAAATAGACTGTATAATGAAACTTACTGAAATCATCCTTAATCGCCCATAACACATATACACATGCAAGACATCTCCACATGGCCTCCCTATCCTGTTGTTGTTCAGTCATCCAGTTATGTCCAACTTTGTGACCTCATGGACTGCAGCATGCCAGGTGTCCCTGTCCCTCACCATCTCCCAGAGTTTGCCCAAGTGTTCATGTTCATTGCATCAGTCATTCCATCTAGCCATCTCTTCCTCTGACACCTTCTGCTCCTTCTGCCCTTGATCTTTCTCAGCATCAGGGACTTTTCCAGTGAGTTGTCTGTTTGCATCAGTTCAGTTCAGTTCAGTCACTCAGTCATGTCCGACTCTTTGCGACCCCATGAATCGCAGCACGCCAGGCCTCCCTGTCCATCACCAACTCCTGGAGTTCACCCAGACTCACGTCCATTGAGTCCGTGATGCCATCCAGCCATCTCATCCTCGGTCGTCCCCTTCTCCTCCTGCCCCCAATCCCTCCCAGCATCAGGGTCTTTTCCAATGAGTCAACTCGTCGCATGAGGTGGCCAAAGTACTGGAGTTTCAGCTTTAGCATCATTCCTTCCAAAGAAATCCCAGGGTGGATCTCCTTCAGAATGGACTGGTTGGATTTCCTTGCAGTCCAAGGGACTCTCAAGAGTCTTCTCCAACACCACACTTCAAAAGCATCAATTCTTCGGCACTCAGCCTTCTTCACAGTCCAACTCTCACATCCATACATGACCACAGGAAAAACCATAGCCTTGACTAGATGGACCTTAGTCGGCAAAGTAATGTCTCTGCTTTTGAATATACTATCTAGGTTGGTCATAACTTTTCTTCCAAGGAGTAAGCGCCTTTTAATTTCATGGCTGCAGTCACCATCTGCAGTGATTTTGGAGCCCNGATCTTTTTTGTTCATTTCTTCCGTGTATTCTTGCCATCTCTTCTAAATATCTTCTGCTTCTGTTAGGTCCAGACCATTTCTGTCCTTTATCGAGCCCATCTTTGCATGAAATGTTCCCTTGGTATCTCTAATTTTCTTGAAGAGATCTCTAGTCTTTCCCCTTCTGTTCTTTTCCTCTATTTCTTTGCATTGATCGCTGAAGAAGGCTTTCTTATCTCTTCTTGCTATTCTTTGGAACTCTGCGTTCAGATGCTTTTATCTTTCCTTTTCTCCTTTGCTTTTCACCTCTCTTCTTTTCACAGCTATTTGTAAGGCCTCCCCAGACGACCATTTTGCTGTTTTGCATTTCTTTTCCATGGGGATGGTCTTGATCCTTGTCTCCTGTACAATGTCACGAACCTCATTCCATAGTTCATCAGGCACTCTATCTGTCACATCTAGACCCTTAAATCTATTTCTCACTTCCACTGTATATGACCAAAAACCTGGAGCTTCAGCTTTATCATCAGTCTTTCCAGTGAATATTCAGGATTACCTTAGAGCTAATTCTAAGGATCCCCACCTCTTCTGAGGGAGTATGCCTGTCCTTCCTATGCCTGATAACACAGCTGTATGAGAGATATGATAAATAAAAGCTTGATTTTGGTCCCAATTCAATTTCCTTATGGGTCAGACTCATTTCAGACTTATGTAGCACAGCCCTTCATGGTGGGTTGGGGGGTGGCATTTCCAGATAGTTTTCTAGCTTTTTTTTTTTTCTAGTTTGATCTAATCTGCTCGGTGAGAAGCTGTTAGTAGGTATGTTTATTGGAATGGCTGACTTTACTAGAAAATAAGAATTATAAAAATCTGTAATGCCAATGAAATATCCTCAAAGAGCTTCATTTTCAGTGGTTTGCCTCATGCACTTTTGTGGTGTGGTTCAGTTCAGTTCAGTTCAGTTCAGTCACTCAGTCGTGTCCGACTCTATGTGACCCCATGAATTGCAGCATGCCAGGCCCCTGTCCATCACCAACTTCCAGAGTTTACTCAAACTCAGGTCCATTGAGTCAGTGATACCATCCAGCCGTCTCATCCTCTGTCTTCCTCTTTTAGTCCTTCCCCCAATCCCTCCAGCATCAGAGTCTTTTCCAGTGAATCAACTCTTCACATGAGGTGGCCAAAGTACTGGAGTTTCAGCTTTAGCATCATTTCTTCCAAAGAACACCCAGGACGGATCTTCTTTAGAATGGACTGGTTGGATCTCCTTGCAGTCCAAGGGACTCTCACATGGTACAAGTTATCATATCTTGAAAGCATTATCTTGCTTCGACTCTACAACTTTTAGGGTTTTTTGAAGAGTTAACAATTATACTAATTTTAGAATATTTCAGCCTCTCAAGGAAACCTGATATGAAGTAAATTTGTAATTTTTGGCCACAAAAACTCTTGTCAGTCAGTCTTGATATTTTCAGGCAATTTGACAAGTGGGATATTTTGGAAGTTTCTTTTTTAAAAAAAATATATACAGTTTTGTGAAATTTTTCTTTGGAATAACTACTCTCTGTCAGACTTATTCAGTCAGACATATTTTCAAATACTTAAACATTTTATTTTTCCTGAAGCATTTCTTATATTGATCATTTAATTCACCATTAGAATAACAATTATTATAGCAATTTACTTTTAATTATTTAAAGTTTACATTATTATAATTATTTTCATCTTCTAATTTAAAGCTTGTTTAAAAATAAATAATCAGTATGGTAACAATGAATTGCATTTATATTCAGAGTATTCCTCAAAACTGATATTTAAAAAAAAAACCTGATATTTTTTTCAGTTGTTTCAGACTGGAGATTTTAAAATATAAAATATTTTTACATTTATTTTATATATTTAATAATAAATATATATTATTATTTTATATTTATTATATATTAATGCTTATCTTTATTGATCTTGAATTTTAGAGCTAATAATCTCTTCCTTTTGCTATTTTTTAACCTTTTCTTTTCAATTTTAACTTTTGAGCACAATACAACATGAAACATAATAAGGAAGGAAAATTAGCACTGAAATTTTTTTAATAAATATTTGTATATGGAATTTACACATACATTCTTTCAACTGTGCTCCTGAAATGTCTAAGCACTGCACTTAAATGTTTTTAAATGTTATTTTCTCTCAATTCATATTTTTTACAAAATACATACCACACACCCATGGAGTTTGCTTGTATTGAAGTATTTTTGGTGTGCTTTATTTTTAACTATTGAGGTTTCTGTCCATGTTAACTTTTATTATTGTCCTTAAATCCAGGCTTAAGTTCTGAATCATGGCACAGAATTTAGCACTGGGCATCTGCGAAAATGACAGGGCCATTGATCCCCCCTGGACCCTAGTACATCAGAGGAGAGTCAGGCATGGTTGGTTTGTCACAGCATGGTGGCTTTCTCACAGTGGGGGAGACTTAAAACACTTTAGAATGAATGCCAGCTGAAACAATGACTGCAGTGGGTAATCTTATGAAATTTTAGGACAGCACATGCTTCTACATTAGCTTTGATAAAAGAAGAGACAAAGGAGAAAATAATAGATAGAAAATGAGCTGACAGGGCTTTTGTAAGTTGACAAGAACACCTGGGCACTATGGAATATGACTTGAAGGGATTACCGAGGAAAATATACAGGGCTGGGATGACTTAAATTTCACATAGAGATTTGAGGTTCAGAAATTCTTACTGAATTTGTACAATAATATTTAGTATAAGTCCACCTCACCTCTACTTCTTAAACCTGGAGAAAAGCCCGGAGAAATGTTTACTACATAAATTAAATTTCCAATTACATGTGTGTGTATGCACATGTGTAATAAAAATAAAAATTATCTTATAAATTTACACATCATCTAGATGGTGGTGGTTTAGTTGCTCAGTCCTGTCTGACTCTTGCAACTCCCTGGACTGTAGCCCATTAGGTTCCTTTGTCCATGGGATCTCCCATGCAAAAATACTAGTATGGGTTGCTATTTCTTTCTCCAGGGGATCTTTCTGACCCAGAGACTGAACCTGGGTCTCCTGCATTGCAGGCAGATTCTTTACCACTGAGCCACCAAGGAAGCCCAGAGTCAATATACTTCTGAACAAAATTTAGAAGCCTGTCTTACTTCAGGTTCAGCCTTGCTAGAAGCTATGGTGAATAGTAATCTTGGGTTAAAGTTTATTTTGGGTGGGAAGGCTTGTAATTTCTTTTAGAATATAGAGACATAATAATAATGTGTTTATCAAGTATGTCATACAGAAAACATCTATAGCATTACAAAGGGCAAGTTGATTTTTATCCATTGAACATATTAATGTAATTAATGGTAGGCTGAATAATAGGGTGTTATTAAAACCTCCGTCCATAGTTCATCAGGCACTCTATCTATCAGATCTAGTCCCTTAAATCTATTTCTCACTTTCACTGTATAGTCATAAGGGATTTGATTTAGGTCATACCTGAATGGTCTAGTGGTTTTGCCCACTTTCTTCAATTTAAGTCTGAATTTGGCAATCAGAGTTCATGATCTGAGCCACAGTCAGCTCCCGGTCTTGTGTTTGCTGACTGCATAGAGCTTCTCCATCTTTGGCTGCAAAGAATATAATCAATCTGATTTTGGTGTCTACCATCTGGTGCTGTCCACGTGTAGGGTCTTCTCTTGTGTTGTTGGAAGAGGGTGTTTGCTATGACCAGTGCATTCTCTTGGCAGAACTTTATTAGCCTTTGCGTGTTTCATTCTGTACTCTAAGGCCAGTTTTAGAAAAGGCAGAGGAACCGGAGATTAACTTGCCAACATCCACTGGATCATCAAAAAGCAAGGAGTTCCAGGTAAACATCTATTTTTGCTTTATTGACTATGCCAAAGCCTTTGATGTGTGGATCACAATAAACTGTGGAAAATTCTGAAAGAGATGGGAATACCAGACTACCTGATCTGCCTCTTGAGAAACCTGTATCCAGGTCTGGGAGCAACAGTTAGAACTGAACATGGAACAACAGACTTGTTCCAAATAGGGAAAGGAGCACATCAAGGCTGTATATTGTCACCCTGCTTATTTAACTTCTATGCAGAGTACATCATGAGAAATGCTGGGCTGGAGGAAGCACAAGCTGGAATCAAGATTTCTGGGAGAAATATCAATAACCTCAGATATGCAGATGACACCACTGTTATGGAAGAAAGTGAAGGACTAAAGAGCCTCTTGATGAAAGTGAAAGAGGAGAGTGAAAACATTGGCTTAAAGCTCAACATTCAGAAAACTAAGATCATGGCAACTGGTCCCATCACCTCATAGCAAATAGATGGGGAAACAGTGGAAACAGTGTCAGACTTTATTTTTCTGGGCTCCAAAATCACTGCAGATGGTGATTGCAGCCATAAAATTAAAAGACACTTACTCCTTGGTAGGAAAGTTATGATCAAACTAGACCGCATATTAAAAAGCATAGAAATTACTTTGCCAACAAAGATCCATCTAGTCAAGGCTATGGTTTTTCCAGTAGTCATGTATGGATGTGAGAGTTGGACTGTGAAGAAATTGAGCTCCGAACAATTGATGCTTTTGAACTGTGGTGTTGGGGAGGACTCTTGAGAATCCCTTGGAGTGCAAGGAGATCCACCCAGTCCATCCTAAAGGAGATCATCCTGCGTGTTGACTGAAAGGACTGATGTTGAAACTGAAACTCCAATACTTTGGCCTCCTGATGCGAAGAGCTGACTCATTTGAACACACCCTGATGCTGGGAAAGATTGAGGGCAGTAGGAGAAGGGGACGACAGAGTTTGAGATGTTTGGATGGCATCACCTACTCGATCGACATTGGTTTGTGTGGACTCCAGGAGTTGTTGATGGACAGGGAGGCCTAGCATGTCATGGTTCATGTGGTCACAAAGAGTCGGACATGACTGAGCAACTGGAATGAACTGAACTGAAATGATCAGTTACATTGTTTGACCTGTGGTGTTTAAAAACAAAGTTTCATTTTGGAACTAATTCAACCTTGTCCTGAGGCATTATCCTTTTGATATATCCCAGTTTTCTGCTTACTAATACTTTGCTTAGAATCTTTGCATTTATTTCAAGGAAAATATTTGCCTATTAATTATATTTCATGTATTTTATTGTCATATTTGATGTTAAAGTTATGCTGTTGTCCTTAGTTCAGAAGCATTTTCTCTTTTCCTATACACTGCATTTGTCCATAGAAACATTGGTGCTCTTTTGTCTTAAAATAGGAGAAACTTTACTGGTGGACCAATTTGTTCCTATAAATCTTTATAAGGTAAGCTACAAACATGGATTCAATTTTAAAACAGATATAAAACTACTTCAATATTTTACCATTTTATTTGTTTTTTAACTCTTCTATTTTTTAATTTTTTTTCCCATTTAACTGAAATATTCAAATTCTATGCTACAGGATTGTTAATGTTAAATCATATCTTTTAAACATCTAATTGACAAGTAGTGAATGACCTCTTTTCATTGCTTGTAAAAGTTTATTGTACCTATTCTTTTTTCTTGATTAACTTAAGAGTTTTATTATTTTTATTGATCTTTAAAAAGTAACTGATTTCGTTGATTATTTTCTAATTTCTGTTTTATTAATTTATATTATTATTTTTCATTTCTTTAAGCTTTAGGTTTATTTTTTTTAAATTAGTTAAGATAGCTTTAGCAATATTGGAGTGTTTCTTTTTTTCTTTTTATATATGAGTTTTAAGATCCTAATTTCCTTATAGGTTCTGAATTCCCTATAGTATTCTAAATTTGCCTGCATTAAGTGAATCGTTAATTTTGGCATGAATTTTTTTAAATCATTTATTTCAACATATACTAACTTCATAATTTATTTTGACAATGAAGTTTTTTATTTTTTTGCTGAAAAATAATCAATGTGTAAACAGTTTAAAATTTCTCTATTTTTTTCTGTTATTATTTTTTGACTAATTTGACTATATCAAAGAATATATCCTCAGTGACCAGACACTTATGAAATTTCTTCAAGTTTGCAGCATTGCATTTCTATGAACAGTGCTACTGTTGCTCTTACAAGTGTAATGTGCCCCTGTTTATAGCTGCTATTAAAGCATCTTTATATTATTGGTGTTTGCTTGGTTTATCATGATGTACAGAGATATAGATTTCTTTGTACTCATTTTGCTGGGAGTACAGAATTTATTACACCTGTGATTTGATATTAGTATTTGATTTAAAGAAATTCCTGCCCTGTATTTCTTGAAGTGTTTCTTTATTCCCTTCTCTCTTTCTATTACTCTGGTTATAAATATGCTAAACATTTTAAAATAATCTTTAAAAAATAGTGGATATATGTGTATGTGTAACTAATTCACTTTGCTTTATGCTGCTGCTGCTGCTAAGTCACTTCAGTCGTGTCCAACTCTGTGCGACCCCATAGACAGCAGCCCACCAGGCTCCCCCCATGCCTGGGATTCTCCAGGCAAGAACACTGGAGTGGGTTGCCATTTCCTTCTCCAATGCATGAAAGTGAAATGTGAAAGGGAAGTGGATCAGTCGTGTCCGACTTTTCCGACCCCATGAACTGCAACCTACCAGGGTCCTCCGCCCATGGGATTTTCCAGGCAAGAGTACTGGAGTGGGTTGCTGTTGCCTTTTCTGACTTTGCTGTATACCTAAAAGTAATAGGACATTGTGAATCCACCTATACTTCAGTAAAAGTTAAAAAGGAAAACAATAGGGAAAAGTGGGTGAGACGTATACAGGAGCTGCTTGTAGTCTTTATATTACTTTCCTATAATTAGAAAACTGTTCTTAAATTAAGCATTTATTTAAATTAAAAATCTAAAGACAAAATATATGCTGGGCTTTTGACTTTGTTTCACATAGCATTTATGGTATTTTTCTAGTCTTCAGTTTCTCTATGTGCTTCAATATGAATACTTACTATTACTCTGCCTTTCAGTTTCTTTCAGTACATTAATTCAGTTTTCCATTGTGTCCATTCTGCTATCAGAGTCATTTGTCAAGGTAGGATTTTCAGATGATATATTTTATCCTATATTTAAAATATACTAATTATATCTATTTTAAACATTTTCTTAGAAATACAGTGTCAAGTTTATCACTGAGTCTGTTTATATCTGACTGTCTTTTCAGTTTTAACCTCTGTCTCTTAACAAAATAATAAATTCTGAGCTTTATATTTCAAAAAGTTAAACGTTTTTTGACAGGTTTCAGATTTCATTTGTAAGGAACAAAGCTGACCTCTGTCTCTGGAGCTGTCACTCCTGCTAAGGTATAGCCTCCTGTGTGTTCTGAGAATCTGAGATGATTACCAGATTGGGTATGTGAGATCTTAGTTCCCTGATCAGGGATTGAACACACACTCCCTGCAGTGGAAGCATGGAGTCTTAAAACTAGATCTCCAGGAAAGTCCAAGAGACTTGTCTTTATTTATTTATTTATTTTTGCCACTTTATGTATTCTTTTTAATTGAAGGATAACTGCTTTACAGAATTTTGTGGTTTTCTGTCATACATCAACAAGAATCAGCCATAGGTAGTGTCTTAACCTCCAACACTGCAAAAGTTCGAATTAACTGAATGCCTTGATGTGAAAACTGACAGGGTAGTGAAATCAATTCCCAACCCTTTCTTCCTACTAGAATTGGAGCATTCTTTTATCTCTGTCAGCTTTCCTTCATAGCCTAGGGGAAATATTGGATCTCTGTTAATTTTCCTGCCTCTTGGTAGCTGCTCCTAGCCAGGGCTCTTTCCCAGACTTCAACTTCTTGCTCTTTATTTAGAATTGACAAATGCCCTAAAGAACAAAATGGGCTGCAAAATTTGAGCTCATTTTTTTTTTTTGAGTTGCTACTTCTTTTTCCAGAATTTTATCTCTGTCAAGTTGTGCTTCAGCTTCTTTCCTATTCATTAACCAAAGTTTTTTAAAGGAAAATGTTAGCTTTTTAAACTTGGTTTTGGTAAGAATGTTGGTTATTCTCATTCATCATAACTGTAATCAAACCTTTGGTAATATAATCAATTTATTTTGTTTATAATTTTGACTCTCAAAAGAAAATTGGGATGATATGACTTTTTATATACCTTACAAAAATTGTATTTAATTATTATCATTACTACTGTAAAATAATATTTTCTTATACATTTACTAAAAAAATAAAACATATTTGACAAACAATTGTGCCTGAGCTGTATAGTAATTGATAATTAATATATTGTGAATACCTCTCCACACACAGAGTAAGGTAGTCTGTTCCAGTGACAAAAGATTTTCATTTGCTGTTGAAAATTTGAATTGGAAACACAGATACTTAATGTGAATTTTTATGTCTGATGATTATTTTTAATTCCCCAAGTATTTTTTAGAAGAAACTTAAACTTTTATTAATCTGATGCATACATTTAATAATTAACTTTTTATTTATAGAGATCCTACTATGTGAGTAGCATCCATTTAAATGGCAATATATTTATAGATAAGAGGATTTTTATTGATTCATATTTTATTTGGTTATAAATTTTAACCATAAAAGAAAGACATGAAGCTGAATTTGCAAATCCAAGTCTTATCTGAAGTAATAGAATACAAATGCTGGCTCTCTGAACAGTTTCACCACTTTGGATGATGGATTTCAATAAATATAACATTTTAAATTGACAATTCAAATTATATGATACAATATTTCAATTCTTATGCTCCTGACACTATAACCACCAAACTTTTTTGGTTTGGGTATAACTCCAGAAGTCACTGAAGTTTTTTTTTATCCTTTGAGAAAATTACAGTGATTATGTTAAAATTAAATGTTTTCACAATATTTATATGAATAAGTTAATATATTTTATATGCTGATATAAGTTATATATACACTTACTTGTTATGCATATATCCATATATACTTATATAACAATGTAATTATAGATAATACAATATAACTAATCATTATATCTTACTCATCTTTTTATCCTAAGTGCCTATATATTATGTGGCTCTTGCACTATTAAATGTTTCTTAAATGTATGAATAAATACATTCATTATATTTGTTCAGATTACACATGTAGAATTTCTGCTTTGCAATTCTACTTTAAAATACACATTGTACTTAAAGATATCATAATAAAGGGGGTTTTCTGGCTGGCTCAGTGGTAAAGAATCTGCCTGCCAATTACGGAGACAGGGTTTCATCCCACAGGGTCCAGGAAAATCCCACATGCCAGAGAACAACTAATCCCCTGTGCCACAACTATTAAGCCTGTGCTATAGAGCTCAGGAATTGTAACACTGAAACTTAAACCCTAGAGCCCATGCTCAGTGACAAGAGAAGCCACTGCAATGAGAAGCCTCCGTACCACAATAAAGAGTAGCCCCTGCCCCCCAAAACTAGGGAAAACCCAACACACAGCAACAAATGCCCAGCATATCCAGAAATAAATGCATTAAAGAAAGATCATAATAAGGAAAATCCAGGGAGAACTTGTTTACTATAGAAACTTCTATGTTCTATATTTATAGCTTCTGACTGTAATATTGTTTTGCTAGGTATTGAACAGTAATCACAACAGCTAAAAATGAGTAATTAAATTACCTAAAGCTCCAAGAAGAATCTTATAGAGTAGTGTGGCCAAACAGAAGGACATAGTTCTAGGAAAGTATATCTAAATATCATAATGAATTAAGAAAATAGACAAAACAGAAGAAAGAACAGATATGTCAGTAATCACTCCCATGAGAAGCCTGCTGCTGTTACTGCTAAGTTGCTTCAGTCGTGTCCGACTCTGTGTGACCCCTTAGATGGCAGCCCACCAGGCTCCCCCATCCCTGGGATTCTCCAGGCAAGAACACTGAAGTGGGTTGCCATTTCCTTCTCCAATGCATCAAAGTGAAAAGTGAAAGTGATGTCGCTTAGTCGTGTCCAACTCTTAGTGACCCCATGGACTGCAGCCCACCACGCTCCTCTGTCCATGGGATTTTCCAAGCAAGAGTGCTGGAGTGGGCTTCCATACCTTCCTTTAATTAAAAAAAATCTTGTTTGACTATTAAATTTATTAAAATAATGAGATATATCAGATGAGCATAGAATCCAATTAGTAATGGGCCAATAATTATTTACTGAGCTCCTACTTATACCAGACACTGTTCTACAAATATAAGTAGAGAAAAATACCATTTATAATAGTGTCAAAAATGAAATACTTAGAAACAAAGTAATAAAATGTATGTAAGTACACTAAAAACTACAAAACATTACTGAGATAAACTAAAGAAGACCTAAGTAAATGAATAAATATAGCATGTTTACAGATTGGAAGGGACACTGTTGTTAAGATGTAAAGAGCATGAGTCCTTCCACACAAGCAAATTTTGAGTATCTACAGTATCCTATTTGTTAACAAGAGTCACTAGGTCATTTACTACATCAATGAAGTGAGAGTATCTATCAGTCTTAGATGAGGTGAAAGAACATAGTTCTGAAGTATAATTAGATTTACCACTGAGCATTAGTAATATCAGTAACCTTAGGACTTAACATAATATGAAGAAAATGGTTGTTAATGATGACTAATAAATGTATTGTTAGAAAAGTAAATAAATAAATGCATTTTAGAAAATATTTGGCAGGTCAGCATTAACCTCCATTTAGAAAAGCAGATTGTTAGTCAGTTAAATTATTGTATTAGATTGCTTTTGTTCATGACATGAAGACAAGTCTAGAAATCTGAAGTTAAAGGTAAAATGTCATATTAGATAACATCATTCAAATTTTGCCTTTGCCTGTCAATGAATTGATTATATCCTTCATACCCAAAGGTCATATCTCCAAAGAATGTGCAGTAAAGAGCATTTCAAATCTTTGAACCAAATGGAATAGCTACTTCCTGCTATGATGGGCATAGTAAAACTTATATAGGTTTATTTCCAGAATTTTTTTAGAATTGAGCCAGCCTAATCAACATTCTTTTCAGTTTCACCCTGTAGGTAGGAAATAACCACATTCCTGAGATTCTTTTTCGGAAGAATCATCAATTCAGAAAAGTTGTAGGTGTAGTGGCAGTTAGTTTCCCCACATCTTACAGACAAATGTGCTAACTCCTAAAAACAGCTTGAATGCTCTTGAAGATGTTAGGTTTTTAAAATTTGAATTTTTGTAATCTAACAAGCAACATACAAGGTTGGGGAGACAGCTCCTTAGATAAATAAAGGTCATAAATATGTACAGAGTTTTGCTGCAGTGGTATATTTTTGCTAAATAGAACTTCAGAATTTGTTATCCTGTTTCATTAAATCTACTGGAAAACATTTATCTTTCCCTTATATTTTAAACATGGTGAGTCTGGTGTTGGGGGGGAGGTGGGAGGGGGGTTCGGGATTGGGAACACGTGTACACCTGTGGTGGATTCATGTTGATCTGTGGCAAAACCAATACAATATTGTAAAGTAAAATAACAATAAGAATATTTAAAAAAAAAAAAACCGAAGTTCTTTAATTCCACTTTCTGTTCTAGAACAAACTTAGAGTTAGTGAGATACATATTGGTTGCATGCCATTGATTTGCTTTTTCACAGATACTCAAAATCTATAGTAACAATTATATGTCAATAGTTATCCACTCAACATGCTGTGCTTGGAAGAGAAGAGGAGAAAAGAAGAGAAGAAAAAGAGAATAGAAGGGAAAAAAATGACTGTAGTGGAGGAATGGAAGAAAGTGGTAGGGAAATTAGAGAAGGGAGAATTACTAACCCAAGGAAGGTGGACTTCAAGGATTCAAATACATGCTTAGCAACAAAATTTCCATTTGACCATTTCTTTATTTTTGAATCAAATCATTTAATATTTATAGACCCCAATTCATGTGCCAATCACTGTGTTAGAAGATAGAGATATAACAAACTTACCAATCACTATTTCTGCCTGAAACTTATGAGATAGTTTCAGCATATATTTTTGAAGCAAGTGATTTATCTGTTAATTTAGTTTTAGCTATGGCGCTGAGGACTCTTGAGAGTCCCTTGGAAAGCAAAGAGGTCAAACCAGTTAATCCTAAAGAAAACCAACCTTGAATACTCTTTGGAAGGACTGATGCTAAAGCTGAAGCTTCAATATTTTGGCCAACTGATGCAAACAGCTAACTCATTGGAAAAGATGCTGATGATGGGAAAGATTGAAGGGTGAAGGAAAAGAAGGTGACAGAGGATGAGACTGTTGGATGGCATCACCTATTCAATGGACATGAATTTGGGCAAAATCCAGGAGATGGTGAGGGACTGGGAAGCCTGGTATGTTGCAGTCCATGGGGTGGCAGAGTCAGACACGACTTGGTGACTGAACAATAAGAAAATGGCCCTGATATTTGATAAGAATTTTTCCATCATTGTGAAAGCAATCCAATGAAATGTAATTTATGATGGGGGTTTTGGGACATATCAGTTAATTAAATATATGCTGTTATTATTCCATCTTATAAGATGATAAAATTGAACACCTAAGAGATTGCTTCCCTGGTGGCTCAGCTGGTAAAGAATCCACCTACAATGTGGGAGACCTGGATTTGATCCCTGGGTTGGGAAGGTTACCTGGAGAGGGGAATATGCTACCCACTCCAGTATTCTGGCCTGGAGAATTCCATGGAGTGTGTCCATGGGGTCTCATAAAGTCAGACATGTCTCAGTGACATTCATTGCACTTTGAAAGGATTAATAAACTCATTGGAATATAACACTGTGAAATGATCTAAAATGACTTGGGTCCTGGCAGTCCCAAGCCAGTTCTGGCTAGATGGTCTCATACTTTGATTCTAGGATTTATTTATTGAAACTTTATTGCACCTTTCTATTCCTGCCTTGCTATCCTATGATTTGAGTTTCTCAGTTTTCACTCATCTCAACTGCCATTTAAGCTTACTTTCCACAATAATCTGATGGTGAATATTTAGACAAAAAAGTGAACCATAGTACCTAAAATATATTATTATGTGGAGTTGCCTAGCAATTGATGTTTTTTACTACTCACAACAACTTTGTCAGATGGATGGTAGCTTTATCTGTTTTTGTTTTAATAGCAAAAATTCAGAATACTTGGCTATACTACCACTTCATCAGTTATACATATATTACCATTTACTTTCCTGTATTAAATTAAGAAATATGCACCTCAGTTCAGTTCAGTTGCTCAGTCGTGTCTGAATCTTTGCAGTTCCATAGACTGCAGCACACCAGGTTTCCCTGTCCATTACCAACTCCTGGAGCTTGCTCAAACTCATGTCCATTGAGTCAGTGATGGCTATGCAAACATCTCATCCTCTGTTGTACCCTTCTCCTTAAAGCTTTCAATCTTTCCCAGCACCAGGGTCTTTTTCAATGAATCAGGTGGCCAAAGATTTGAAGTTTCAGCTTCAGCATCAGTCTTTTCAATGAATATTCAGGACTGACTTCCTTTAGGATTGACTGGTTTGATCTCCTTGCAGTGCAAGGGACTCTCAAGAGTCTTATCCAACACCACAATTCAAAATCATAAATTTTTCGGCATTCAGTTTTCTCTGTAGTCCAACTTTCACAGCCATATGTGACGACTGGAAAAACCATAGGTTTGACTAGATGGACCTTTGTCAGCAAAGTAATGTCTTTGCTTTTTGTATGCTGTCTAGTTTGGTCATAGCTTTTCTTCCAAGGAGAAAGTGTCTTTGAATTTCCTGTCTGAAGTACCATCTGCAGTGATTTTGGAGCCCAAGAAAATGAAGTCCGTCACTGTTTACAGTGTTTCCCCATCTATTTGCCATGAAGTGATGGGGCCAGAGGCAATGGTCTTAGTTTTTTGAATGTGGAGTTTCAAGTCAGCCTTTTCATTCTCCTCTTTCACTTTCATCAAGAGGCTCTTTAGTTCTTCTTCACTTTCTGCCATAAGGGTGTTGTCATCTGTGTATCTGAGGTTATTGATAATTCTCCCAGAAATCTTGATTCCAGCTTGTGCTTCATCCAGCCTGGCATTTCACATGATGTACTCTGCATATAAGCTAAATAAGCAGGGTGACAATATACATCCTTGACACAGTCCTTTCCCATTTTGGAACCAGTCTATTATTCCACGTTCAGTTCTAACTCTTGCTTCTTAACCTGCATACAGATTTCTCAGGAGGCAGATAAGGTGACCTGGTATTCGTATTAAGAATTTTTCAGTTTTTTTTTTTTTTGGTGATCCACACAGTCAAAGGCTTTTCTGTAGTCAATAAAGTAGAAGTAGATGTTTCTTTGGAACTCTCTTGCCTTTTCCATGATACAACGGATGTTGGCAATTTGATCTCGGGTTTCTTTGCCTTTTCTAAATCCAGCTTAAACACTTGGAAATTCATAGTTCATTTACTGTTGAAGCCTCGTTGCAGAATTTTGAGCATTATTTTGCTAGTGTGTGAGATGAGTGCAATTGTGTGTTAGTTTCAACATTCTTTGGCATTGCCTTTCTTGGGTCTGGAAAGAAAATTGGCCTATTCCAGTCTTGTGGCCACTGCTGAGTTTTCCAAATTTGCTGACATATTGAATGCAGCACTTTAATGCAAATCAAAACCAAAATGAGGTACCATTTCACACCAGTCAGAATTGCTATGATCCAAAAGTCTACAAGCAATAAATGCTGGAAAGGGTGTGGAGAAAAGGGAACCCTCTTACACTGTTGGTGGGAATGCAAACTAGTACAACCACTATGGACAATAGTGTGGCGATTCCTTAAAAACTAGAAATAGAACTGCCTTATGACCAAGCAATCCCTCTGCTGGGCATACACACGGAAGAAACCAGAATTGAAAGAGACATGTATACCCCAAAGTTCATTGCAGCACTGTTTACAATAGCTAGGACATGGAAGCAAGCTAGATGTCCATCAGCAGATGAATAGATAAGAAAGCAGTGGTACATATACACAATGGAGTATTACTCAGCCATTAAAAAGAATATATTTGAATCAGTTCTAATGAGGTGGATGAAACTGGAACCTATTATACAGAGTGAAGGAAGCCAGAAAGAAAAACACCAATACAGTATGAAGTGAAGTGAAGTGAGCTCGCTCAGTCATGTCTGACCCTTTGCGACCCCATGGACTGTAGCCCACCAGGCTCTTCCATTCATGGGATTCTCCAGGCAAGGATACTGGAGTGGGTTGCCATTTCCTTCTCCAGGGGAACTTCTCGACCCAGGATCAAACCCAGATCTCCTGCATTGAGGGCAGGCACTTTACTCTCTGAGCCTGGAAAACTAACACATATATATGGAATTTAGAAAGATGGTAATGATAACCCTGTATGTGAGACAGCAAAAGAGACACAGATGTATAGAACAGTCTTTTGGACTCTGTGGGAGAGGGGGAGGGTGGGATGATTTGGGAGAATGGCATTGAAACATGTATCATATCATATATGAAATGAGTCACCAGTCCAGGTTCAACGCATGATACTGGATGCTTGGGGCTGGTGCACTGAGACAACCCAGAGGGATGGTACGGGGAGGGAGGAAGGAGGGCGATTCAGGATTGGGAACACGTGTATACCTGTGGTGGATACATTTTGATGTATGGCAAAATCAATACAATATTGTAATTAACCTTCAATGAAAATAAATGAATTTATATTAAAAAAATAAAGCACCATATTTTTAGGATTTGAAAGAGCTAAATTGGATTTCCATTATCTCTACTAGCTTTGTTCGTAGGGATGCTTCCTAAGTCCCACTTGACTTTGCATTTCAGAATGTCTGACTCTGCTGAGTGATCACACCATCGTGATTATCTGAGTCATGAATATCTTTTTTGTATAGTTTTTTTTTTTTTGCATATTCTTGCCACCTCTTCTTAATATCTTCTGCTTCTGTTAAGTCCATACCATTTCTGTCCTATATTGTGCCCATTATTGCATTAAATGTTCCCTTGGTATCCTAATTTTCTTGAAGAGATCTCTAGTCTTTCCCATTCTATTGTTTTCCTCTCTTTCTTTGCACTGATCACAAAGGAAGGCTTTCTTATCCCTCCTAACTAGTCTTTGGAACTGTGTATTCAAATGAGTTTATCTTTCCTTTCCTCCTTTGCCTTTAGCTTCTCTTCTTTTCTCAGCTATTTGTAAGGCTTCCTCAAACATCCAGTCTACCTTTTTGCATTTGGTTTTCTTGGAGACCGTCTTGATTACTGCCTATTGTACAATGTCTTTAACCTCTGTTCATAGTTCTTCAAGCTCTTTGTCTGTCAGATCTAACCCCTTGAATCTGTCACTTCTACTGTATAATCATGAGGGAGTTGATTAGGTCATGCCTGATGGTCTAGTGGTTTTCCCTACTTTCTTCAATATAAGTCTGAATTTGGCAATAAGGGGTTAATGATTTGAGCCACAGTCAGTTCTTAGTCTTATTTTTGCTGACTGTATATAGCTTCTTCATCTTTGGCTGCAGAGAATATAATCAGTCTGTTTTCGGTATTGACCATCTGGTGATGTCCATGTGTAGAGTCTTTTGTGTTGTTAGAAGAGGGAGTTTGCTTCGATGAGTGCACTCTGTTGGCAAAACTCTGCTAGCCTTTACCTTGCTTCATTTTGTACTCCAAGGCCAAACTTACCTGTTACTCCAGTATCTCTTGACTTCCCACTTTTGTATTTCAGACCCCTACGATGAAAAGTACATCTTTTGCGGGGGCGGGGGGGGGTTAGTTCTAGAAGGTCTTTTCAGTTCAGTTCAGTCGCGCAGTCGTGTCCGACTCTTTGCGACCCCATGAATTGCAGCACGCCAGGCCTCCCTGTATGTTGATGTATGGCAAAACCAATACAATATTGTAAAGTAATTATCCTCCAATTAAAATAAATAAATTTATATTAAAAACAAAACAAAACAAAAGAGATAGAATGGCCCTAGATTAAGATGAGATCAGATGAAAATGTAGTTTCTCCTAAAGAAAAGATGAATCAGTTAGAAAGAAGGTTTATCGGCTGTTGCAAACAGAGCAGAAAGAGCTGCCAAGGCACAGAATGGTGATGCTCAGCCAAGGACAGTCCAGGACAGGCAGACTAGGCCAGAGGACCCCGACATGCCCCCTTGCTGACTTGGCCTTCTCCAGCACAGCCTTGGTCAAGCTGGAGGACACAGTTAATGATTTCTCACACAGCTCCTCGCTCTGACTCTGTACTCTCTAGGCAATCACCTGCTAGAAGTTGGCCTTTTGTGCAGACGTGCCACAGGGATGGAGAACTGGTCTGGCCAGTATGAACATGCCGGCTACAGGGAAGTCATGTTCATGTCCTCCTAGCCCTCACTGAGAATGAGTAAAGTGTACTCTGTTTTACACACGAGCCTTATCAGCTGGTGTACGCTCACTCTTGTGAGACAGATCTTCTGTCCGGGTGCTGAAAAATCAGATTTTTAAGCCCACAGGACTGTCTGAGCTACCAAAATGCTAGCTGGTGCCTCCTGGCCACCCTGGGCTGGCCTGTGCCCTCCCACTAGAAATGGCCACACTCACCTTTTACAGGACACTGTATGGTCACATTTGCTTGCAGGGGTGCCTCCACGAAGCCTCCAATCACAACGGACAGATGGCCATGCTCTGGTCTGGTGATGTTTCTTCCAACAGACAAGATGACAGGAGCCTCTTAATTCAAAGGGAGCAGGAAACTGTTAGATTCAGGCTTTTGCTCTGAGTGACTGCACTGCACTTGGTAAGCTCTGCCAAGCTCCTGGAGAGCAGGTGCAGACTCCTGGCTCGGTCCACATCCCCCATGGTGCCCCACGGGGACTTGCACACTCACAGGCTGGAGGTGCTCAACAGCGGATGCACAGATGAGATATCTACAAAGAGATATCTACAAAGAGGCATTGCAACCACCATGTACAGATTGTGAGGATATTTTGGCTTTATAACCAAAACTGGGGATAAATTAAAGGATAAAATTAGGGGATAAATTAGAGGATAAAATCCTCTTTGATCATTTGAAAAAGAAGGAAGTCAGAAATTCACTCAGAGAAAGGCATGGCAGGGCAGGAGTGACATCTCTATGGTGCATCCTTGGATGAGTAAAGGCAGGACCAAAACACACCAAGTCCTGGGACCACCTGACTCTCTTTCTGGAAGGAAAATGTGAAAGAAACCTGCACAAAACTTGCATGGAAAAAAAATAATAAAAACAAGGTCATAAAGAATCAGGAACTCACTCACAGACTTTTATTACTTTCCTGGATTTTAAGAACCATGTACTTTTACCAGATTCATTTATGAAGTCATTCAGGAAATATACTCTGTACCTGGGCTGGACAATGGAAATACCAAGTTGGAACACAAACATTCTTGTCCTCAATCAATTCAGAGACTGGTGGGAGACACCACTACCATTACAGGGTGATGGGTGATGAGGTGGAGAAAGGTGCCAGTTGCCCAGGGGTCTCTCAGGAGCGTGTGTGGGTCAGGGAAGGCCACCTTCCTCTACCATAGACCTACTGCCGTGAGATCTTGGTTCCCCAACCAGGGATTCAACCCACACCCCTGCACTGGAAGGCAGATTCTTAACTGATGGGCAACCAGGGAAGTTCTCACATATTTCTTTACTTTTTTTTTTTTATCACTAATGCATAGCAAGTTGTTTAGCTGTTTGGTAACCATGTCTTCTGCAGAAGAGAATTTGGAATGATCATGTCCAGGTGACCAAATGTTCCTTCTGTTCCTGGAGTGCCTGGGGGCACTGAAACGGTATGCTGGGAGTTGAAAATACAGGGACTCTTGGGCTGAAAAAAGACTGTCATTGTCCTGTGTCCTCTGGCCCTTATGGACCTTGTACCAGCTCTCCCACGAATCTGGCTATCCTGGGATGGACTTACGAGGAAACTTGTGAGCTGCAAGAGAGACTTCTGTTCCTCTCAACAATCCAGAACCTCAAAACTGAGGTTTTCTGGAGAGGAGCAGATGTTCGCAGAGGAGAATCATCCAGGAGGATCAAGGCACAGGAATCAAGGTGTGAAGGCCCTACCATGGGAATGCAGCCGGGAGAGGGATGGGGCACCAAGCCATGCAGATCCAAGGAGCTCTGAAAATCAATTGGTCCCACCTCCTCAGGTTATAGATGTGATGGACTGCCTACATCAATGCATGGCTGTCTAAACGCTGGATTCCAATCCCAGATAATTGTCTTTCTCCTCATCTTATCTTAATTATTTGAGCCATATATACCAGAAACCACAGAGCAGAGAGTTGGAGGGTAACTTTCTTATTTGATATTTGATCCCAGAACATGAGCCTGCCACAAGGAAGCATTGCTTACAACTTTGCCAGCTAAAAATGTTCCTTCATCAAAAAGCACACTTTAATATTAAAATGAGTTTGTCTACCTCCTGGAACAATTTACACTAATTTACAATGACAATTTCCTGAAAGTGTTTTTAAGGATTGGGCAGAAGAGTGCCATTGGGAGGTATACATCAACCTTTAAAGGATAATTATCTCTTTTGTTGGATGGTGGCATTTTAAAAATGAAAAGTCAGCACTATTAACACCACCAATTAAACCCCATCTTGTTAATTTCCAATTCTTAGAAAGTGAACTCTAGAGCAGCTGTTTTCAAAGCATGGTCCTTCGGCCAGCAGTGTCAGCATAACCTGGGAACATGTTAAAAAGGCACATTCTGGGACTTCCCTGGTGTTCCAGTGGTTAAGACTCCTTGCTTCCAGTGCAGGGGTCATGGGTTTGATCCCAGGTTGGGGAACTAAGATTCCACATGCCTCAAGGCCAAAAAAAAGTGCACATACTCAGACTCTACTCCAAGCCTGCTGTGTCAGAACCCCTGGGAATGGGGTCTGGAGATCTGTGTTTTAACATCTCCTTCCCAGTGATTCTGCTGTGCAAAGCATGGAAACTGCTGCTCCAGTTTAATGTTAAAAAACCAGACCACACCCAGGCACTCTGGGCTGCATAACGGGCATTACCTGCATACAGCACAGAAGAACTTTCCACATCTGAACCAAGATGATTAGCTACAGCACATCCATATATTCCTTGGTCTTTCTTTGTAGGTTTCCGAATCTGCATTTTCCCCATTCCATCCAATATGACTCTGTAGAACAGTTAGAAAAAGGATGTGTTCATGTGACACACTGCAATATTTAAGAATCACAGCGACCCACAGAGAATGGCAAGGATCCTTTAGGCTGGCAAGGATCCAGAAGATAATCTTGTTGAGCTTCCTGCCTATAAGCAGACCACTATGGGAGAGGGCAATCGCACCCCACTCCAGTACTCTTGCCTGGAAAATTCCATGGATGGAGGAGCCTGGTGGGCTGCAGTCCATGGGGTCAGTAAGAGTCAGACACGACTGAGCGCCTTCACTTTCACTTTTCACTTTCCTGCATTGGAGAAGGAAATGGCAACCCACTCCAGTGTTCTTGCCTGGAGAATCCCAGGGACGGGGGAGCCTGGTGGGCTGCCATCTGTGGTGTCGCACAGAGTTGGACACGACTGAAGTGACTTAGCAGCAGCAGCGTGCAGACTGGAACTGGAGGAGAGCATGGCAATCCACTCCAGTATTCTTGCCTGGGAAACCCCATAGGCAGAGGAATGTGGCAGGCTACAGTCTATGGGGTCGCACAGAGTCAGATACAACTTAGCGACTAAATAGCAACATATAGACTGGAGTGTGGAAAAGTCACTCTTCTTGGTTGAAACTCATTGATATGGTAGAGCTGGACTATGCTCAGAGATCCAGACTTCCTATCTCACTCTGCATGAGAAGAGACTCTTCCGGATGGACTCAATGCTTAATTTACCACGTTTAAAAAAAGACAAACTAGTAAGTGTTAGTTTGCTGGAGGTTAAGCCCTCATTTTCTGCCCTGAGCCTTTCTAACAGACTCAGATGTGAATTTTTCAGTTCAGATTTTCATGCTGGAAGTGAGTGGACCTTTAGTTACTGCTCCCTGGCAATGGTTATTTTCTCATGGTATGAAAAGCTCAGTGGAAGTAACAAAGTTGCTGCTGCATTATATTGGGTTTTGAGCATTCTGTTAAGAATCAGGGCTACACTGTGTGAACCCCTTATGGTTTCCCAATTATTGATATTCACAAACACCTGCATGTAAATACCACTTAGAAAATCAGAGCTGGTCAAGAGTATCCTCACAGGTGAGATACTGATTCAGGGGATGGGAAAGAATGCTTGTTTCACTTTAATTTTAATTTTTTCTTATTGATTTGAAGTCGCTAATAGATTATCTGGGTCAGCAGTCCATATACTATATTTTTACCTGCCTTCTTCCCACTTGACAGATCTTAGCAATACGGACTCTTCTGTTGTTATTGTTCAGTGCCCAGTCGTGTCCAACACTTTGCGACCCCATGGACTGTAGCATGCCAGGCCTCCCTGCCCCTCACCATCTCCCGGAGATTGCCCAAGTTCATGTTCATTGCATTGGTGATCCCATCCAGCCATCTCATCCTCTAATGCCCTCTTCTCCTTCTGCCCTACATCTTTTCCAGCATCAGTCCTTCTAGTGAATATTCAGGTTGATATCCCTTAAGATTGACTGGTTTGATCTCTTTGCTATTCAAGGGACTTTCAGAAGTCTTCTCCAGCACCACAGTTCAAAGGCATAAATTCTTTGGTGTTCTGCCTTCTTTACTTCTGCCTTCTTTACAGTCCAGCTTTCACAACCATATGTGATCATAAGGAAGACCAAAGCCTTGACTATACAGACCTTTGCAGCAGAGTAACAATGTTTGCTTTTCAACACACTGTCTAGGTTTGTCATCACTTTCCTGCCAAAGCAATCGTCTTCTGACTTCATGGCTGCAGTCACCATCCGCAGTGATTTTGGAGCCCGAGAAGAGAAAATCTGTCACTACTTCCACCTTTTCCTTTCTATTTGCCATGCAGTATGGGGCCAGAAGCCATGGCCTTAGTTTTTTTTTTTTTTTTTTTAATATACTTTCTTTTTTTTTCTTTTTTTTTCTTTAATTAATTTTTATTTTTTAGTTTGTTTTGCTTTACAATACTGTATTCATTTTGTTACACATTGACATGAATTAGCCATGAGTGTACATGAACTCCCAATCCCGACCCCCACCTCCCCCCTCCCGCCCCACACCCTCTCTCTGGATTATCCCCGTGCATCAGTCCCAAGCATCCTGCATCCTGCATCAAACCTGGACTGGCGATTCGTTTCACTTATGATATCACACATGTTACACTGCCACTCTGCCAACCCATCCCACCCTCTCCCTCTCCCACAGAGTCCAAAAGGCCATTCTATACAACTGTGTCTCTTTTGCTGTCTTGCGTACAGGTTTATCATTACCATCATTCTAAATTCCATATATATGTGTAAGTATACTGTATTGATGTTTTTCTTTCTGGCTTACTTCACTCTGTATAATCGGCTCCAGCGTCATCCACCTCATTAAAACTGATTCAAATGTATTCTTTTTAATAGCTGAGTAATACTCCATTGTGTATATGTACCACAGCTTTCTTATCCATTCATCTGCTGATGGACATCTAGGTTGCTTCCATGTCCTGGCTATTACAAACAGTGCCGCAATGAACTATCTAGTCTAAAGCTGGCTCTTTCACTCTGTTCCTTCACCCTCATCAAGAGGCTCTTTAGTTCCTCTTCACTTTCTGCCATTAGAGTGGTATCATCCTCATATCTGGGACTGTTGATGTTTCTCCCACCTTCTGGCTTGTAACTCATCCAGCCAAGCATTTCTCATGATGTGATTGGTGTACAGGTTAAACAAACAGGGTGACAGCAGACAGCGCTGTCGTACTGCTTTCTTGATCTTGAACCCATCAGTTGTTCCATACAGGGTTTTAACTGTTGCTTCTTGACCCTCATACTAGTTTCTCAGGAGACAGGGAAGATGGTCTGGTATTCCCATCTCTCTAAGAGTTTTCCAGTTGTCATGATCTACACAGTCAAAGGCTTTATCGTAGTTGATGAAACAGAGAGAGATGTTTTTCTGAAATTCCCTTGTCTTCTCTATAATCCAGCGAATGTTGGCAATTTTCTCTCTAGTTTCTCTTCCTTTTCTAAACCCAGCTTGGACATCTGGAAGTTCTTGGTTTGCCTAATGCTGAAGTCTAGCATGCAAGATTTTAAGCATGACTGACTGTTCTGACCAACTGCTAAATACTCTATGTTTCTTCATGAACTGAACTGGGCCACTTCATTTCCTGTCACTTTACATTGCTTGCTTACCCTCTGCTGTAGCTATAAAGAACCTCTAACAGTTTCCAGAACATTCCATGGTCTTTCATCACCCTGAGCTTTTGCATATGTTGTTCACTCTATTTGGAATGCCCTTCCCCACTTCTGGCAACACTGACTTACCCACTGAGTCCTGGAGCAAATGCAATTTCCCTTGTAAAGCTTTCCCCAATACTCTTAGAGTTATCTTCTTCCCCCTATGGGCTCCTTCTGGTTTGGTTCATATATTTATTTGATGAAATATCTTTTTATTCTCATGAGATTGTGATCTTTTCAAAAGCAGGGACCGGATCTTATTCACAGCTGTGCATTTTCAATGCCTAGCACAGTACCTTTTATACAGCAGTTTTCAAAAGCATTTAATGACTCAATGTATGAATGACTAGAGTAGAACAGAGTAATGGTAGAGAATGAATGTACTAGAGAATGCAAGCTCCTGTGTAACCCACAAATAAAGTATACAAAGGTGGGAAGAAACCAAAACAGCTGAATTGCCCAGAACAAAAACAGGAATAAGGCAGAGGTAGCTATGACCAAGGCTAGGCTCTCACTGTCAAATCCCTGTTAAAGAACAGTTGATTAAGAAAAAAGGTAAAACTAACAACTCTATGTGACAAATGTTTATACATGAAAATCTTTTCTTAAATTATTTCATATGTATGTTTGTATGATTTAGCAATTCTCAAAGGATTCCTTTGCTTTAGGGCCTCAGTTTACAGTACAGCAAGAAGTCACCGAGAAATAGCTGAGCACACATGAACCTTCCTGCCAGGTGATGTCACCCAGGATCCAGGCTGGACCAGTCCCTGGGCTGGAGAACCTGAAGGTAGAGTTCTTTAAGGAATCTGATCTTGACCACCACAAAATCTTATTCTTTACTTGAAGTGATAATGAAGTTGATCTCTTCACAGACGTCACCCCTAGGGAATCCACCCACAGCCTTTGCTTCCTAGCTGTGATCTCTTACTCAGCTGGCGTCCAAACGCACTCCACGCCTACACTGTTGCCTCCTATTGGAGAGGGGCGCTTGGAAACATCATTCCATTTCTGCATGACTTCAGTTGAAAAGATTTGTGAGAGTCAGAAAAATATATCTAAACTGGAGAACTTTTCTTGCATAAAGAAATTTAAACATAAGTTGAAAAAATTAATTAGGTATATTAGAGAAAAAATTGAAATAAAAATAGATCTTTTAAAAATTCCTTTAAAATATTAAAAACAAAACCTCTTACTAGCCAAGTACGACTGCTTCAGTGTCAAATGGCTGGTCCTTAAAGTACGCAGAAACAAGTCTGAGTTAGGATGGCAGAATCTTTATGGGATCTTCAGGAGCCTCAGCCACAGAAACTAATGCAAATTCCACTTGAGCAAGTCAGATAATCACAAATCAACTCAGTTAAACAAACACTGACTTGAACTAACCACGGTCTTCTACCATATCCCTCTAGTATTTTATGGCCACAAATCAGCTGATCAATTTTCTCAGCGTCTGTTTCCTTACAGTTTCTTTCTTCTTCTTTTTTTTTTTTTACTTAAACTTTATTTTGGAATGATGTTGGCATTACAGAAAGGCAACAAAGACAGTACAGAGGGTTATATCCTTCTTTCTTGGTTTTCCCTGATGTGAACATCTTCAGCACGTGATACTTTCATCAAAACTAAGGCACCAGCATTGGTCCATCACTGTTGTTAATGAAACTTCAGTCTTTATGTAGATTTCATTAGTTTTTCCACTATGTTGTTATCCTGCTGCACAGTCTCCCATTCAGGACATCATATTGTATTTGGACATTGTGTCTCCTTAGTCTCTTCTGGTCTGTGGCAATTTTTCTGTCTTCCCCCACCCCCTCCCTTTTTTGATGACTTTGAACAGTTTTGAGGACTGTTGATAATAAATAGAATGTTCCTCAATTTGGGTTTGGCTGATGTTCCTTATAATTTCTAAAGTGAAATTGTTGAGCAATCCTGAAAGGGTGGTCCTTGGATTCCAGGGATCCGTGAGGTCAAAACTATTTTCATAATAGTAAATATTGATACTATACCATTATTTGCCTTTTTCACTGTAAGTGTTGACATTTGCACTGATAGTAAAAGCAGCTGTGGATAAAACTTGGCACCAGAATGGAATCAAAGCTGTCGCAGCAAAGCGTACCAGTAGTCACTGTATTCTGGCTACCACACATTTGCAGTAAAAACAAAATGCCAGTTTCCCATAAGAATGTCCTTAATGAAGCAATAGGACTTATTATTTCACTAAATCTCTACCCCTGAGTGTAAGCTTTCTAACATTCTGTACAACAAAACAGGAAATACACACCATACTTCTGCTGTCTGCCGAAGTCTGTGGATGTGACTGTTTGAATTGCTAGCTGAACTAGCTCCTTTTTCATGGCATACTACTTTACTTGACAGATAAGCCAGGGTATTTGGAAGATATATTTTTTTAATGAATAAAAATGAGCTGGCCAACGCAAGGAAAACAACTGACAGTCATTATTGCTGATGATAAAATTCAAGCTTTCGAGTGAAAATTAGAATTTGAGAAAATCAGTCATGCTCACTGTGAGTCTGACTGCTTCCCAAAGCTCAAAGACTTTTCTGAAAAGTTGGGATAGTAATATTAAAGAATACATGTATTTTTTGGTATTGTATAATGGAATGTGTTAACATTTGAAAGATGTGTATAACTCAGTCAGCCAATATTTTCCAAATGACCAATGTATGATGTTATAAAATCTAGTCTAGCTAAAAGATCTATCAAAGAACAAGATAAAGCAACAGATTTCATTGTAACAGACTACCAAAATCTCCTTAACGTGGTTTTAGATTCCACATTCCACCTAACCTTTAAGAAACTACCATTTGTCTATTTTTAGTGTAGCATTAAAGAATAGCCATAATTACCTTAAAAGATTATGAATGTATTCCTTATCCTCCCAATTAACTTATCTACATATGTATGAAGCCTAATTTTCTCCATAAACTTCAATTAAAACAACATATGGCAACAGACTGAATGTAGAGCATTGAGGAGAAAACCCTGCTATGTTTTATTAAGCCAGACATTAAAGAGATTTTCAGAAATGTAAAATAATGCCATTATCATTAATCTTTAAAATACTGCTTTTCAAAAATTATGTTATTTACATGAACATGAATTGGGCTTACTACTATTACTTCTAAATGGATTAACAAACAGCTATTTAAAATGTTTCATGGTTTTAATTTCTAACAGCATAAACATCATGAGATATATTAACATACTAACATAAAGTTAATTCATATTAACAAAAGTTCTTTGGCTTCTCATCATTTTTTTAAGTTTGAAGGAGTCCTAAAACCAAAAGATTTGAGAACTGCTAAGTCAGTTGATCTGGAAGGTTTATTCCACTTCAAAAACTACATTATACTCTAATGTTCACAGTTCTAGGCAAAAAAATTAAAAATTAGACTTGTTCTATCTTTCCATTCTAAGACAGTCCAATGATTTATTATAAAAATTGAATTTTACCTAGATTTCTTTTAATGTTTCACACATTAGGTGATGCAGAAAAAAAGGATGATAAAAATAAAACTTGCATTTTTAAAGTACCTTATGGTTTGCAAAACAATTTAACATCTATGTCTCTGAACAATCCCTGGAGGTGGATAAGGAGCTGTTGAATGTAAATTGAAAGAAAGCAAGATGTCTACAGCTCTGTGTGTGTTAACAGCAAGATTTGGAGACAGTAGAGAACACAAAATGAGTGAATGGTTCTGTTAGTCTGTTATTTTATGTAAATGAATGAAATGTGACATTTTTGCACTGACATGGATAGCTATTACAATAAAATAAGGTGACTGAATACTGTTTCAAACATCTCAAAAAACTTTGATCCTTATCATCTTACTTTTGGATTTTGTGACATAAATCATTGCCTGATATTAGAAAATGACTTCAGGTAATCTTTCTACCAAAGCTATTTTTTGTGTGACTCTCTAACACCTCTGGCAGAGTCCAGAAGATGTGGTCCCTGGTTCTGACTGGCTATGAATTAGTCATGAGATTCTGTTCCTCAATGATCTCATTGAGAAAGTATCAACTCCTGCCCTACCAGACTCATGGGGCTGGTGTGAGTTCAAACGATACACCACGTCTCCCAGATATAGAAGATTCTTGCAGTTCCTGCAATTCTAAGAGAACTGCAAGTATGTTTTTTCAATGGCCTGATTGATTTCACTTTTTTGGAGGGATAATTTTTTAATGTTTTGGCTGCACCACGCAGCATGTGGGATTAAGTCCCTTGACCAGGGATCAAACCTATGCCCTCTGCATTAGAAGCACAGAGTCTGAACCACTGGACCACCAGGGAAGTCTCTGATTTTATTTTTAAGTATTAAGTGACCTGAAAAGAGACAATCTGTAGATGCTTACATTTAATCTTATGGTATCCTGTTTTGTACTACACCTTCATGGTAGTTACTGTGATGGTACAATTTAATTTTTAGAATTCCAGTGCATATGTGAATGCCATGCCCTAACATTTTGGAGTTTCTTTTCCAAAGGATCCTGTTGGAAGCACATTCTTGGGAGAAGGAATTTGACAATATTTTAAGGAAAGCTGGAAGATCCATTTAGAAGGCATCTCAGAGAAAACACTGTACTCTGATTGTACTTACTTTTCTGAGGGTTGTAACAGTGCTCCATCCTTGGTCCACGTATAGGTGGCCTCACTGGGGGTGACAAGCTCACACAGTATGTTGATGACCTCCGTCCTTCTTGTAATGTAGACTGTATTTCCAATCCTTGAATTTACTGTTTATTAAAGGAAATCAAGGTGGGTTGGCTCTGCCTCAAGAGGACAGGTCCCTTTGGCTTGAATGTCAGCTTGCCTGAGTTTTTGGAGTTCGAGCTTTGGGGCACACTTCCAGTCTCCCCTCTTAGCTGAGCCGTGGGAGGCGCCTCTCCAGGGATGCCCCTCCAGTGCGCATGTGCAGGCTGCGCCTTGGTTAACTCGGCCACCAGCTGATATATCACCTGAGATGCCAGGTCATCGCTGATCTCCCCCGTTTCCATGAGCTGGCTCATGTTCCTGATCAACTCATCAAACTGGGCAGTCTCCATGCTATAGGCTCCCTGTTTAACTGCTGCTTCAAACTGCTTGTTTTCAAACTCCCAGGAGTTGGCGTTTCCTGCAGAAGGGCTGCAGTGGCCCAACAGAGCTCTCAAGAGAGACTGATTGTTAATTTGGCCATTGTGCAGATAAAGCTCATTTTTGTTGTTCCACGTCAGCCTCATCTTATGCCACATGGCTCCCAAATTGTTGGCCTCATTGTTGTCCATCCCAGGATATTCCCTGGTGTGCCCTCCAAGGGCTGGGGGTGCAATGAGCCGGTTGTCGGTGCCAATGAGCTTAAGCACCACAGTCTCCTGTGCGGGGCCTGCGATGCACCGGTACTCACCAATGTCGAGGGCCGCAAGGCTGTGAATCTTCAGTGAGCCTGACTTTGTGAAGCCAAGTCTCTTGGAGTTCTGCAGACAACGGCCATCCTTCTCCCACTGTATCCGAGATTTCTGGAATCGTCGCACTGGGCACTTAATAATCACAGATGTGTTGGGAAGCAGGTAGGCTCTGCTCCCGACAGTCAGGTTAATGCGTTTCTCTTCCCTTGTCTGGATGTAGACTCTCTGGACACCGAGGATCTGAGGACCCTGCTCCCTGACTCTGGCCTTCATCTCTGGTTTCATTTCTGTTGGAAAAATTAAGAAAGCAAAACACAAATATCTTTATAATGACATTTGTCCATACTCTTCCAAGACTGACAGAAATCAGCAAATTCTTTCTCTTCTAAAACATTTGAGAACTAAAAAAAAATGATATTTATAGTTATATATGATATATATGTATTTATATATAAACAAATATCCATAGATGGGGACAAATTTCACTTTAGCAGCAAAGAATGCAAGTTTGAATGAATTGCATGAAATCATGTCAATTATTTTATAAAGGAGCCTTTGGTTTGGGGAGGCATGAGGTTAAATGGTTAAATGCTTCCATCAATAAGGGGACATCTGATGTGTGGGGCCTCCACCATCTGGGAGGCTCTTGAGGATCTAGTATGGCTCAGCCAAGGATACCCAAAGTCTGAAGGAGGCAGTGAGCATGGGGAAGTGAGTGAATGTATTCAAAGGATCTGAAAAGGAGGATGCAGCTGGGAACCACAGCAGATCACCCAAGCAGGCCAGTGAAACCAGCATGGGGGCCTGAAGAAGCCAGTGATGGAAGAAGAAAAGCTCAAACTAGCACTTGAAAGCCAGCTGAATGGTGAGAGTGAATCTCAGCACTACCATCTGAATAAGTGATCTACTCTCTCTGAGCCTCAATTTTCTCACCTATAACATGCAGGTGATATTAACACCTTCACTGGAGGAATGTGAGAAGTCAGAGCATTTTTATCAAGGGCATAGTAGTGGGATGTATGAGCTCTCAGACATTTTTGTCAGCTGACAAAGGCGGGTCCAGCCAGCATCAATGGGGCACGCAGTGAGGGATCACAGGTGGGCTGACTCTTCCTTGTCCTGAGCAGCAGCCACAGGTAATGGGTGGAGGCCAGAGAGGATGCTCCCCAGATCCCATCACCCAAGAAGAGCAGCTCTCCTCCCTCCCCAGCTCCCCCTGCGCCACCACCCCACCCCCACCCCTGCACTGCCTCTCACTTGCAGGAAGGAAGGTCTCAATGCATCCTGGGGCGATACTGAAGTGAGTAGGTAGGGGGATGTGATATGGGTGGGAGTCTGATTCCTCTTTGAAGATGTATGTAGGTCCATGGGCTAGAGGGCAGGAAGCACCAGGGAGTGACAGAGAGAGACTGGACTCACATCAATGACACTGTGGAATGAAGGTCATGAGACAGGGGCCTAAGAGCCTCAGAGGACCCCAGTTATGGTTCTTCCAATGGTTACGGCTGTTAACACTGGTAGAGGTATGCTGGGAGAACTAGATGGAAACTTCATTTCTGTTTTTGTCTTTGAAATTTTTTGGCCTTGCTGCACAGCATGTGGGATCTTAGTTCCCTGACCAGGGATTGAACCTGCACCCTCTGCAATGGAAGTGTGGAGTCTTAATCGTTAGATCACCAGAGGAAAGTCCACTTAAGACGGACTTCTCAGGCCCTGGACACTACCCAGATTGTGCTTGTTGGAATAACTCTTGACTTCTCTTGGGTGGTTCATGATCCTGTTAGGGTCTGGCTGCTGCCTGCTTGGGTGTAGGGGTGGCAGTAGGTTCAGAAAAACAACAGGGGTAGATGCATAACTTCTGCAGTAGTCACTCAGTCGTGTCCAACTCTTTGCGACCCCATGAATCGCAGCACGCCAGGCCTCCCTGTCCATCACCAACTCCCAGAGTTCACTCAGACTCACGTCCATTGAGTCCCTGATGCCATCCAGCCATCTCATCCTCTGTCGTCCCCCTTCTCCTCCTGCCCCCAATCCCTCCCAGCATCAGGGTCTTTTCCAATGAGTCAACTCTTCCCATGAGGTGGCCAAAGTACTGGAGCTTCAGTTTTAGCATCATTCCTTCCAAAGAAATCCCAGGGTTGATCTCCTTCAGAATGGACTGGCTGGATCTCCTTGCAGTCCAAGGGACTCTCAAGAGTCTTCTCCAACACCACAGTTCAAAAGCATCAATTCTTCGGCGCTTGGAAGAGGGTGTTTGTTATGACCAGTGCATTTTCTTGGCAAACCTAGTGTTTTCTAAATGAGGGACAGGCGTAATAAGTCTGCACGCAAATTCCACTGAGATGCCATTTCTAGGCCAGGCCCCTTGTCCAGGGTTCTGCCAGTGAACTCTCCCTCCCCTCTGATCAGCTTGAAGTGGAGCCAGATGGCCTGTCATGTGTACATGTTTACCTGTTGGGATAGAGATTCTTCACAGAGGACATCAAGATCCCCTCAGTCAGTTAAGACATAGAGATCTCTTTTTAGGTTGGCAACACAGAATTTTAAACTTACTGCTGTTCAATAGTGGTCAAAAGCAGGAGGAGGATTCCTGCTAAATTTGTGGTTCACCCGTTATTACAGGCAGAGATGCCATCTTTTTTTTTTTCTTTTAAGCAAGCCCCTTGGTCACAAAGAATCGGACATGACTGAGGTACTAACACTTTCACTTGCAAACACTGGGCTTCGCCGGTGGCTCCAGTGGTAAAGAATCTGCGTGCAATGCAGGAGACATGGGTTGATCCTTGCAGGAGATCCTTGGGTTGGAAAGATCTCCTGGAGAAGGACATGGCAACCCACTTCAGTATTCTTGCCTGGGAAATCCCATGAACAGAGGAGCCTGGTGGGCTAGAGTCCATTGGGTCGCAAAGAGTTGGACACGATTTGGCAACTAAACATTTATTTCTTTGGCTGCACTGGGTTTTAGTTGATGCATGTGGTATCTTCAGTTGTGGCATGTGGGATCTAGTGCCCTGACCAGGGATGGAACCCAGGCCCCCTGCATTGGGAGCAGGGGGTATTAGCCACTAGACCACCAGGGAAGTCCCAGAGATGCCACACTCATAATAGCAGTCTGAACAAGGGCTCAATCCATTGTAACAGATGGCGGCTGTAGCCCTGTACCAGGTCTTGTAACATTGCTGCTCCAAGTGTCTCCTCTCCTGACAGTGTGTTGGACCACTCCCAGCAGAAGGGTCCAAGCAGCTGGGAGACAGTCCTGGGGTTAGGCCAAGGCTATTGACTAACCACCTGGAAGTATTTCTCTACTTTCCCAAATTGTATAGACTCGCAAAGAGTCAGACAGGACTTAGCAACTGAACAACAATAACACAGACATACTGGTATGTAGAGTTTCAGTATCAACTCTGACTACAGGCAGTGGTTCTCAAATTTTGCTGCCAATTAGGAGCACCTGTTGCTATTATTTTTAAATTTTACTACCCTGGGTCCCACTCTCCAGAAATTCTGACTTATGGGGAACAGAAGCCTGGGCATCAAAATTTGTAAAACCTCCCCAGGAGACTCAAACGTAGAGCAAAGACTGAGAATCACCACCCCAGAGAGTCTCACTGGGTTAACTCAAAGATAATTTGATGGTCTGCTACTGGTGAACAGGGAAGGGAAAATAAGAAACAGCCACTGTGTTTTCTGTGAGAATCCTGCCAAAATCTTTACAACATGCAGTGTCCTCTGTAGGAGGAAGCAGGAGGATGCTTTGTGGTCTTACCATCAGGAATCCTTGTATTTCCTCTGAGTAATTAATTCATTTCCTACCCAATGAACACTGAACTGTGTCATTGACCAGGTTGCCTTTTCCAAGACAGCACTTATGTTATCAAGTTTAGAGCTAAATTTGTGCCTGCATATGACAGAAATGTACAATTCAAGACATAATTCTATATTAGTCTTGCTTATTTCCTTTTTTATTAGCATGGGTAGCTCAGAGGGGAAAGAATCTGTCTGCAATGAAGAAAGCCTGGATTTGATCCCTAGGTCAGGAGGATCCCCTGGAGAAGGGAATGGCAAGCCACTCCAGTATTCTTGCCTGAGAATCCCATGGACAGAAGAGCCTGGCGGGCTACAGTCCATGGGGTCACAAAGAGTCAGACACAACTGAGTGACTAACACTCACTAATTTTAATTAACTGGTTGCTTTTTATGAATATTTAAAAGTGGCCTATTGTCGCAATGCAGGGTGTGTAATGTATGTATATACACATACCTAGCCATAATACCTACATACATGTTTTATATATACTGATACCTATTACAGGCATCTTTTTAGTACTATTTAAAAGAATTCAGTTGAACACCCTGCCTGGTCATTGTTTCCCATAATCCATCCTCCATGATGGATTATGGGAAAGACAGATAGTGAACATGGATGGCTTTGAAATTTGCTCTTTAAATCAGAGTTTAAGCTGGGTCAACGTCAGAATTTTGAACTTGTGCAACTGAGGGAGGGGTAGAGAGAGACTGTCTTAGGGCTGCTACAGATGAGGCCATAGCTTGAATATTCCTGCTTTTACTGGGAAGGGGTCAAAGTCCACATGGGGAAGGAAGCGCATGCCTACCTCAGGGTTTAGGCTGGAGATGATCTGAGGCTGGTATGATCCCACACAGCATCCTGTGTGAAGATGGGTTCTAGTTACCATGGAGATGGGTTCCAAGTACCTTTAGAACTGGTAGCCAGATGTCCCCAGCTAAGCTTGGGGTTTAAAGTATTAACAGATGGGGCCATGATGCCTTCAAAAGCAGGCTGGGGAGTCTGCAGGTGACAGGTGGTGTTTAACCTTGGGAAAGGACTGGCCCATGGCTGGGTGAGCCACACAAGTAGCCCAGTCAATTCCTCTGGCTGCATGCCCATCTGCTGGAAGGCAGACCTATTCCCAATCAGGCCTGGTTAGCCACTTCTCACACCAGGTATAGAGCAGTTCAGTGACCAGGTGTGCCTGGGCAGTGCTCTGGGACCCAGGATCTGCTAGGACTTGGGCCAACTGAACCAGACAAGCTTGAGGAGACAGTGTGGACTGGAACCCATGGCATCCTACTGGGGGGCTGTGGGCAGTGTGGGGACACCAAGCCATCCCTCCATCTCTCCCATGCACTGGACATGAGAAACACCACATCGTTCAGCTTTTCTAGAAAAGGAAAAGCTCTTCCTTCTGAAGGTCCTCTTTCCGGCCTCTGTGCCAGCCTTCCCTGCCCAGTTCCCAAGGCTGTTTACATGCTCGTGTCCTGCCATGATTCCAGCTGTATCCCTGCCATGCTCTAAGCCTTGGCGCCACACCAGGTTTATCCCCGAGCCATCTGTGCTGGGTGTTTATACTTGTCTCACCAGCACTTGACTCCTGCTACTCCCAGATGGGGTTTGGCTGCAAAGCAGGCCTCTAAGTTGTCTTATTCCCTGGAGCCCTGGCCCTCAGAGTCCAGCCTGCAATTCTTTAAGGCAGAAACTGGAGTTGCCTCGATTCCTCCCTGTCCATTGGTCTGCTGGCCCTTCCTCTCAATTGACTCACAGATCCATGGGATTGTTAGTGTCCATTCCCAACTCTGAAGGTAGTGATGTCACATTGGTAACAGGAAGCCACATGATGGGAGAATCTATACCACAGAAATCAGCAAAGGTAACAAACAACAGCTCCCTCTCCCTCCTCACCACCTACCTGGTCCCAGAGTTGCTTGTTAAACACAAACATACCCTTCTCCTCTGAGCTCCCAAATCTAGCCAGGCAACAGATACTTAGATGGGACACCTGAAATGTTAGAATTCATCCTCACCACTTCTGTCCTTATATTCTCTCACCTGGATATTGTCATATCCCCTTGACCTGGATATTGTCATATCCCCTTGACTAGACTCTACTTGCACATTCATATTTTCCCAATATATCTATGTGTATACCACTATTCACAATAGCCAGGACATGGAAGCAATCTAAATGTCCATCAACAGAGGAATGGATAAAGAAGATGTGGTACATATATACAGTGGAATATTACTCTGCCATAAAAAGGAATGAAACTGTGCCATTTGCAGAGACGGAGATGGACCCAGAGACTCATACAGAGTGAAGTAAACCAGAAAGAGAAAAACAAAAATCGTATAATATCACTTGTATGTGGAATCTAGAAAAATGACACAGATGAACTTATTTGTAAAGCAGAAATAGACACAAAGGTAGAGAACAAATGTACAGACACCAAGGAGAAAGGGGGTGGTTGGGATGAATTGGGAGATTGGAATTGACATGTATAACTAATGAGAACCTAGTGTGTATAGCATAGGGACTCTATCAATACTCTGTGGTGACCTAAACAGGAAGGACATTTTAAAAAGAGGGGTATATATGTATATGAACGGGTGATTCACTTTTCTGTACAGTTGAAACTAACACAACATGGTAAAACAACTATACTCCAATAAAAATTAATTGAAAAATATATCTATATAGCCATCCAAGTAAAGAAAACAAAATAAAATCTATGTCATTTCCTTCTTTAATAAAATCTAAACCCCTCAGCATGGGTTTCAAGATGCTCTCTAGCCCACTTCTCAAGCATTGTTTCACCATTACCCATTTTCAGCCTCTGCTCTAATTCTACTGAATTTTTTTGTCAATGAAAACATTTGTTTTGCATTTTATACAGAACAACCTGGAGTCTGCATCATGACAGTTACGCAGCGGTCTATACACAGTATTATCCATTTCATCTGGGGATCAGGGATTCACACAAAAACAAACAGGAGTTATAAGGGAGGAAGTGGGGCACAGCAAGAGTGTATTTTTAATTCTTTCTTAAAAAGAAAAAGTAGTAGAACCTTCTGAGTCTTGAAATTTGTGCATTTGAGGCTTCTAAAACAAACAGGGTATTGGTAGCTCTTGGGGAAGGGGCAGGATAAGAACTCTGATAAATAAAGGGATATTTGCTTGTGGCAGGGGATGAGAAGGGAGGTTGACTATTTTTCATGCCCTAAGCCCCAGCACCTGATATTCAAAGGAGACCATATCCAATCTTAAGTCACTTCCCTGTTCAGAAAGACGCACTGGTATTCCTGGGATGAGGCCATGAAGACATCATGCTAGTCATTCCCAAGTCCCTGTTCTACAGCCTATAGCATATTAAAGGGGAAAAAAAGGTCACAGGGTAATGGTTCGTGTGCAGTATCCAGAAATGTCCCACTCCATTTGACATCCCCCACCTTTGTCGACATTGCTTTCTTTTTTCTCAGACTGTCCTGTATCCTATGTGGGTTTAATGATGGGACACATCTTTCAGAATTCCGCTCAAAGCTTCCTCCTTTATGAAACCTCCTTCACATCCCCTAGAGGGATCGAGCACTTCTACATCCCATTATGACATCACTGGCACTTTATTCTTCTTCTTTGCTTATGTATGTCTCTCTCTACTGGATTATGAGTTCTTAGAGACCAGACAATGGATTCTTTTCATTTTGTATCATAACATCTAAAACACAGTAGCATCTGAAGAATGATTGTTGAAAGAAATGATAATGAAATACTACCATCTGACACTAAAAACAATATATGCCCAGGCACAGAGATCATCTCTGTCCTTAGCGCACTGCATAGTGCCTGGTACATAGTAAATTCTTACTGTTTATTGAATGAATAACAAATAAATGACAAGCAAAAGATAAAATACATGTATGCTGTTGGAAGCTGCAGGAGGTAACAACCAGCCTAAGAAAGGTGCTGGTGAGGCAGCCTGGTGGCTGGCTGGGTTTCCAAGGGCTGCAGCTCTGTCAGGCAGGCAGGGCTGGGTGTTCCTGGAAGCTGAGAAGGCTTAGAGGAAGAGCAGAAGAAGGAAAGATGAGAGTCTGAGAGCTGAAGAGGCTGGTACAAGGAGGACCACCAGGAGTTGGAGAGAAGTGAGAGGATTCAACTTAACCTGGGAAGGGGATAAGGCATATTTTTCTTGACATTTTGGGGCTTCCCTAGTGGCTTAGAGGGTAAAGCGTCTGCCTGCAATGCGGGAGACCTGGGTTTGATCCTGGGTCGGGAAGATCCACTGGAGAAGGAAATGGCAATCCACTCCAGTGCTCTTGCCTGGCAAGATCCCATGGACGGAGGAGCCTGGTAGGCTACAGTCCATGGGGCCACAAAGAGTCAGACATGACTGAGTGACAACACATTTGTTTATTTATTTTTTTGTTTGTTCTCGACATTTCAATCATACAGGACATGTCTGGGTGCCTCTCGCCCACAACCATTTTGATGTCAATACTTGGATTAAAAATAAGAATTCTTTACCAAAATTCAGGAACCCTTAAACCAGGAGCCATCACTGAAAAAAAAAAAATCTAAATTCAACATTACTTTCTTCAGATGCCTGATTAGCAGCCAAGACAGGTAGACATTTAATAGCAATCTGAGACTTTTAATAATAATCTGAGGCTGATCTAAGCCTGACACATTTGAAAAACATATGTTTGAGTACAACTCATTATACATGCTCTGGGGGCCTATATATGAAAAAAGTGTCTAGAGCTATTGCCTAACTACCCCATATAAACTCATATCCTAATAATCCAGAAGACACAAAATTAGTTACTGTTACATTTTACCCCATCTTAAAGCCATGACAGGAATTTTAGGAAGGTGGTAATGACATTAAAAATAACTAATATTTTTGAGCCTATAGTATGCTCCTGGCACTGCTTCTAAGCACTTTCTAGGCATTAATTCTCAGAATAATTCTATGGGGTAGGTATAATTACCATTCCCATTTTATTGATGAAAAAGACTCTGTGATGAGCCTCACAGAGATTGAGTCTGTGTCAATGTTACATGATGAGATACTGAAAGAAATGAGATTAGATTCTAGCTGGCTTAACAACAATGTCATAATACCTTTTGAAGATTAAAGAAATTGACAAGTATTATAGAGGAAGGTAGGATTTGTTCTGGTCCTTCAAGAATGGGAAGAGTGACAGTCATTAGATATGGTGAAGGGAAGAATTTATGGGAGGAAAAGTTGGAGGTGGGAAAATGCAGGGAAGGTCCGGGGAGAAGCAGGAAGGGCCCTCTAACTGTAAGGACTGTATGGTGTACCACTGGCCGCCAGGGAGCACTCAAAACATCTTGCCCACCCCCACCTCCCAGTCTTCACCCTACTGCACATCAAAGGGTCAAAATGAAGAGCAAGAAGACTCACTCTTTCAAAGAGGATAGTTTTCACTTAAACTCAAGGCATTGACTAGGACACCTTTCTAAAAATGGAGCCTTGAAAGAGAATAAAGATCACAGCATAGTCAGGCTTGATTTTTCTTGTCTTCAGACTCCTTCCATCGCTGAGGGATCAGGCCTAAAACGAAGACCATATATTTCCAGTTGGTGAGCAAAGCAGGTGGATGTGATGTGAAGGAGAGGGGACAGTTAGAAGGTCACTATGCTATGCCACAAGCCTTGAAATTTTCAGTGGAATAAAAGTGGGTTCATCCATGGAGACATGAGAACTTGGGAGTCAGTACAATGATTAGGAAATAACTGCTATGATGAATTTCTTGGGAATTCTTAGGAACAGGAAAAAAAATCCACATACTATTGCCCAGGTAAATCAGATAGCATGAATATGAAGTATGTCTAATCAGGATGGTGACATTATTTTCTTTAGCAAATCCCAGTAGCTCAGGTCAGGGAACTAAAAAAACAAGCCAACAAAAACTACCTAAAAGTAGGTGATCACCCATCAAGGTTGAATGAGTAGGTCTTGAGGCAGTGGGTTAAGGAAGGGCTTAGAGATCTGACTACAGCATTGGTTAAGTGTGTGATGATGACACACCAGTCAAGAGGAGTGGTTTCTAGTGCAAGAGCAGGAAGTCTCGGGGCAGCAGTGCAGGAAGGTCACAATGAAGCATTAACTAAATAGGCAGACGGTGAGATGGGGGCAGGAGGAAGAGCAGAAAGCTATCTGAGTACCAAGGAATGAGGAATGAGGATGGGGGGAGTTACAGTGTTTGTGATGGACATGTACATTCTGCTGTATTTAAAGTGGATAACCAACAAGAACCTACTGTATAGCAAAGGGAACTCTGCTCAATGTTATGCAGTGGCCTAGATGGGACAGGAGTTTGGGGGAGAATGGATACATGTATATGTATGACTGAGTCCCTATGCTGTCTACTTGAAACTATCACAACATTGTTAATAAGCCATATCCCAATACCATGGTGTCCCTATGCCAAGGTGTGATGGTGGTCAGGGAAATTGATCACGTTGGGGATTAGGGACATTAGGGTATGAGAAAGTCATCAGCATGGGTGCAGTTTGTCCTGGATGTTGGCAAATGTCAGAAAGAAAGAATGGACCTGTAGTGGTCCTAGAGAAAAGTAGAAAGGATCCTACGGGTCAAAAATCTGAAGGTGGGGGCCATGTGCATGCTGTGAAATGATAGAGAGAATATGGTGCAGAGGCAGCAGGGGGAGGATGTGAGTGCCAAGCTCATCCCTGGCTCATTCCTGTGGTGGGGAGAAGAGGATGCCATTATTTTTGCAAGCCAGGGCCACTGATCCCTGGGGATGGCATGAGGTCAGCCTACAGCTGAAGTGGGGGCCCAGCTCGGTGTGACTTGGCTGTGTTGGGAACACAAATTCCTGTCTCTTGTCTGCTTCCATGACCTACATGTTGGCAAGCTAGACAATGATATGGAGTCCTTTATTTTTTCTCCCTAAAACTTATCCTTTTGCTCTGCTTTCTACTGCATGTCAAAATAGTTTATAATTGCATCTTATACCACACCACATGCCCTAATAACCACGATGTGTTCCCACATATTACTCTGCTATTATTTTAGAGAAAGCTGCCAGAATTTAATTTCACTCTCCTCTAAGGTAGTTTATGGTCGAGCTGCATTGCTTTGCAACCATCCACAATTAATAACAATCAGACAGATAAGCAGCCTAACCACGACACTACACCATATACCACAGACATTCTTAAAATCCAGGACACTCTAAAACTTGGGATCTCAAAGTTATGGAAACTCAAAATTTTGAAGATTTAATCCTAAAGAATTCCCAAGGGTAGGAAAATGAATTTGTCCACGAATCACCACACAGAGGTGGCTTAAAGCATGGGCCCAGGAATCAGATGGACTCATGGGCAAGGAGGCCAAGAGGCCCAACCGACAGCCACGGGTCCTTGGTCAAATCTTGGACCTTCTCTTCATCTTGGGGTCCTCATTTCTCAATGGAGATGACACCTGTCTCAGAATTGCTGGGAACTAAATATGATGATGCAATAATGCCTGCAGGGAGGTTCACAGAGTAAGTACTCAGTAAATGCTATAAGGCTATGACTTTTTTAAAAAAAGTCATTATTGTTACTTTGTTTTGTAAGGTTCTTCAGTAAAGTTTTTGCTAAACTTAGTAGTGTGTTGTGTATATATATTTATTTTCCTAAGAAGCATTAAAAATAATAGCTACCTTCTGATTTTTTTCTTACCATAAGTTCAGGAGGGTACCTGAGGCAGTTATTGTTCCTTTTTATGTGAATACATAAAGACAGTGAGAAACAATCAGGAAAGGGACCCTATCCCAGGGTCCCCAACACCCGGCCACAGAGCAGTACCAGTCGGTGGCCTGAAAGCTCCATGTGTACTTCGGCTGCTCCCCATCACTCTCTCATCACTCCCAGATGGGACCATCTAGCTGCAGGAAAACAAGCTCTGGGCTCCCATTGAGTCTGCATTATGGTGAGCTGTATAATTATTTCATCATATATTATAAGGCAGTAATAATAGAAATAAAGTGCTCAACAAATGTAATGGGCTTAAATCATCCGCAAACCATCATTCCTCATCGGCTGTGGAAAAACTATCTTCCACGAGACTGGTCCTTGTTGCCAAAAAGGTTGGGGACGGCTGCCCTACCCCCTTTCTCATGACCACACTGCTGCCCTATTTTCAGCTACCATGCGGGCAGCCTTCTGCTCATTTTTTATCACCCTCCTACATAAAACATGCATATGCATGTACCTATACTAATTTATGTACACTGAAGATAGAGATGACTGCTACATGCATTTTAGCTTTTGGATATAATGAAACCATAATATTAACTCTTTATATTCAGCTTATTATTTATAATAAACTGAAGAACTATCTAAACTGTCACCTTTAAAACCAAAGCTATTTCACATTTTCATCCTTGCTGGTTTTAGATTATTAGAGTGTCCAAAAGAAGACAATACACAGAAATCCTTTGCATTCCTATACACTAATGATGAGAAAGTAGAAAAAGAAATTAAGGAATCAATTCCATCCACTATTGCAATGAAAAGAATAAAATACTTAGGAATATACCTACCTAAAGAAACTAAAGACCTATATATAGAAAATTATAAAACACTGATGAAAGAAATCAAAGAGGACACTAATAGATGGAGAAATATACCATGTTCATGGATTGGAAGAATCAATATAGTGAAAATGAGTATACTACCCAAAGCAATCTACAGATTTAATGCACTTCCTATCAAGCTACCGGTGGTATTTTTCACAGAGCTAGAACAAATAATTTCACAATTTGTATGGAAACACAAAAAACCTCGAATAGCCAAAGCCATCTTGAGAAAGAAGAATGGAACTGGAGGAATCAACCAGCCTGACTTCAGGCTTTACTACAAAGCCACAGTCATCAAGACAGTATGGTACTGGCACAAGGACAGAAATACAGATCAATGGAACAAAATAGAAAGCCCAGAGATAAATCCACACACCTATGGACAGCTTATCTTCGACAAAGGAGGCAAGAATATACAGTGGATTAAAGACAATCTTTTTAACAAGTGGTGCTGGGAAAACTGGTCAACCACTTGTAAAAGAATGAAATTAGATCACTTTCTAACACCATACACAAAAATAAACTCAAAATGGATTAAAGATCTAAACGTAAGACAAGAAACTATAAAACTCTTAGAGGAGAACATAGGCAAAACACTCTCTGACATAAATCACAGCAGGATCCTCTATGATCCACCTCCCAGAATACTGGAAATAAAAGCAAAAATAAACAAATGGGATCTAATTAAAATTAAAAGCTTCTGCACAACAAAGGAAACTATAAGCAAGGTGAAAAGACAGCCTTCTGAATGGGAGAAAATAATAGCAAATGAAGCAACTGACAAACAACTAATCTCAAAAATATACAAGCAGCTTATGCAGCTCAACTCCAGAAAAATAAATGACCCAATCAAAAAATGGGCCAAAGAACTAAATAGACATTTCTCCAAAGAAGACATACGAATGGCTAACAAACACATGAAAAGATGCTCAACATCACTCATTATCAGAGAAATGCAAATCAAAACCACAATGAGGTACCATTTCACACCAGTCAGAATGGCTGCGATCCAAAAGTCAACAAGCAATAAATGCTGGAGAAAAGGGAACCCTCTTACACTGTTGGTGGGAATGCAAATTAGTACAGCAACTATGGAGAACAGTGGAGATTCCTTAAAAAACTGGAAATAGAACTGCCTTATGACCCAGCAATCCCACTGCTGGGCATACACACCGAGGAAACCAGAATTGAAAGAGACACGTGTACCCCAATGTTCATTGCAGCACTGTTTATAATAGCCAGGTCATGGAAGCAACCTAGATGTCCATCAGCAGATGAATGGATAAGAAAGCTGTGGTACATATACACAACGGAGTATTACTCAGCCATTAGAAAGAATACATTTGAATCTGTTCTAATGAGGTGGATGAAGCTGGAGCCGATTATATAGAGTGAAGTAACCCCGAAAGAAAAACACCAATACAGTATACTTACACATATATATGGAATTTAGAAAGATGGTAATGATAAACCTGTACGCAAGACAGCAAAAGAGACACAGATGTATAGAACAGCCTTATGGACTCTGTGGGAGAGGGAGAGGGTGGGATGATTTGGGACAGTGGCAGTGTAACATGTATGATATCATAAGTGAAATGAATCGCTGGTCTAGGTTTGATGCAGGATGCAGGGTGCTTGGGACTGATGCACGGGGATAATCCAGAGAGATGGTGTGGGGCAGGAGGGGGGAGGTGGAGGTCAGGATTGGGAGTTCATGTACACTCGTGGCTGATTCATGTCAATGTATAGCAAAACGAATACAGTATTGTAAAGCAAAACAAACTAAAAAATAAAAATTAATTTAAAAAAACAAACAAAAGAAGAGCTACTTGAATATTTAAAAATACTTAGCTCATCTACTCTGACTAGGATGAATCCCCACATATCATTAGCAAAGTGAATCAGAAAGTACTTCACTTAACTTATGGTTGCCAGGGGGAAGGATGGAGTAGTTAGGGAGTTTGGGATAGACAGGAACACACTGCTATATTTAAAGTGGATAACCAGCAATGTCCTACTGTGTAGCACAGGGAACTCTGCTCAATGTTATGTGGCAGCCTGGATGGGAGGAGAGTTTGGGGGAGAATGGATACATGTATACGTATGTATGGCCGAGTGCCTTTGCTGTCCACCTGAAACTATCACAACATTGTTAATCAGCTATACACCAATACAAAATAAAAAGTTAAAAAAAAGGAAAGTATTTCAGCTTAACTTCTTCTAGGAACATTCCTCAGTTGTAAGTGGGGGAAGTCATGATGAAGCGAGAACACAAGCAAGTGTAAACCCTAGTGAGGAAGCCTAGGGGCGCATTTGTTAAGAGGGCGGACATTTTTTCAAGCTGACTTTTCTTAGAATTGTACCTTGGTCATCAATATTATACCGTTTGCTACTGATAACAACGCTGAGTTCTGCTTGATTTGCTGTACCTACAGATTAGAAATGAGTTGCTCTATGGAAATTGAAGCCACTGGAGGAGGAGAATAGAATGAGCAGATTCCACAAAGTGTGGACTTTCCATACTTACTCCTGCACACAGGCATCTGGCAAGATCTCACCAGAGGGGGTCCAGAAAGATGCCGGCACAGAGTCTCACTGAGGGGGACCCGACGGCCTTTGGCCGTCAGCTTCTGGCACCTCTGCTGTCTCCGCTGGGTTCCAACACCACAACTGACAGAACACTGTAATGAGAATGGTGGTGACAGAGTCAAGCGGAGCGAGAGCAGACACACATCCCCAGCAACAGCCACGCCTCCCACAGTGAAACAGAATGTACAGGTGTGCCAATAAGTAGGCAGTTCCCAGGCCTGAACATCTTTCAGAATATGGAGACTTTCTCTCTCCCCACCATTCCCCTGCCCTCCCCTCCGCCTTTTCTCTTTTCCCTCTTTCCTTTCCTTCCTTCTTTCTTTTTTAAAAAAAATCTATTTGCAAGGTGGGATTCCCTGATAGCTCAATTGGCAAAGAATCCACCTGCAATGCAGGAGATGCCGGTTCAATTTCTGGGTCGGGAAGATCCGCTGGAGAAGGGATAGGCTACCCACTCCAGTATTCTTGGGCTTGTGCCACAGCTGTTTTGTAAGGTATGAGGCCCACTTTTTTTCCAATTTTACTGAGGTATAATTGACATATAACATTGTATTAGTTTAAGGTATACAACATAATCATTTATATACATATATATTGCAAAATGATTACTACAATAAGTTAACAGCCAGAATCTCACACAGTTACAAGGTTTTTAATCTTGTGACTAAATATTTTAAATGAATGTTTATAACTGACATATTTTGTTATAATATGAAGCAAAAAAATTTCAGAGATAGGATAACATGTATGTTTTAAATAAATACTAAAAGCCCAATGAGATACCATTTCCCATTTCAAACCCATTAAGATGGCTAATATTAAAAAAAAATAGATGTGGATAAACTGGAATGTTGATGCACTGCTGATGCAAATATAAAATGGTACAGCCTCTATGGAAAAGTTTGTTGAGTCCTCAAAAAGTTACACAAAGAACTACCATATGATCCAGTAATTCCACTTCTCAAAAAATATCCCCAAAAAATCGAAAGCAGAAACTCAGATGTTTGTATACCAATGTTCACAGTAAGCATCATTTACAACAGCCAAAAGGTGGAAACCACCATACACTACATGGCCTTTTATGTCTGGCTTCTATCACTTGGCATAATTCTTCGAGGCTCATCCATGTCGTAGCAGGTATTAGAATTTCATTCCTTTCTTATGGTGCAATGATATATGTATATACCACATTTTGTTTATCCATTCATCTGTTGATGGACATTTCGATTACTTTCTTTCTTCTTTCTGAGATAGTAACTAATTTTTAGTAATTAATTGCCATAGGATTCTGGGGCCTTGTAGTTGATGTCTCATTTGTTTGTTACCTATTTATTTATGTAGTAAGATGACTTTGCTTTTTAAAAAATGACATAATACAGATAACAACATGGTATCAATTTTGTATGGGGACTAGACTTATTGCGGTGATCCCTTTGTAATGCATACAAACATTGAATTTCCATGTTGCACACCTGAAACGGAAATGCCAATTATAGTTCAATAAAAACATTAACATTAAAAATGGCACATACCCATGACCAAGAATTGAAAAACAGAAAAATATAAAAGGAAAGGTCTTTTAAAAAACACCCAAGCTGCTATACATAAAATAACACTGATGTGTAATAATCATTGTGTGTATAAAAATGATAGCTGATAATCATAATTACATATGTACATGTAATTTTAATTTAACATTTTACTCCAGTTTTATTAGGCATTTAGGAAAAAATGAAATAAGATGAAAAGAGTTCAAGTAACTAATTCCCAAAAGAACTCTCTGCAGTTAAGGAAGATGAAAGAAATCAATAAGAGATTCAGGTGGTTATTGGGTTGGCCCAAATGAACTTTCTGATCAGCCTGATATTGTTACTGATATATTCTGACATCTGAGAATATCTATTGACTCGCTGCTAAGAAGAGGGACAGGCACATTCACATTTCCACATCTCTTCTCTCCAAACATTCCATTTGTTTTTGTTAAACTATTTAGCTAATGTCAAGATTTTCTGATATTTATGTTCTGTTCTGAGATGCCAATGCTGGCTGATTAGCCTTAATTCTGCCCTTAAATGAATTTATGATGCATCTTCTGTCCTTTTTCACCAGGATCTGTGTCTTTCTGGATTTTTTACTAGGAGTCATCGTGGTGTGTCTTCTTGGCCCTGAAAGTCTTGATTCCATACCATAAGACAGATTTATGCATGGATGATCTGACTGCTTCTCTGTTGCCTTTCCACATGGAGAAAACCAAAATGAAAAGGAAAATACTTGGGTCATAGTTCCTTTTTTAAAAAAAATTATTTATTTAATCTTTTGGCCACGCAGCATGCGGGGACCTTAGTTCCCTGATCAAGGGGACTGAACCAGTGTCCCCTGCATTGGAAGCACAGAGTCTTAACCATTGGATGGCCAGGGAAGTCCCTTTCCTTCCCTTTTGAACTGTAGCAAATTTCACTGTCTGCTGGCATCTAAGGCTACTGTGAAGATGTGTGAGGCCACGCAGGAGATTTTTGTTGTTTGTTTGACTTTAATGCTCAGAGGCCTTTTGCTCTTGCTTTTTTTAATCCATGAAGTTCAGCACCTTATTTGAGGGCTGTGTCTTAGTGGGTCATATTTTCTTGGCACGTAGTATGCCATTCCGATCTGAAGGTTAAAGCTTTTATTAGAGGAAGCTAATTCTCCTTATTATCTCTGAATATTTTTTGTTCACTTGTTTTGTTCTTCTGGCAAATACCCATTAACTCATGTTTAATCCTTATTATCTCTGAATATTTTTTGTTCCACTTGTTCTTCTCACAAATACCAATTACACTCATGTTTAATCTCCTCTGCCTTCCATATCCATTACTGCCTCTAAAACCCAATTTTATATTTTAACTCTTTTCCATATCATCTTATGAGTCATTCCAGCTTATATACCATAGCTCTCTGTTTTCAGTTATTAATTTTTTGTTGCTTGTAAAATAACTTTTATGTCTGCTATATAAAATTTTTCTTTTCAGTTTTTTCCCCTGACTATTCCAAGTTGTCTTTTCATCTCCTTCTGTTGACTTATAACCTCTTTTTGAACTCAAACCTCATTTTAGAGCCACTCTTCCCTCCACTCCCCACCCCACCCCCCCACCCCCCACCCCCACCCCCAACCCCCTACCCCCAGCCCCTAGCACTAGCCCTTAGCCCTAGT